>JAINUG010000486.1:110000-135000 GCA_029706075.1 Aldrovandia affinis
ACTCTCACACACACACACACACACACACTCTCACACTCTCACGCACACACACATACATACACACACACACACATACACACCTGCACACAAACACAAACAAACACACACACACACTACACACACACATCTGCACACACACACACACACACACACACACACACACATTTCACTCTTTCTTACAGGCTCAACGCAGTCAGGGTGTCAGTGCGGGGCATCGCGGTGTTGAGCGTGTGTGTGAGAGAGTGTGTGTGTGTGTGTGTGTGTGTGTGTGTGTGTTGAGCGTGCCCTTCTGTCAGCCACCGAACCAGAAAATCTAATTTCCCCACTTTGATCAATGAGCCCTTCAATGGGATTATTGCTAGGCAACATTCTCTCCCACTACCTGCTTAATTCTTTTGATTGGAGTGATCGAACCCGAGATGGGGGGGTGGTAGGGTGGGAGGAGAGGGGGGAAGGGGGGTGGATGTGTGGGGGGTTGATGCGTTACATGCGATGGCTGGAATATGTACAGATGTTGGTAACACAGTCAGTGAAACCTGTACCTTTCCCTCACAAGCAGCGCTCGCTGACCAGAGTCGTCACTGCCAACTTCCCTCTCCGGGTTTGCAGATACCTGTAATTATTAGAGCTGGCTCACTGCTCCTCATTCCAAATGCGAGCCACCATTGTAACGTGAGTCAGAGGTGCTGCATTGGACTTACTTTCCCCCAAACCACGGCTCGGTCCGCTCTCCATCTCATCCCACACCTCGAAATCAAACAGGCAGGTGCTCTGCCAATTTAAAAAAATAATTTTTTTGATGTAATCACCGCTACTTCGAATGTCCCCCTTCACCAATCTGCCAGCAGTTGCACATGACAAGGCGATGGGAGGAAATGGGGAAAAACAGCTGTCCAAACGACAGAACCTGACTGAGGTAAGGCATGATGCCACAAATCACCATATCCTTACCTTGCAGGGTGTCTACGCGCGGGAGACATCTGAACACATAGGGTTCCTCTTCACTCGACGGCAGAAAAGCACAAAATAATCATGAGAGGGATAGAGGGAGAGAGGGAGAGAGGGAGAGAGGGAGAGAGAGAAGGAGAGAGAGAGAGAGAGATAGAGCAGGCGATGGGTTTTTTTTCTCTCTGAATCTGAAAGAGAAAGATGGATCTCTTGTCCTTTTTTTTGCTCTTAATTCCTGTCTTTTTGTCTTTTTTTTATCCCAAAAAACCCTGTGAGGAAATGTGAGGTGTAAAAACAGGCAGCTCTGCTCCGTGCGCCAGGTCTCGTCAGCTCCGTGTGTAAACCTCCACTGCAGCAGTGAGGGGGGGACCGGGTCTCACACTCCACCGGCGCCGCGCAAAACACGGAGCTGGACTTCACTCTGTCCAGGATTCCACAGCTTCCTTCACTCCGTGTGCGTGTCTCCCTCTCCCACCGTCTCTCTCTCTCTCTCTCTCTCTCTCTCTCTCTCTCTGTCGATCTCTCCCCCCCTCCCCTGTTTCTCCCGGTCTCTCCCGCTCCCTCGGTCTCCGTGTCTCGCAGCGTTTCCCCTTGTCGTTATTTTATTTGCTTGTCCTTTCAGCGGGTTTACCGTGCCACCGTCTCATCTGAGAGGTGGGTTGGGGTGTGGGGGGGGGGGGGAGGGGGGGGGACACATCTCTTAAAACTGTGTGCGTCTCTCCTGATGACGTCACTCCTTCGGTCCGCCGAACATGGGCAACTTCCTCTGCCTCGCTCGAACGCCGTCGCCGTCGACGATAGACGTCCGCTCCAGTTCAGCTGGGTTCACGGGCTGGTGGACGGGGAGATTTTACTCCACACGAGCGCTGAGAGGTGGAGGCAAGGCGAGAGCAAGAATCGCTCCCTGTCCAACTCCATCTGTCTCTCTCTCTTTCTCTCTATCTCTTTATCTCTCTATCTATCTCTCGCTCACTCGCTCTCTCTCTCAAACACGAGCGTGAGTACTGTGCCACAACAGCTGGCTCAAGCAGACTGGCTTAAAAAAAGAAAGGAAGGCTCATTTTCACTTTTGATTTTCACGTTGTCGGGCCGTGAGCGTGTGAAGTGTGAGCCGGTGAGGGATCCAAGCCTCCCAAGAAACGTGAGATGTTGCTAAAACCACAGCTGCCCCCAGGGTTCAGCACACGGCCAGTGCAGCGCACCATACATAGATAATCAATGCTGTCAATCTAAACGCATGTTTCCCGTGCTAAAATTTGACCTGCCTCCTGTTCTCATTTTCTGCTTTCTTTTTGTTTCTCCCATCTCCTCTTGTGTCTCCCATCTTTAAAATCACTGATGGTGTGAGTGTGAAAGAAAAAAAAACACTTTCAACCAAACGGAGAACTGAAACCTGAGAACTCAAACTGCCATCTTCTTGGTAAACTGCATTACGTGGAAAGTGGCGGTAGACCAGGAGAGAAGGGGAATTCATTATTGTTATTAAATCTGTGCTTTATGTGCTACAGTAGTCTGCTCAGATTGCTCTGTGTAATACAATCCACAGGTAACTGCCAAAATAAAGGAAACCCCAACATAACGTGTCTTAGTAGGGCACTGGGCCACCACGAGCTGCCAGAACTGCTTCAGTGCGCCTTGGCACAGGTTCAACAAGTGTCTGGAACTCTGGAGGGATTCCAGAGGGATTGGAGGGATGCAACACCATTATTCCATGAGAAATTCCATACGTATTGTTGATGGTGGTGGAAAACGCTGTCTCAGAATCTCCCATAAGTGTTCAATTTTCAATTGGGTTGAGATCTGGTCACTGAGACGAACAATGCATATGGGTTACATAATTTCCATGCACATTGAAACAATTCAGTGCCCCTGTGGATGGGAGCATTATCATCCTGGAGGAGACCACTCCCATCAGGATAGAAATGCTTCACCACAGGATGAAGGTGATCACTCAGAATGGCTTTGTATTTATTGCCATTTACCTTGCCCTCTAAGGGGTGAGTGGGCCTAAATCATGCCAGGAAAATGCACCCCACACCATAACAGTGTTTCCTGTATTTTGGTAGTTACCTACACAATGTGACAGTTACCAACAGTGACAGACCATCTTGACAGGTATGCCATCTTAATTTGATGCTACGCCTGTCAATTCAAATACAATTCCAGGCCAAGAGCAGTGAGCACTCCTACCAACATGCTAATTACTACTGCTGACAACTCACATCACCTACCTTTATGAAACATTCAGTGTTTCAGGTATAACGAATACAAAAATGGATCTCTGTAGAGTTTAATCTTGCATCTGGATTTAAAACATTTAAAAAAACTTTTCCTTTGACTTTGGAGATAAGCATGGTGTTCTCTACCTGCGTGCACATTGTGTGAAATGTCATTCGTGAGGCCCTCAGTCATAGCCCCAATGTGAATCCACCATTGTACAACAGTGCATCCATCAGCCAGTGTCTCTCGTTGAGCTTTCAATTTCAAAATCTTACAGAGAGTCCGATACAAACTCCCATTCACCCGGAGCAAACATGATTCATGTTCCCCAGGAATACCTTCCCTTAATCAAAGACACTGGATCAATACTCTGCTCTCACGACACCTATGGCCCCAACATCTGCTAAGTGCTTCATGCAATGCCTAGAAGGCATTCAATATGGTGGAATTGAATTGTCTCCCCCCACATTTTCAGGTTTAACACACATTCATCAGCCGAGAGGGCAACCGCAGGCCTGAATGGCTCAATCTGCTTACAATCAGAGCAGGCCCATTGTGAGAAGTGATCATTTATTTAGACTCTTTGTGGCCCAGAGTCTCACTGTCTCATAGTGTTCACAGGTCACACGCACACAAAAATCTAATAAAAAAAATTAACATTTCCACCGGTGCACTCTTTGAAGTCAGAGACATTCACCCCGTAGACAGGAGAGCTAGATTAAGCAACTCACAGGCCAATATTAATATCACACCTCCATTCAGATGACAAAAAAATATGCCTCTCACTTATAATGGACCCTCTGGCTGTGAAAGCGTAATGTAGGTGCCATTCTACAGACAATGAAGTCCAAAGTTTGTTACCGAAGCTGCACAAGACATCGCTGTCTAAGGTAGCCATCGCCATTGTTGTGCATATCCTTTAACAGGTTCTTATGAGAAGCGAACCAGTAGTGATTCATAGGCTTTACCTTTAAGCCGATGACTGTTTCAACCTGTTTACATTTCCTGATTACAAATCAAGCAAATAATTAGATCAATACGTTTAATGCTCATTTAAAAGCACTGAAGTTGCCTCCCGCGTGGTCCAGTGGTTACAACGTTCGACGTTGGCCACGGAGACCGGGGTTCGATGTCCCTTCGCGCCAGAGTCGGCTCTGGCCAGGAGTGCCACCGGGGCGGCAATTGGCTGTATGTCCCAGGGAGGGGGGAGGAAAGCCAACAGGATGTTCGCTGCACACAGGAATGGCCCTGGGGTGCGGGAGTTACGGTCGACCGCTTGACAAGTGCCGTCTGGAAAGAGACAATGCTTCGCCTTCGACACCGCCAGTCACAGGGCTATGGCAGTGAACTCATAGTATGAGGGGGATTGACATGAAAATAGAGGGTGTGATTGGCTACCAAATTGGGAGGAAATGGGAGAAAAAAATCTGAAACAAAATTTTCTTAAAAGCAAATTTTTCAACAAACTGTTTGTTTGCTTGGCTTTATTGCACGTTCTTCAAAGCTAGCGCGGTACATTTTACCTTCACATTTTTGGCATTTAGCAGACGCTCTTATACAGAGCGACTTACAAGATGTGCATTAACGTGCTATACAGTTAATGGACGGATATTAGTTCAAAGTGTAGCCCATTCTTCCATTCTGAAATGATCCCATTGATTTTGACTCAGTTAAACGCCTTATTGTCATTTACATTCTCGAACACAACGCGAAGAGAGAGAACGCGACAACGCGAGGCACGATTAAGAGGGAGCTTTTGCCATTACGCGCCAACGGATTATTCAATGAATTGTTAATTAGGCTAAATAAATGAAGAGGTTGAGACTAATGATCGGTTCATAGACAAGATGTCATCCTCCATTGTTCTCAGCTCACCAGCCGCCATCTAAAAGTGCACACGCGTCTTTAAAATATCAAACAAAAATGTACATCTTGCTACAGTAGATTAAAAACAAAAAACGGGAGAAGCATTCATTAAATGCTGACACAAGGTGTCTGTGGCACACACAAAACAACACTCTTACCCAACATCTGAAAATGAAAGTAATTTCCATTTCATTTCCCCACGTCAGGAGAATAAACAGTTTGATATATCCATGTCATTGCCAGAGGTGCGCAGGTTTTAGAAAAGTGCGGATAATGGAAGGCGCGTTAGTCATGGTCTCTCTCAGAGTATCACCCACACCTTGATGTGGAAGGTATACATTAGACCTCAAGCACCACTCTTGGTCAGGCTTGTGAATAGAGTTTGTTATACTGCTATTATTTCACTGGGTGCTGCTCATAGCTTATAAAGTGCCTTTAACAAAACCAAAAAGGCGGCCTCAAATTTTAATTCCTCACTCAAATACACTCAAAGGTAACTTTTTTTTCTTTTTTTTTCAAAGGTAATAATTTTTTGGCCCAAAATCTCTCCACATGTTTTTTTTCCAAAACAGCTGCCATTTACTTGCCTATTCGTTGTTCATATCTGTTGACTTGTCCAGTGACATTTAATTTGGCGCTAGTCTCTGGTCCTCGCCCTCTTCAGACTACTATGAACACACTTCTTACCAAGCACACTTCTTAATGAAACATCAGAGCAAACCGGCTGCCACAGCACACGTCAAATTCAGTCTATACAACCCACAATGCATGGAAAGCAATCTCAAATTCCCACTCTTCCAACAGGGTTCCCACTCAAATCTAATTTACATTTTCAATGGCATTTCCATGACAAATTTAAGGTTTTCAATTACTTTTTTTTTTTGTGACTGACGCTAAAACAGACTTTTTTTTAAACACATTTTGTTGCCAGTGCAAATACACATCTCATTGTGTGTGTGTGTGTGTGTGTGTGTGTGTGTGTGTGTGTGTGTGTGTGTGTGTGTGTGTGTGTGTGTGTGAGAACAGCCATGGCAGGTGGCAACAATGGTGGCAGGAAAACAGACATTTTGCAGTAACCAGAAAGCAAGAAAAAAATATACGACGTTACATGGAATCAGACATAGAGCTTTTTCATCAATTTCCATGACTTTCCATTACAGAATCATTTTCAATGATTTTCAAGGTTTTTCCATGACGTGTGGGAACCCTGATCCAAGTGCTTTATGTTGCTTATTACATTACATTACATTAATGACTTAGCAGTCAGTCTTATCCAGGACATTCACGGAAGCAATGTGAATAATTAAGATGAAGTAGTTTGCTCAAGAGGACGACAGAACTTCCCTAACCGTCCGGGCCCAATAACAAGTCTGTGTGAAATCGCACCTTCAACCAAACAGAATAATCGATAGCATTATGTTATTGCACTACACAGCTATTTCCCATGAGACCACACGGGTAGGGAGCCAATTAATATGCATAGTGTATACACAACATTCTATTAGTGCAGTGCAAGAGTTAATAGTCATGTGTGCAATAAAGCCACTGTTCAATTTACAGTCACAGCACCAAGCTGCACACTTTCCACTGAGCCGTGAAAAGGAGCTGCAAGAAATTATCTTTAGAAAGAGCGGCTGGATTCACAAAACCATAAGGGAGAAAAAAAGCCACAAAGCTTTGCGACAGTATTTGCAAAGTCCTTAAGAAATCTGTGTGCAATTTTTCCAAACTTTAGAAAATGTTTGCATTCTTATTAAAAAAAAGTATAAGGAAGATATTGACATTTCCAATAACCTTTTCAATGAATACCAACTTATCGTAAAAACCTTTCTCAACCTTAAAGTTTCATACGTTAAAAAATATCTTCTTAAGAGCCTGTTTTTGAAGGCGGTGCCCAGCTGTCTTGATAGCTGTATTCAACATCCACCATCGCTGGGTGATCTAAACTGCTGACTCAACAAAGGACACAGCAAAAGCTGTTAATACAGTGGGTATAAAAATTATTTATAGTACCCCCTTTGGCATTTTTCACATTTCATTTTCTTACTTCATGGAATCAAAATGGATTTAATTGGGATTTCTAGTCACTGATAAACACAAAATACTCTATAATGTCAAATAAAATTAAAAAAACTCTAAAGATGTTTCTTAATTAATTACAAATAAAAAACAGACAATAATTTATTTGTATAAGAATTAAGCCCCCCTTGATTTAATACTAAGTAGAAGCACCTTTAGCTGCAATTACAGCTGTGGGTCTCTTTGACTAAGTCTCTACCATCTTCGCACATCTGGACACTGCCATTTTCACCCGTTTTTCTTTACAAAATTGCTCAAGCTCCAACAGGTTGGATGGGGACCGTTAGTGAACAGCAATTTTCAAATCTTTCCATAGATTCTCAATGGGATTGAGGTCTGGGCTTTGACTGGCCAATTCCAGAACATTCTTTTATTTTTTATTATAAGCACTCCAATGTTTGCCCTTCGGGGATAAATAAAGTTTTTTTAAACTGAATTGAATGTTGCTGTATACTCTAGGTCATTTTCCTGCTGAAATATGACTCTTCTCCCAAGTCCCAGGTCTCTTGCAGAATGCAGCAGGTTCTCCTCCTGAGAGCCTAGATATTGTGCCATTTTGAACTCTATTTTGACAAGAGAAGCATCCCATTAGGCTCCTGCCACCATGTTTCATGGCAGGGATAGTGTTATTGGGCGCAGTGTTAGGCTTGCATCAAACATAGTGTCTAATGTTAAGGCAAAAAAGTTCAATCTTACATTTTACATTTTAAGCATTTACCAGATGCTCTTATCCAGAGCGACTTACAAGATGTGCATTAATACATGGTAGGAACAATCATAGACTGTGCAAAAGATCAGTGCAGTAATACAGTGATAGACATCATTGCAGGCAGCTGCGTACCATACCTGTAACACTGGGAAGGAAAAGGTTATTTATTAGTATTTTTTTTTTTAATGAGGAGTAAGCAGGGATAGTGTTGAGCAAGTCGGCAGTGGTGATGACAATTTAGCTAGATGTACAGAATTAATTGGTTGTGGAGTCTGAAAAGGTGGGTTTTGAGTCTCGGTCTCGGAGGACGGTCTGTTCTAGGCAAATTCACAGTTGTGCAATAATCTCTCCATTTCTTTATGATGAACTTAACAATGCTCTGGAGGACATTCAAGTCTTTATACAAGTCTTGAAAATGTGAAATATTCTTATATCCTTCCCCTGATTGGTGCTTTTGAAGAACCTTTTCTCAGATGTTCTTTGAATGTTCTTTGGTCTTCATGATGAAGTTCTTGTTTCCAAATGCACTAACCAATTGTGGGACCTCTCATCGACAGGTGTATTTTATTTGAAATCATTTAGAAAAGGGAGTGAATACTTATGCAATCAATTATTGCCTGTTTTTTTATTTGTAATTAATTAACAAAAAGCTTTAGAGTTGTTTTGTTATTTGACACTAGAGTATTTTGTGTTGATCAGTGGCAAGACAACCCAATGAAATGTATTTTGATTCCATTAAGAAAATAAAATGTGAAAAATTGCAAAGGGGGAATACTTGTAATACCCACTGTATATGTCAATATATAGTTAAAATAAATTACCCAGAATAAGGAACACATTTTTATTATACAGTATTTAAGTATATAGCATACTGAATGTCAATATTTTTTCATGTATGAAATGTGCATGTATTCTATACATTTTCACAAGCTATTAATTTGAATTATAGATTGTATGCGGATATAAAAATTACATATGTGAAAGTAGCAATACTTTATTTCTGAAAATACTGTATGCTGTCCATTATATATTACAGGTATATATTATATGAAGTATCTTTTTTCATTGTTTAGCACAGAGCCCAAAGATGATGGTTAAGGATGCTCTTATATTTTGAATCTTAGTTTCCAGTTTATAAATGATATAGCTGTGAATTAAGAAGTTTCACTCATCATGTGTTTATAGTCTGATGAATAAATAAACACATTACAATCAATCCCTGTTTGAACAAAAAACTTTTTTCATTTGGCTAACGCAAGAGTTTTTTAGTCATTGTCTAAATGCTGAGCACATTCCTGGTCTCGTGATGTGCGCTAATAGGATTCATATCTGTGTGCCTAGGTGCCAAGAGAACTCCCCGTTTCGATCTCTATCAAAATGCAGATAAAAACATACAGCAGACAGGAACAGACTTTTTTTTACCTTTCGTTTTATTCTTAAATCCATTCTTAGTGCACTCGTCTTGGCATTTTGGGGTTGACACCAGTGCATACCTTATTGGTGTACAATCTGGCACACCTGGCAGTGATAACAGCAAAGACTGTTGGAATTAAAATCTCAATGATTTGTGTCCTATTAAGTGTAATTCTAATCACTAATGATAACGTTTGGGGAGCTTTGGCCAATGTGAAATCATTCCGGTCACACCGTCCATACCCCCAACTCAATGACATGTCTATGAACATGATGTGGACAAAGTTAAAATAGCAAGAATTCAAAGCTCTACACACAAACCTGATTCGCTTGAAATAAATAATTCAATTTTTTGATTGGTTTAAGAAAAATGAATGATAGCTTTAGATTTTCACTTCAGGTTTTCTGAAGTACTTTTCATTGGCTGGCAGTTAGAGCACCAGGGCTCCTCCCTGTATTATGGGCAGGTTCATCACCAAACACATTTATTTTACTAGGTGTTATATCCCCAAGGATGTTATATATATATATACACTACCGTTCAAAAGTTTGACTATTTTGAGGAATCCAAGATTACATTTTCAATATAATTTTCTTGAACATTTCTTTGATGTTCATTTTGTTCATTGTTACATGTGTTTTTTGTCATTTTAAAGTATTTACAGAAATGTATACGGTGTAAAGCATTGTCAATTATGAGATAAAAATAGTTTCCAGCAGGTGACCCCAAACTTTTGAACGGTAGTGTATATACAGTATATATGCCATTTAGCAGACGCTTTTATCCAAAGCGGCTTACAGTAGTGAATGCATACTATTTTTTCAATATAGGTAGTCCCCAATGGGAATCGAACCCATAACCTAAGCGTTGTCAGTGCCATGCTCTACCTACTGAGCCACAGAACCACAGAACCATGTAAAAAAAACTGATCTGTGGAAAGGCTGGTCCAGAGTTTATTTTCCCCCTCTCAGGATTCAGAACAGAGCTCCATGCTGGGACATCAGTGAACGTGCCTCAGAACACGGGCGTGACGGTCTGATACGGGTCAACTGTCTGATGTCTGCAGATTCATTAGCACCTTTCCATAAAGGCCAGTTTGAGGGACAAATCGGCTCACTAAGAAACCTTCTCCAAACTCTGACTCCAACCAGCTTTTAACTAATTAAAAAAGGCATTCTGGCATTTACCCCTCAAGCTCAAACTACATTCAGACCCGTGAGTGAATCAGGTTTAATATTACACGTTAGAAGTGCGTACGCTGTCTAATGGAGCGTCAGTTTGGCTCTGGACTTTGATACAGTTTTTTGGGAGTGCTCCATTCATTTTCAGTCAAACAAGGACAGATAACCTTTAGTCTAACGACATTCACTGAGATTACGACGTTAAGCTTTCCGGTTCAATATCATGAAGGACAGACTGCAACTGAAAGCAAATTAAATTATTCAATTTGCATTTATTTTTTTTACTCCCATTCCCCCAAATTCTTTGCTACTTTGCTGGAAAATGTAAAGCTTTCTGATGGACAGAAACCCTTACACTTGAGCATCACTGTACCTTTAGCTATCAATCAGAGAGCAAAGCTTCCTTCAAGGTCGTTCACCTTGGCAAAAAAATGTTGTTCTTAAAGCAACGATGCAAATAAACTGCAGACTTCATATTTAGTTTGCACCCGGAGCGCAGAGAAACGCTATCAGTTGTGTCCATTCTGTTCCTGCTGTTTGAGTGTCACGGGGAGGACGAACGCAGCTCCACAGCAATAACATAAACAAATCTACAGCTGTCTTAATTACGGTTGTTATTTGCAAACCTCCGCCTCTATTTGTGCACCAGGTGTCTTCCCATCTACATTTTAGAAGAGCTGGAGCAGACCTTTTTTTTTGGGGGTTTATTTGTTTTAGTCTGTGGGTCAAAGATGTGATTGAGTAGGACACTGGGGTGTGGCTGCTACAGTCCTCACTCATCGAAGAGGATCCTCCCCCTGCCATCTCTCCCGTCATTCGCTGTCAGCCTGCAGTCCGTCGGCTTTAACAGCCACTTACAACTGAGTGCCTCTCCTAAACGCCAGTCTTCAGGAGCCCTTTGGTTTTGGCTAGGTTTTTTTCTTCTTTGACAAGCGGTTTTACCCAATACTGTAAAAAAATGTATGCTGCAGATAGTAAAATTAAGATGTGCCAAAATGGGAAATGTTCAAATAGCAGAGTACTATTTCCCATTGGATAGTACTATTTCCCCATTGGATAGTACTATTCCTCATTGGATAGTACTATTTCCCCCATTGGATAGTACTATTTCCTCATTGGATAGTACTATTTCCCCATTGGATAGTACTATTTCCCCATTGGATAGTACTATTTCCCCATTGGATAGTACTATTTCCTCATTGGATAGTACTATTTTCCCATTGGATAGTACTATTTTCCCATTGGATAGTATTATTTCATGGAGCAACAAAACCTGGAAGCAAGTCCTTGTAACAATATCCACCCTGTGATGTTCGACAGCGATAGCTTGTGTTCGCCGTGTTCATCGACGTTCATCAAGAAACAAGGAAAAGAGAAAAAAATGACTCAAGGCTGTCACCTCAGTTGCCCAGCGCAGCATGTTAATTATTAGCCTTATCCTTTCAAAAACTGCCGAGCAAATGGATTAAAAAATGATCGATGCCAGAATTCCCAAGACACGTTTCCCTGTAACTACTTTTAAGGGAAGGTGTAACCTTTTTACTGTAGGCAAAACAGCTTTCTTGGGCAGCTGTTCTTTGCTTCACAAGTAACGTACAGTTTTTTTTTAAAATCTACTGCTTTACAGTGTGTTAATATAAGTATTAAGTCTATTTAGCTACTTTTTGTATTGTTTGTATTTAGGAAAATCAACATAAGCGTGGACATCGGAAAGCTCAGGCATTTTGCGATCGGCTCCATTAGACACTTCCAACAAGCTTAACAAGCAGAAATAAAATGCAGCAGACAGAGACAACACCTGGAGCACTAAACAACACACAACTCACACCCATGGTTACCTACATATTTGAATACAAAGAGGAGGGGACAACCAACAACCGCCCAATGACAGGACAAAGACAGCAGCACAACAGGAACACACATACTCATTGCTGCAATATCATCATGTTCCAATGACACTAAAGCAGTGTGTTCACTGTGCAACTGGCAGGAGAATAGGCCTGTCCAGGGGGCACGAAAGTTCCTGCAATACAAAGATTCCATGTCGCCAGTTATTTTGCCATCGACCATAGTCAATGGACGTCAGTGAATGAGTGCCGATGAGGTTCTATCGGTCCGCCAGGCTGCGCTCTACACGTGGGCAAGTCCCTCTGAAGCAACTCTGCACCTTCTTTTCACACATCATAAATTAGAAGCTGAACCAGAGGAGAATTACTGTCACCGTTTACATCACAAATCACACACGCCTTTTTTCAGTGCTGGCAGGATGTGAGATTTTCCAAATGCTCTGATTTTAAACTTCATCTTTTTTTTTTTTTTTTTATATATATTTTTTACATTTCAGATTTTTCCCCATTTTCTCTAGCCAATTGTACCCTCTTTCTCATTCAACTACCCCTCCCTCGTAGTACGAGCTTGCCGCCGCCGCAACTCTTTCAGACCGGCAGTGACAAAGGTCCCCGAACAGCCTCCTCCAAGACGGAACTCGCCAAGGCGTTGACCATAACTCCGATACACACAGAGCCACTTTTGCACGCGGTGAGCTCAGGCCGGCTTCCCTGCCCCCTCCCCCTGGGGCGGACAGCCAACTGCCACCCCAGAACGGGACTCCCGACCAGAGCCGGGCTGGCGCAGTGAACCCCGGCTGCAGTGGGCAACCTGCACTCCAGGCGAGTGCCTTTACCGGTTGAGCCACCCGGGGCCCTATAACCTATGTAATATTAAACGCAAAACACATACTGTCACAACAATCATTAAGTGTTGTTCTTAAGACCGCTATTAAAGTTTGACCAGTAAACATTACATTCCCCGGCAATCCCAGCAACCCCACAGGTTCCCATGCAGAGCCCAGGTTGCTGGGCACAAAGTCCATGCCTCTGGATGTTACGCCTGTAGGAAACACCACCAACACTGGGCTAACAATGGGGCATACGATGTTAAACCTTCACAAGATCAGCGCCTGCATCAGTGGGAAAACACTGTACTCGCCTGGAATGAACTTTGGCAAGTTTCAAAGAGGACGGGGAAAGAGCGAGAGAGGAAGAGGGCGATAAGGATAGAGACAGCAGCTCTAGATCCATAGTAGAATACCCCATCTTTCACCCTGATGTGATGACATCACACACAAAGGCAGCTCCTGGCACCAGTGGAACATTATAATACTTACACAACTGAGAAAAGGAATGCGACTCCCTGCAGCTTCTGTTTCTTCCTCCCTCTTCGCATCCAACTCGTGAACACTTGACCCCTCGCTCAACTTATTTCTGATACAGAGTACGTACGCCAACACTGAGATCAAGGTCTGCTGGGAATGATATATTATTTAATCTCAGGGTTTTGTAGTCTGAGCTGAATACATATGGAGCGATACGGATCAGGAACATTTACTCTACACCCCCATGTCCCTCAGAAAACGGCTAACCACACAGGAAATAACTACATTCACAGCTCACCAAGGACCAGAGAATAAAGTGAGTAAAACATGCAATTACTTAAATGTATGAAGAAAAAAAAACCCTCAATGTAAAAGAAACAAGATCGCCTCCATCAGTACATTTGCAAGTTGAGAGACGCCGTGACCAATCCATTCACGATGGCCGTCTGGTCCCGGCTCACGGGCCCTGGGCTATTAGCGGCACTGCAGCGGGTTTCAATCCCCGCTCAATTTTCGCCATCGCCATTCCGCAGCCGTCGCCTCAAGGTCACACCATCCTCCCCGAGGAAGCCGACCGCAGCACGTACAGGAAGTCCTGAGAATGTCACTTCCTATAGCAGCTTCCTCCAGCAGGCTCGCAGCCCACCAATGCTGTTGACTGTGACATTCGGGCAAGGTGATAATGCAGTAAGCCCCCCTACACTCACAGCGGTAGGAGGGCTGTGTCGGCAAGAACATCTGATTTAGAGACAAATTAAAATGAAAAATGGCACTGCCAATCCTACGTCCAACCAAACGTGCAGGCAAAAAAAAGTACACTTCTATAATGCGATGCGAGACGGGATCTATCTTACATTTACATTACATTTCAGGCATTTAGCAGATGCTCTTATCCAGAGCGACTTACAGAGTTTACATTTTCTTTACATACAATCCATTTATACAGCTGGATATTTTTTACTGAAGCAATTCAGGGTAAGTACCTTTTAGTTCAAGGCTACAATGGCAGTGCCCCCACCTGGGACTCGAACCTACAACCTTTGCATTACAAGCCCAGCTCCCTAACCATTATACTACACTATTAACTATCAAGACGGGACCTGTCTAACATTTTATGTCCATGATATTGACCCTGACTTCAAAACCAAATTGGAAAGCTCTGCGATACTCCAGTACTAATGTGTACAGCTCACCTGACTGACCCTGGGATGAGCTACTGCTGCCTGTGATGCGCACCACGCTATCTCATAGTCGCGCGAATGCGTTTCAGCGGCTAATGTCCTATGGAGAGGGCTCGTCTTTGGGGACCCCATTTCCACTTCCATACAGGCCGATACATTACTCGCATGGAGTCGAGCATAGCTCTGTTCATCTCACACCTCAGCTTTATCACCTTTGCATAAGAACATAAGACTACATAATGACAAGAACAGGCCGTTCTGTCATTCATCTACAGTCGAGAGAATATCCAGTACTGCATCAAGCCTGGACTTGAATACCCCAAGTGTTTCTGCCTCCACTACATGACATGGCAGGCTGTTCCACATTTACAACTGTGTAAAAAAAAAAAGTCTTCTTGATATCCAGTCGGGAATTTACCTTTAACTAATTTGCACCTGTGCCCTCTTGTTCTGCTCACTGAATTCAGCCTAAAAGAAATCTCTGCTAGGTCCCTTTGTTAATCCATTTTATGAATTTAAAAACCTCCCCCTTAGGCCAAATAGTATATAATATCATAAGCCTTGTTCAACTCAAAGCACTTTGTAACTTCCTCAGAGAAGTCCAGGACGTTTGTTAGGCATGTTAGGTATAATAATACAATACCAGTATTTTACATGGCATGCAACTTAAACTGACAGATCTGTAGTTCCCTGGGTCAGTACAGTCCCCATTCGTATATACTGGAATGACACTGTCTTGCTTCCAGTCAGCTGATATTTCTCCAGTGTTTAGGGATTGCATAAAAGTATCTGTCAGTGGTTTTATAAATAATCTCCTCCGAGTTCCTTGAGCATCCAAGTTTGTCAAGTACTTCTCCATCTCTTATCTCAATGTCCTCTAAAACATTCTGTACATTGGATGTACTTTTGGGCATATTTATAACCTTTTCTCTGGTAAAGCTCTCAGCAAAGTAACTGTTTAGGTTATCAGCAATATCCGTATTATTATAAATCAAATCTCCTTCCTTATTCTTAATGCACATAACCTCTTCCTTAACTTTCATTTTTCGACTGCAATACCGGAAAAAACTTCTTAGGATAACTTTTTGAATCTTGGGAAATTTTAATTTGAAAGTGCCTTTTCAAATTGTATTTCATATACACTCTGAGCAGTCTACTCTTTTGTCTCAAAGTCTCCCGTAAAGAGTTATTCATCTGCCATTTAATCATATTTTTCCTTAAATTTAGGATGAATTTACACTGTGCATCAACAATAACCCTTTTCAATTTACCCATTTAAAAATTTTATTGACAATTTTGCAATCTAGAAGTTTTAACCAATCTTAAATTCTTACTTAATTTCCTTAAATTCCCCCTCATTTTATTTAAGTCAGCTTGTCTGAAGTTAAACATTTATAGATATATATAAAGTGACCACATTATGTTAATTTGTCCCAAGTGGTTCCACTACCTCTGAGCTGCAAATTCTGCCAGGATTATTACACAAAACCAGATTTGATTTCACTCTCATAGGCTGAGTAACAGACTGCACCAAAAAAAAAGTAATTAATCACATTTAATAACTCCTCTTCACATTTACCCTGTCCTGACACTACTTCCCAATTAATAGAGGGGTAATTGAAGTCACCCATTATTAATATCTCTCCTTCCTGACAAGCTTGTTATACGTTCCCATAGAGCATAGCATTTATTTTGCTTTCCAAAGCTGGTGGGTTATAGCAGACTCCTATATTAAGGCCGTTCTTATATTCTCCCAGTAGTCTAATTCGAAGAGAGGGTTCATTCCTGGAATTTTCTGCACAAAGAGGTTTTATTTCACATGTAGGGCCACACCACCTCTTGTATTTGTTCCATCCTTCCTAATCAGTTTGTACTCCTCTACATTACATTCATCCCCATCCACTGCACCAAGCCATGTCTCTGTAATCTGAACAATGTCACAACCGCCATGAATGACATGACAGCCTCCAGTCAAAAAAAAAAAAAGCATGTAGTACCGGCATAATTCCTTTCAGAGACCTTTCAATCTTTTAATTTGTCCCAACTTCAAACAATCCATAGGTTCTTTTTTCCCCAGAAAGGGCTTGGATCTTTGAGAGACATGGGAAAAAATCACAGGAGGAAAAAGGAAAAATATTCGTCTTTTTAGGGGGTTCATTTGCACTTCATTGGTATTCCTCTGGTTCCGCCGGCGGCAGCACTGAGAGATGGAAGAGCATGCACTCTGGACTGAATGATTGAGGTGGGGGTGGGGGGGTGCTGGAAGCTTCTCAGAGCCCCCAGAGCCATGCCACGCTACAACAAAGTAGAACAGTGACTTTAACAAAAACAATCCTGTTCAATATTTGGAGAGAGCGTGTAGATTCGTTCAAATGGTATTTGAATATGTGTGTTGCAGACCTTCCAATATTGGGAAATATTTCTGAGTACAATTGGTGGGAGAAAAAAATTGGGAGGGGGTGGGGGCATTACTTTTGTTAGTTAAAACCTCGATAATATTTCCCGGAGAAGTCACCTTTCTGTCCTTGCAAGGCGTGATAAATGCTAGTTCATGTGAGCAAACTTTCCTTGGCTCTTCTCCAAATACGAGTTCTGTATAACGAGGTTTTAGCTGAAGCCTCATTTTGTGCCTGTAGTTTAAAGTGATACTCGCATACCCGCGAGCTTTGACAAAACAGAGAATCTTTCCCATGGTAGAATTTATTTGCGCAAAGTGCAAAATATTAAGACAGTCATAACACCATAGGCATCATATAACACCTTAGCAGAAAATAAGGTATGTTACTGTTAAAAGGTCTATTGCATTATTGGTAATTGGCTTATGGGTATGCCATTTTATATTATTATTTATTTTTTTATACATTTTTTAAATATCAAATCTCCCCATTCATCAAGAGACTGGTTTTGGAATGCAGGTTAGAAATTAGATTTGATATTCAAATATAATGTGATAGCAATAGTGTCAAGCTAATTAGACCTACAACAAATGAAATAAAACATTTAATAAAACTGCCTAGGTTTGGATAGTATTTTATTGCCTAGGATTGGAAAGTATCTTATCTCTAGTCTTTCCATTTCCATTTTGTTTTATGGAAATTGATTGGGAATAGATTTAAACAGAATCAATTTTCTTGATAGCAGAGTGCACTGTGGTTTTCCTCCTCAGTAAGCCAGCTCCTCAGAGTTGAGACAGAGATTCTGAATAATTTAGAATCCAGATGAGGGACCAAAAAGGCTGCTTGTTTGCTTCCTCGGGCTTCACGATTTCGGGAGACACAACTCTCCCACGGAGAACTTGGTTTCTCGGAGTTTCCCTGGTTTCAGTTGAACCTACACACCCTAGTGCTGCAGTGGAGTACCCCAACCACCAAGAGTCAAAGCCCTGTTCGAGTAAACAGCACCGCAGCCTACATCCAAACGTGAGTCACAGTTCCAAGCCATATAACATAAAAGCTACATTATTAAAGGGGTCCAAGCCCTCCGGGTGCCCGGCAGCCACTCCTCGCGGTCTCGCCCCTTCTCCGTCCTGACCCTTCGGTGGTGGAACGACCTCCCGCAATCGGTCAGGACTGCGGAATCACTTGCGATCTTCCGCAAGAGACCCAAAATCCACCTTTTCAGACTCCACTACCACTGAATTCTGTCTACCCAATTGTCATCACCACCGCCTACTTGCTCAACACTTCTTGTATATGTATCCCTACCTACTCATATAATAAAAATAAAATTTAAAATAATTATATTGAAAAAATTAAAAATATATTAAAATAAAAAGTACTAACCTTTTCCTTCCCAGTGTTACAGGTATGGTATGCAGCTCCCTACAACAATGTCCATCACTGTATTACTGCACTGACCTTGTGCGCAAACTATGATTGTTCCTACCATGTATTAATGCACATCTTGTAAGTCGCTCTGGATAAGAGCGTCTGCTAAATGCTTAAAATGTAAAATGTAACGTAATGCAAGCAAAAGTCTTGAGACCCTGGAAGAAAAGCTCCTCAATAGCTACGGGTGAGATTTCATAAAGTACCTACATGTTCACAGAGAACTGAGAAAATGTGAATTGATATTGGCCCCCTTGTCAGGTACATATGGAAGGCTTATTACTCCTGTTGCATTTGACGTGTAACCGCTTCATAGAGCTGGATCTGATGTGATGGAATTCAAGCAATGCTCCTTCACACAGCATCACACAGGCCATGTGAGTTAGAATGGCTCAGTCTCTGTCTCTATGTCTCAGCTTGAAGAACAAGCATCATTATGAGGGCCATTACCCCATTATCCCTCTATAATGCTACGGGCTGTACACTAGGCGCCGTTTTAAAGACCCACTGATTTTTTCATTATTATCCTTCTTTAAGATCACAACAGAGGCCTAAACATTAAGATATATATATTAATTTTACTACTTAATTATTTCCATGATAAAGAATAAAACTTTGTTTTTGACAGGCAAAGAGGGGAATATTATGACTTATAAATAAATATCCATGGTTATAATGGTTATTATTTCTCCAATGGAATGGAAATAGAAACATGAACCTCTTGTTTTATGTTATGTGTCTCACTATAAAAGCATTTTAGATAGAGAAGGAAACACACACCCTCTTATGGTGTGGGGTACATTTTCCTGGCATGGTTTAGGTCCACTCAACCCCTTAGAGGGCAAGGTAAATGCCCCTAAATACCAAGCCATCCTGAGTGACCAGAATGGATCCTCCCATCAGGATGGAAATGATTCACCATAGCATGAAGGTAATCTCTTTAGGGAAGATAATGCCCACATGGTCACCAGATGATTTGATGAGCATGAAAACGATGGAAACCACATCCAATGGCCATCCCAGTCACCAGTTCTCAACCCAATTGAACACTTATGGGAGATTCTAGAGCAGTGCCTTAGAGAGCGTTTTCCACCACCATCAACAAAACACCAAATTATGCAATTTCTCGTGGAAGAATGGTGTTGCATCCCTCCAACAGAGACACAGACACACCCCAGAGTTTAAAATGAAATGCTCACTATGTCAAGGATCCATGTGTCGCCCAGGAAAGGGGTGTTCAGCAGAGTTTCGACCCTTTCATCACGCAGCAAGAGTGACTCCTCTCAACAGTTTCCTAAAGACAAAAGACTACTAAAAAGATTGTGGTAACAGAGAATGTTCAAGTAATTCGTTATAACGGGAGTGTGTTACACAGCCCAACTGAAGGATGGAAAACAATGAATCTGCATTTTCATTTTAAAATAATGCACCTGCAAGACAAACATTTAATCGACGCAAATTTAAAGTTGGACAATGATAACCTGGGCAGAATTTCAGCTAATCAACATCCAAATGGTTTTTTTACAATTTTAAACACAATGTAACAATATGTATATAGCCAGAAGGTACACTGTACCCACCTCTGTAGTTACAGTGTACTTACACAGGTGTAGGGCCACTTAATGTAAAGTGGGAGCGGACACTTTTTGTGCACTTTTCCTGCAGTGATTGGGGGGTATTTTTTTATTGTGTCATCGCCCAGACTCCCAGACTTCTGCCACTGGCCCCAGAAATTAGCACGTCACAGGAAATCACTGTTCTGGAGTTGGGTTGGTGGACCCACGGTGACATTTGTAGCCAAGAGTTAAACTTCACGTGGCCTTTCAATGCACCCCTGCTCAAAGATACACAACTCCAGACTCACAAATGTAGCACTCCGGGGGACTCTGTGAAGGCTTAATTAACAGGCGCAAATTATTTATTTTGCTTGACCTAAAAATAAAAATATTGAGGCAAAGAGAAATTAATTGGATCATGTAATTAATAAACTGGAATATGTTGTTTTTTTAAAGCAGCAATCACCAGATGTATTGCCCAAACTTGGACAATCTCATGAAAATGCATGAAAAAGTTATGGCTCGTGAAGCAGAGACCTTATGAACATGGTAACAGGGCAGGTAGATAGTTAGCATTTTGATTAAGGCAGCAATCGTCTGCTACTGTTCCGAAGTTAAAATGAAACGAACACGACCGATCAACTAAACCACAACGGCCTCTGCAGATTTTCTTTTTCCACAAGAGGAGGAGTTGATAAAATCAGATCCGCAAATGATTCATACGATGTTGCCAGTGGCAGTGGCAGTGTCTGGGGAATTAGAAAAATCAGGGACAGATTTTGAAATGAAAGAGGTAATATCCACCCATAAGACAGTAAAGGCCTGGCCCTGATGGTTATATAAATTCCATTTACCTTGTCACGAGCTTGAGAATGAGGCGCTAGCTTCCACGTGGAGGGGGTGCAATTACAGCCATCATTCGTAAGGATGGGAAACCCCACAGTGGGCTCGGTTGTGTCGAAAACATCAGGATTACGCCTGTTCCACTGTTAGACTGCGACCTGAAGATGCTGATGTCAGTTTTAGCCTACCGTTTACAGGATGCTGATTGGGGAACAGCATTTGGAGGATCCTTAATATCATGGCGTATAGCAGAGTTCAAATCACGGTCCTCATGGGCCGAGCACTGCTGTTTTTCCACCTTTACCTGGGAGTCAGGTGTGAAGACACTCTGGCCAATCAATTTAATTAATTGTTCAATTAACTAACTGAGAGAAAGGAAACCCAGGACTGAATTTGGATTAATGGGCCAGATTTGAGGAACCCTAGCATATAGCACATAACAGTAGAGGAGGGCAAGCAACGTTCTTCAGATGCTGAAAAGGCACTCGAAAAGGTTTCCTGGGAGTACCTAAAGCAAACACAGAGTTGCCTGGCTTTTGGGTAACTTTGTTTGTTAATGCCCATGAGACTGTTGGAGTTCATAGTCAAACAGTGCTTCCATGTGCATCGGGACAGCGTCAAATTTGTTATCTGCTTTTGTTGTATAGGTCTATTGATTTTGTTTTCCCCGACTGTCCCGAGAAGGGAATTAAAACAGCCGTTGGCTGAATGAAACACACCGTCTTTTTCCGTCCAATCAACAGCTGGCATGGTAGCCCCACCCGCCACCCTGCCACAGAAGCACATAATAACGACATAGCATTTTACGACATTGCGCAACGCACGCTGTGTAGATGTTGTGGAGTCAGCCCCCGAACACACTTGAAATTTGCGTTAAAACTCAATTTGTTTGCATGCGACACCGAACCGCTGTTTTGAAAGACCAAATTTAATTCAAGAGGCGCACTTCATTAGTGTCAGACGTTTTTTCTCCCTGGCCCTCATTTGAATAAGGTGAGTTTTAATTAAAGCATTACAGGGCACACCCGAACTCCCTGCGCACACGGACGAAGCATCGCTTGACAAATACAGTTCCTCAAGACCCGTTTCACTGCGGGACAAATAATACGCGGCAATATGCGATCAAAAATTGACATAATTAAAAGCATGTTCATTTCGTTCCTTTTGATACCCTTAAAATCCCATTAGCGCTACACTTCTTCCACAACAAATTAACACTCGGGGGTTTTACGGGCAAAGGGGATGGAAGTGAACACGGACGGATACTGAAGCAGGGACGGGTAATGTCTGCCCCCGAGGATGCTGGGTACTGGGTGCCCCCGAGGATGCTGGGTACTGGGTGCCCCCGAGGATGCTGGGTACTGTCTGCCCCCCGAGGATCACCAGCCCACCAGGCCCCTTGTTCATGATGAACTCTTACCATTGAAAGTAATAAAACTACAGGTAACAGCCAGAATAAAGGAAACAACAACATTAAGTGTCTTAATAGGGCGTTGGGCCACCACGAGCTGTCAAATGCGTCTTGGCATAGACTCTACAAGAGTCTGGAACTCTATTGGAGGGATGTAACACCATTCTTTCATGAGGAATTCCATCATTTTCATTGTTTTGTTGATGGTGGTGGAAAACGCCGTCTCAGGCTCTGCTCCAGAATCTCCTATAAGTGTAAAGTTGGGTTGAGATCTGGTGACTGAGTCGGCCATGGCATAGGGTTTACATCATTTTCATGCTCATCAAACCATTCAGTGACCACTCATGCCCTGTGGATGGAGGCATTGTCATCCTGGAAGAGACCACTGCCACCAGGATAGAAATGCTTCACCACAGGATGAAGGTGATCACTCAGAATGGCTTTGTATTTATTGACATTTACCTTGCCCTCTAAGGGGTTGAGTGGACCTAAACCATGTTAGGAAAATGCACCGTACACCATAACAGAGCTGCCAGAACCCTTCATTTACTCAAGTGTTTCCTCTATTTTGGCAGCTACCTGTATAGATTGTCTTCAGTTTAATCTGGCTGAAATATTTTCATAAATGCTTTTTAATGTGCTCTTAATACGGCAGAATGTTAGAAGACCTCAGGAGGACCCCTCGCTACCAAAGAATGCACTAAATGACTACAACAGGCCGTAAACAACCTACCTCGCTATGAACACTACATTTGCAGATTCCTTAAAGGGTAAAATGGGGTGTAAACTGAGCAGAAGCTAGTTGTGGTAAATAAATGCATTAACCATAAAGTGCTATAGGGCTAGCAAATAGAGGGTCGTTTTCTCTCTGGACCAAGCAGGAAAAAAGCAATACACCAGTTCAGTAATAGGGCCATTGTTCTGTGGGAGACGCTGGTCTCCAAATGAGACATTAAATCAAGGTTGTGACTCACTGTGGTCATTAAATGTCCCATAGCACTTAGCACAAAGAGTAGAGAGCTCTCCCCAGTGTCCTGGCCATATTCCCAATCTGGTGTCTCAATCTGGCCTTCTATTCATTCCCAATGTCGTTTCAAAATGTCCCTCCCCTAAGAGTATTAAAGCCCCAATCCGTAGAGAAATTTTAGGATGGCGAATTATAGAGTGCCTTGCAAAAGTATTCCCCCCCCCACCTCTTTCAACGACATCCCATTTTGTTCCATTACAAATTATGTATACACATTCTTAATGTGGATATTTGTTTTTCAAAACTTGACGCTCCAACACTTTTATAGGTGAAAGTAGTAAACTGTCAACAAAAGAGCCCCGGTTCTTGCCGGGAGTCCTGTACGGGGGCGGCGATTGGCTGTCCACCCCCGGGGGGAAGCTGACATGCGCTCGCTGCATGCAAGCGGCTCTGCGTGTGTCGGAGTTACGGTCAACGGGTTGGCAGCTTCCTCTTGGAGGAGGCAGTTCAGTTCAGTCGCCTTTGTCACTGCCAGTCCCAGAGTTAAGTTAAGTATTCACCCCCGCAGAGTTGATCGATTGTGGAAGCACCTTTGGCAGCAATTAAAGCTTAGAGGCTTTTTGGATAAGTCCCTACCAGCTTTGCACACCGGGAAGGTGCAATTTTCACAGCAAATTTAGTCAAGCTCTGTCAAGTTGGTTGGGGATTGTTAATGGACAGCAAGTCTTGCCACCGATTTTCAATTGGATTCGAGTCAGAGCTTTGATTGAGCCACCCAAGGACATCCACATTGTTCTTGTTAAGTCACTGCAGTGTAGGGCAGTTTGAATATCAAACCTAATTGAGATAGTGGGGAGATTCGATATGTACAAAAAAATTGGTTAAAATGTATATACATTTTTTTCATAATAAAATGGCGTGCCCATAAGCTAGCTCAAATGACTCAAATGACCAATAATGCAATAAACATTTTTAACAGCTATATGCTTTGTCAAAGCACGCGGGTATGTGCTTTGCAAAAATGAGGCTTCGGTTAAAACATAGTTTTACAGAACTCGTATTTAGACCCGAGCCAATAAAAGTTCACTGGCGCGAACTAGCATTTATCATGCTTTGCAACAAAAGCAAAGTGACATTTCTGGGGAAATACTGAAGACGTTTTTAAACTAGCAAAAGGAACGTTTATTTGAATACCATTTTGAATCGACATGTTTTCTCAGAATATCGAACAGGATTTTTTTGGGTTAAAGTGACAGCCCTACTGCAGTGTAGCTATGGCCTTGTGCGTATACACTCACAGTGTCAGCAACCATTGCTTCTAACACTCCACATTGGAGGGCTGAGAGAAGTAAGACAGCAAGTGAAGTCTTCCAATGTCGTTTTTTCCCCCCACAATTTAGAGTTTCACCTGCTCAAACTTCTCCGTCTGTATTGGTTTCCTTTCCTCCATCAACTTGTCCTTGAGTTCCTGGGATCCACGGTGCGGACAGCAGTTACTAACAGATGGATCCTTTCACATACTGGTTGATACGATGACTCTTAAAGAACCACTTCCCTTTACTACAGAGCTAGATACAAACGTGACTGCTACTGGATCCATCTACAACTGGATACATGATGTAAAAGACTAATTAAACACTACAC
>JAINUG010000486.1:140000-202500 GCA_029706075.1 Aldrovandia affinis
CCCGCTAGGCAGGACTTATCCCAGGACCGAAACACCTGCCTCCAATTCCCCACTGGTGCAGCTGAGCCGCGTTCCCTCATCAATCCCGAGGCTTAGAGACCAGCGTCGGCGGCACAGAGGAGGAGCGCGCCTGGGAGCACTGCCGCTGGCGGTTCTGTGTGGCCCCAACCCTGTTCTCCTTTCTTTTTCCTTGCCTTCCTGAAAGCAAGGAAGACCTTTTCCTGACCCACTCCACCCTAAGGCAGCCACGATTTTCAATTTCCCTGAACCTGGTGCCAAGGTTCTCGACCCCCTTCAGCCCGATAAGGCCCAAGGACTTCCTCCAGCAAGGGGCAATGTTTCTCAGATTTTTTTGTGCTTGAAGAAATTGGAATAGAAGGCAGAGGTTGTCATACTGAACCACGTTCTTGTGTCGAGTGTTTCGCTCAACCTGAATCACACAATTACTGTGAAATATGGCAATCTGTATTTAAGCCTTTTTTGGTTTATTTTGTTTTTTTGGCTATTGAGATATTGAACTGAAAATTACAGTGATTCCAATTTGATGCATTTAAAAAAACTAAAATGGGGTGGCGGATAGCGCAGCGGTCTAACGCACCACACTCTGGCTGGTCCAGTGTGGTGTGCGCTGCCTGTCAGGGACACGGTTTGAAACTGGCGTCTCTACCAGGCTGGCCCTGGTCGTCAGCCCGAGGGGGGGCGGCATTGGCTGTCCGTGGGTGGGCGAATTCCGTTTAGGAGGAAAGCGGAGGTCGCTGTGGAGAATTACGGAAAAGGAGTCTCCAGCAACAGGGTGGGTGGGGAGGGTCCGTTTAGGAATAAATAGGAGGTCGCTGGCCACAAATTGGGAGCCTCAGAGAGGGAAGAAATCTGAAACAAATTGGGAAGGGTTAATCAAAAAAACATTGACAGGGGGAATTAGCCATAGAGGCTTCTCTGCCATGAATGGGCCATGAATGAACCTTCATTGTGTCCACCAGGTTTAAGCAGATGTACACTAGATTTAAACGTTGCTGCAACAGGATGGCTTTCCCCCTGGGACTTATGCATTGCCAATGCACATACAACATTCATTAAAACATGAGGACATCAATTAATTACTCAGATCAGCACTCAAATACTCAATTAACAATAAAGCCTGTCGTATCCATATCAAGTGAGGGAGAGCCTAGAACCTTGCATGAAACGAATGATATGTCATTGACATTATTAATTTTACAGAGAGTGCGAGTGGAAGCTGTGCTCAGCGTTGAGTCGTGATCGTAGAAAGACCAGAGTTTTTATACAAAGTTAGGATACAGGAGGGGAAGGAGAGGGGGGTTACATTTCATTAAGACATCAGAGTCTAGATATGACAACATCACGGCAACAACAACGACAACAATGTGGACTCCTGTATCGGATGTCAGATTTGGTCATAATTTGGCCCACATCACAAGTAACCCGACGTAATCCGACAATACCGTTTAGTGTTCCGCATTCGCGGTTTTTACGGAATTTAATCATGGGAAAGTCATGGTTCACAACCAACTCCATTCTTACATAAAAAGGGAAAACGTGGACACAGTGGAAGGTGCAGGATGGAGAACGGAACATTATTGAGGACACCTGTTACTTCCTGTTACTACAAATATAGAGTGTATGTATACACATACAATTCCAGCGTACTAAAGTGTATACGAGCAAATATATTTTCCCAGATTTAAAATAATTACTTTGAATTGTATTCTTTTTAGCCCTATTTCAATTATATTGAACTTTTACCCCCATTTTTAAATGTTTTATGTGTGGGAGACAAGCCCAGAAAAAATCCTGGATTTAAAGGATTTTTTAAAAAAAGAGGAACACTAGGATGCAAGTACAAAATCGCCGTCACGGCTTCCCCCCGCCACGCTTCGGTGAGCCGGCGTCTAAGTGTCCAGTGCTCGGCCACAGCTAGGCCACAGCTCTGGCACCTGCTGGGCTGGGCAGGTTTGCCATTTGTGTTCTATTAAAAATGTGCTGTTTCGATTTCCTCTCCTGCATCACCCTGGTTCGGAGGCTTGCCTGTTACCTGTGTTTGTGTCAGGTAAGATGCAGCAGCAGTACATCTGCAGTATCCTTGGCAACACCTGGGGGGAAGAGAGAGAGAGAGAGCGTTATGCGGTACAGTGGCACTCCAGCGCGAGAACGGATTCTCTGGGTGGAGATGGGGGGGGGGGACATGGCATGGTGGTAATGTGTCTTGGAATGGCCAAGCTAGCTGGGGGCACAATGCAATCACCTGTGGATGGGGAATAAAAAGGATCCAGCATTCAATTCTGAATCTGACTTAAAATGTGGTTTTGGTCACCGTCGCTGGAGCTGATGGGAACGTGTGAGAACCATCATCGGATTCATCGAGAGGTGGGGACAAGTATAAAGAGGAAGCGATAATTAATGGAGACTTCGAGTGAACGAGAAGCACCTTGTGATAGAAAGGCTAGGCACTCCATTGTCAGAGGGAACAAAAAACGATACTCTCCCAAGCCTGTTCCCTTTCTTTCCTGATAAAAAGGGAACCTTATTAGCCAAAGAAGCTGCAAGGAATCTGAAGCTAATCCAAGGAAAGTCTGTTTGTTTGTTTGTTCGATAGCGTTTGTCACATAGCCAAAATGTATTACCAAATTCGGTACTTAATAGCGACTAAAATCGGTGATCGTCTTTGATGTGACTTTTGTGATTCCAGTGCAGTGCGGCAATGTGCACACTTAACTACATTTCTAACCGTGTTCGCTTGTGTGCTCTCGCCCTGGGAGAAAGGGACGCGCGCCAACCGCCCAGTGCAGGCGTGCTCATCCCAGCTCAGAGCACCATCGGCAAACCCTTTCATTAGCAGCCATTCAGATGACGGAATCGAGCGCACAATGGAGGAGCCTAGAACAAAGCAGCACTACCGCTCCGGTGACCTCATTTCCTGTGCAGACGGCAATTTGATTTCTCTGCCTCCTCCTCCTCCTCCTCCTCCTCCTCCTCTTCCCTTTCATTGCCCACAGCTCACTGAATGCAGCCTGCTTCCTGCCTTGTTGTGACTACTCTCTTCCAGAAGTCCTCTAAATGTTCCCAACTCGTGAGTGAGCTCTAGGACGTGGTATGGGCACGTTTGGACATACCCCAAACACCACGTAGGCCACGTGTCCCACCTCCAGGGTTGTTCCCTCAAAGACTCAAATCCTATAGCCGTCCATTTTTTTACAATTTTGTTTCTGATTTTATCCCATTTTCTCCCAATTTAGTAGCTGATTACACCCTCTCTTTTTCATGTCAATCCCCCCCTCCTATTGTGAGTTCACTGCTGTAGCCCTGTGACCAGCAGTGACAAAGGCAAAGTGACTTCTCCGTGACGGCACTCGCCAAGCCATTGACCGCAACTCCGGTACTCCAGAGCCACTCCTGTACGCAGCAAACTTTTATCGGCTTCCTCCCTGGAGCAGACAGCCAATTGCCGCCCCCTAGTGGCACTCCCGGCCAGAGCCGACTCTGGGGCAGCCGGTGTAATTGAACCCCGTTCGCAGTGGCCAGCGTCGAACGTTGTAACCGCTAGACCACCCAAATAGGCCTTTCGATTAGTCTTTATGGATGATTCACTGACCTGTACCCAATCTTGTATTGACCCAAGACACTCAAAATAATTATTACGGAAATAAAGCAGGAATTCTTGCACTATCATTATTATAATATATTTTTCCTAAATATCTTATTTAATATTTTTAGAACTGTCTATGAACATTGGTACTAATCTAGATATTTTACCCCCCATCACTGTAGCTGTAGACTTCTCTTTTGGAGGTGCCAGTGTAACAACGTATTGTACCTGTCTGCTTGAATTGACCCTTTGCTTATATCAGAGGTGGCAACTAGCTCTACAGCTGCCTCAATGAGTCAACTAATGCGTTTTAGGACACCGACAAACATCCTTATATTTTGTTTAATTCATAGCAACTGTTGTACATACTCAGTGTATGATCCTGACCCATTTTCTAACCATCGCAAATGTGCCAATTTAGACCAGCAACCAAAGCACATTATGCGGAAACTACCACAAAAATAATAGAACATCAAAAAGTCAAAGCACTGAATACATCGCTGGGGTGAAGACTTGAACAATGCAACATAATTCACTTTGTGTTGCCCATTTATGCTGCAAAAATAATAAGTGTGTTGATTTCGTTTTTAAGACATTAAAGATTATTTTTGGGGACTGTGACCCCACAACATCAAAACTGCACAATACATCTCAGGTCAATATGACATTACTATATTATGGATATTGCAGTAGCCTATTTGCCATTGCACTGATTGAAAATATTTTAATCATGCAGACTGCCTACCAATAAAAGCAGGTTTTTCAGATAATGAGGAATGGTCTACCTCCAAGATAGATTGCACTCACAAACATTACATTACATTACATTACAGGCATTTAGCAGACGCTCTTATCCAGAGCAACTTACAGTTTACATTTCTTTACAATCCATTTATACAGCTGGATATTAACTGAAGCAATTCAGGTTAAGTACCTTGCTCAAGGGTACAACGGCAGTGTCCCACCTGGGAATTGAACCTGCAACCTTAACGTTCCAAGCCCAGTTCCCTAACCATTATACCACACTGCCTGCCAAACAACATACAGGTACAGGTAACTGCCAAAATAAAGGTAAGATCTTGGTAACCAGGAAGTGACACTCAAATGGCTCTATGACCCAGGCTAGGAGAGTCCCAGCTGGGTGGGGGGGGGTTGCTTGTTGTTGGAAAGCGGAGCGCCGGGCTTATCCGCCACTACTGGTTGTGACCCCCCCGATGGACAGCCGCGGTACTGCACCCATTCAAAGGATCCCTCATTTACTCAAGTGTTGCCTTTATTTTGGCAGTTACCTGTGTGTAGCCATCATCAAAATTTGTTTGTTGGCCTCCCGCGTGGTCCAGTGGTTACAACGTCCGACGCTGGCCACGGAGACCGGGGTTCAATTCCCCGTCTCGCCAAGTGTCGGCTCTGGCCAGGAGTGCCACCAGGGGCGGCGATTGGCTGTCCGCCCCAGGGAGGGGGAGGGGAGCGACGTGACGTTCGCTGCGTAGAGTGGCCCTGTAGTACCGGGTTACGGTCGACGGCCTGCGGGTGCCGTCTCGTAAGAGGCGTCACTTCGCTTCGTCACTACCGGGTCGCAGGACTACGGCAGCGAACTCACATTACTAGGGGATTGACGTAAAATAGCGGGTCTAATTGGCTACCAAATTGGGAGAAAAATGGGATAAAATCAGAAACAAATTTTAAAAAAATAAAAAATAAAAAATAAAAATTTGTTTGTTGATATTGATATCACAAATAACTTTGACGCCTTGAACAGGTCATAGCAAAGCAGTGTATGTGAAGTCCTCCTGAGCTGGGTGATTTGCTGCAGGGCCAGGAGACAGACCTCTGGCACTTGTTTCCCCAGCATAAAATCAGCACAGCTACAGTATAATGAAGTGAGCAAGAGTCTAGCAGTAGTGTGCAAGAGAGATGTATTCCATACCATTTCTAATTGTAACCATTCATAACCACTTGGCTACCGTTTGTATGTAGATAAATAAATAAGCTATAGATACAGTATGAGGACAATGCTTCAGCTACCTTAAAGGCATGAGGACAATGCTTCGGCTACCTTAAAGGCATGAGGACAGTGCTTCAGCTACCTTAAAGGCATGAGGACAATGCTTCGGCTACCTTAAAGGCATGAGGACAATGCTTCAGCTACCTTAAAGGCATGAGGACAATGCTTCAGCTACCTTAAAGGCATGAGGACAATGCTTCAGCTACCTTAAAGGCATGAGGACAATGCTTCAGCTACCGCATGAGGAAAGGCATGAGGACAATGCTTCAGCTACCTTAAAGGCATGAGGACAATGCTTCGGCTACCTTAAAGGCATGAGGACAATGCTTCAGCTACCTTAAAGGCATGAGGACAATGCTTCAGCTACCTTAAAGGCATGAGGACAATGCTTCAGCTACCTTAAAGGCATGAGGACAATGCTTCAGCTACCTTAAAGGCATGAGGACAATGCTTCAGCTACCTTAAAGGCATGAGGACAATGCTTCAGCTACCTTAAAGGCATGAGGACAATGCTTCAGCTACCTTAAAGGCATGAGGACAATGCTTCAGCTACCTTAAAGGCATGAGGACAATGCTTCAGCTACCTTAAAGGCAGATGAAGAAAACTGGAAGTCTGGTAGAAGTATTTACATCGACTGAGTATGGTTATGAGAGATCATCCTCTTGCAGTTTCTTACGATTGCATAGGGATTTTTCATTTCGAGCTAGGGACTGGCAGGAATATTTGCTCAATGATTCTGCCTTATTTGGTGGCCCGGGCCCCTGATGAAGCCTTTGTCAATTACGCCCCAAAGCTATGGAACACCTTACCTATAGACATTAGGGGAGCTAGCTCGCTAAATATTTTCAAAAGTACGCTAAAAATGTATCACTTCACTTTAGCCTTTTGCTAATTATGCATTTAATGTACCCTATTTCTATCTTAATTGATCTACTTTTATTGTTATTGTCACATGGGTTTCATCTTCATATTCATTTTATTTCTATTTTATGTTTATTTTATGTCTATTTTACTGTATTTTAAGTTCTCTGAACATGTCATTTCTCTGCTGTAAAGCACTTTGGGTTGCAATTTTGTATGAAAGGTGCTATATAAATAAAGTTTAATATTATTATTATTATTATTATGAAGTCCACTCGCAGTGTCACGGTGAAGAGGTGATGTAGAAGCACAGGCTTCACAGTGTCAGCTGTATTTGGCTATTGTGTGACATCATTCTCTGCCTTTTGTCTTATTTATTACAGGGATTTGGCTTTAAGTCTGTAAAAGTATCTGCCATTCCTCCCACACTCCCCTTCCTCCAGGCCAGAGTGGAATGACACATCCACTACTACACCAATACAAAACAAACAAGGAATCACATACACATATTACATTTGAGGCATTTAGCAGACGCTCTTATCCAGAGTGACTTACACACTTGACATTTATTTTACATACAAACCATTTATACGGCTGGATATTTTACTGAAGCAATGTGCAAGGGTACAAAGGCAATGTCCCACCTAGGAATTGAACCTGCAACCTCCAAGTTGCAAGTGCAGTGCCAAGTCCCTAATCATTATGCCACACTGCTGCCCACCTCAAAGGTAGTACATAGGGGAAAAGATAATCTGTCAGTCATCAATGTTTTTGTGGGTGAAAAATCTTTCCAACACTTTGTAACCAAAAACACCTTCAACACAGTGAAATAAAATCCTCAACAAACATCGACAAGCACCCATTTCATTTTGAACGGTTATTGGATTTGGCCGGCCATTACATTTGTGCCAGAATTCATTAAGGGAATGAGAGGAACTATATTACACTGCCAAATTACACAATTATCAGTTGTTAAACTGTGAGTTACCGGCGCACTGTTGTAACTGCAGCAATAAAGAATGGCAGACAGGCTACTAGGAGGTTTGTAGCAGGACGTTCAGGCTCAGTATGAGGGTTCAGTTCCCATGTCTTGTGAGTTTATTGCTGAGATGTAGTAGTGCAACAGAAATATACCTATACGCTATGTTGAGAGTACAGTGCACAATTCAGGAACAGAGGCAAATGCCAACGCTGCAACTTTAACAATGGGATACAACTTTTCTTAATTCACTGCGAAGTACAAAAATAAATAGCCTACAAGATTAAATATCGCAGTAGCGGTAACCTAAATAGAAACAGGGGAAATGACCTAGAAGAGGAGTCGTCAGTATAACCATAAATGAGAAACCCGTTTATTTTTCTTGGCTCTCGATAGTATGAATACTGTCATTCCTTGTGGGTGCGCATTTCCTCGGAGCTGGGGTTGATTTGTCAAGAGGTAAAAGCCGCAAACTACGAACACCACATACGCTTTCTGGTTTAAGGTAGAGGAGATGTAACTTTTCTCCTCACATATGTATGTTTTAATGACCAAATATCGGTTATTCACCAATATGCAGGTGGTAGTAAACTGTCGTGATTCATAAATGCAGTCATAAATAGCTACAGCCGTCATAGTTTTACGGCTCACATTTCCCCCACAACTTGTGCCGGGAGCTACAACTGTTGCTCAAATAAGAACATTCGAAAATATTCGAAAATGTTCAGAATAATTTTTATGGAATTTTCTTTCATTCGCATGTCTGGTCAGTTCCATCGGAAGTACCCATTTCTTTTCAGACAGGCTAGAATGTACACTTTTAAAACAGCGATTCGAAGTAATTCGATTTAGAATAACACGAACGAGCACCCAATTGAATATACACGAGCGAACACACCCTCCCGAGTTTTTCCTCCACAGGTAGCATCATTTGCAATGCACATCCATTAATAAACTAAGGTAAGACGGTTTTTTAAAAAGTACCTTAATCAACGCTGACATTATAGGCAATCCCCTCATTCCTTTACATGTTTAGGTTTCCAGCCGAGTTTTGGGATAAATTTGTGTCCACAGGTGCCGTTGCTGAAATGCTGCCAGATATTATCGTCGCGAGCTCCATGCATGCGGGGCTTGTCACAGCTGCCTTTAATGTGCGCATGCCAAGAAAGGAGAGAAGCCTTGGAGCCGTACAAGTGCCTGCCATTTTGATAAGGTCAAATCGCTCGGTCCATTTTTCTCACGATCACGTGGGCTCTTCGCCATAACTGCGATGGAAGAACATACACTTACATACGTTTAAAAAGAGAAGAACATAAAAGCATACATTTGTCAAAAGTGGACGAGGGGGGGAGACATGGTGTAGAGGACAAGGGACATGGAGAAAAGGGATTTTAGTTATAAAGTAAGGCTCTATGGTAATGGAATACCATACAAAATATGTTATATGTTAAAAACAGACCTCCTATGAGGGGCTGTATAGGCCATAATTCATAATCTACCTCTCACATACACATACTTTACCTTTCACACACTCATATGAAACTCTTGCACATACAGTACAATGAATACAATGCACTAGTGAAACACTCACACACATGTAAAACTTGCACACACGCTACTGAAATACTCACACACACATACACACACACATGTAAAACACTCTCACATACGCTACTGAAACACCCACACACACACAGGTAAACACTCACATTCACTACTGAAACAGTCACACACATGTAAAACACTCTCTCGCTCTCACACACACATGTAAAACACTCTCACACACATGTGTAAACCACTCACACACTTGCTACTGAAACACTTATACACACCAAAGTTGTGGACTCGAGTCACATGACTTGGATTCGAGTGCGACTCAAGTCACAATTTTGATGACTTCAGACTTGACTTGCAAAAAATAAAAGTACTTGAGACTTGACTTAGACTTGCATGTCTATGACTTGGGATGAGACTTTGACTTGCCCGGATGACTCAACAGACTTGTTTTGAATGTGACTTGAAGACTTGACACCTGAAATTTGGGACTTGTGACTTGACCTGGCCTGAACATGGTGACTTGGGACTTTACTTGAGACTTACCCTTCATGACTTGGGGCTTACTTGAAACTTGAAGGTTAAGACTTGAGACTTACTTATGACTTGCATAACAGTGACTTGGTCACAACTCTGATACACACATATGCAAAACACTACTCACACACACTACTTGAAACACTCTCACACACACATGTAAAACACTCTCACATTCATTACTGAAACACTCTCTCACACACTCACACACACACACACACACACACACACACACAAACACATGTAAACACTCACATTCACTACTAAAATACTGAGTATTTACATTCTAAATGGAAAGACTGCACATTTTTCAGCAACCTAAATATGTTTGACATTTTATAAATTTGTATACCTTATATTATTCTGGGGGGGAAAACATTCTTTCAAAAAAATGACTTTTATGGAAAAACTGATACTTTTTCAAATAGTATTTATAGCTTTTTCAAAAATACATTCCAATACAAACACCATTTTTCAAATATTTTCCAAATATTATTCAAAATACATGCATATCAAATCAGTTTATACCATTATTTAAGAAGGCTTTAAATACTATTTGATTTGGTTTTCCAAAGTCCAAATTTGGTTTTTCCATTAAAGTATTTTTAAATGCATTTTCCAAATAAATAAATGTAGTTTTTACATTCTTCAAGTATTTTTAAATGCATTTGTTGGCAAGCACCTCCTGTGAAAACTAGAGGACTAATGGAGCAAAGAGACAATCGCCTTAACATAGTCTGGTTAAGTAACATTTTATTGACACCAAGTGCTATTAACACAATATCTACATCATTGCATCAAAGACAGACATCAACTGCAACACACACTGGCAGTGTAGTGTAATGGTTAGGGAACTGGGCTTGTAACTCAGAGGTTGCAGGTTCAATTCCCAGGTGGGGCACTGCTGTTATACCCTTGAGCAAACTTAACCTGAATTGCTTCAGTAAAATATCCAGCTGTATAAATGGATTGTATGTAAATAAATGTAAACTGTGTAAGTGGCTCTGGATAAGAGCGTCTGCTAAATGCCTAAAATGTCAAATGTAAATGTTGCATCAAAGACAGACATCGACTGCACCACACACTGCTCATAGCACAGTAGGAGATGAACTGAGAAGTCAATGGCACAGTAACAACCTCGACTTTGGAGCGCCCACAGCAGGCCAGGGGCAAGGAGAGCAAGGATCACGGTGACAGTCTGCCCATTATCAGACTCTGCAATATTTTGGGACTAGCATGGGGGATGATTAGTGACAAAATTGCTGCATGTGTTTGACCATTCGACTGGTTTTGTTATGTAGCATCCACTTGCGTTTACGTATGCAACTTGCTGAGCTTGCTGCGAGCTACTTGTAACCCTTTGTTTTTTTATAATTCTGTTTCTGATTTTATCACATTTTTCTCCCAATTTAGTAGCCAATTACACCCTCTCTTTTCTGCCGTAGCCCTGAGACCGGCAGTGACAAAGGCAAAGTATTATTTCCTCCGAGATGGCACTTGCCAAGCCATCGCCCATAACTCCGGTATTCCAGAGCCACTCCTATATGCAGCGAACTCATGTTGGCTTCCCTACCCCCTCCCTGGGGCGGACATCAATTGCCACCCCCTAGTGGCACTCCCGGCCAGAGCTGACACGGAATCGAACCCCAGTCTCAGTGGCTGTGACCCTTTGTTTTGCATGAATGGTCAAGATGTTCCAAAAGAAAAGTCACAATCACAATGACTATCCACATTTGCACATCTGCAACCCATTCTGCCATATAGGTTATGATGCGTTACAAACATGTGAGTGACCAGAATTTGATTTTCAGTTCCAATTGACAGGTTAAATTGATTGTTAGAAAGCGTTCATTTACATGAAAATGTTTTTTATTGGTAACTTGTGGATATATACTTCCATTGATATACTGGACTCTAGTTTGTTTTATTCGCAATGCCTCTCAGTACATAGACATATGTGGCGACGCAGGATATAGTGTTTTTTTCTTTCTATCATTTTAATTTGGTTGCCGTAGCAACGAGCAGTGGGCACTATGAAAATGTCCGTCGTGAAAGCCCATTGTAGATGCAGTGCGTTAGAAAATGTGATAGTTCAGCGGTTGCTCTGTGTACGTCATGCTCTTTGTATCTCTGATCAGAGTATCCACGAGCGAAATAACATTTGTAGGTACACCTGTGCTAGTACAAATGTGCCATTTTGAATATGATTTTGATAAAAGATGCTGTGGTTTGCACTTTGAATAAATATAGTGCTGCTAGTGTTTTGTTTTAGTTGAGGAATCTTTTATTAAAATAAACGATAATTATCCATGCTCCATACACCACACAGCTATGGATAATATCGGTGGCAAACATCCGTGTTCCATACACCGCACAACTACAGATGATGCCCAAAAACCTTTGCTGGAACAAACGTGTCCTTAGAAGGACAATTTTGTCCATTAAACACCTTTCATAGCTGTCGTAACAATAAGGACATAACAGTCCACTTCACACTTGGTTGGATGAACACAGTTGCCCTGGAACACGAGGGACTGCACTATTTACACTGGGCGTTCTGGGCGCGGTGGTTCCAGACACCAACTCACCGTGACCAGCTAGCTAACACAACAACAGGGTTATTTAACACACACATAAAGGTTTAACAGAACACTTTTATCATTAACCCGGGGGAGACGCACAAAGGAACAATCGCGTTCCCCCACAATGCCCAGCGCACACATTTTAGGGGAGCAACGCTCCCAGGATCGCTACAATATTTTCCTGTAAAATGTTGCATTAAGCCAAAAGCAGACATGGCACAGAAGAATGTCACATTCGCTCCATTGGAATGTGTGAGTGAAAGGCCTGGGGTTATCACAGGGCAGGCCTCATTAAACATACAGCTATACCCTACTGCAGTGGTCTCCAATCTTATCTGAGAAGGGCCTGCAGGGTCCTAGCCCAGCACTAAAACACCGGATTAAACGAATCAAGGTCTTGATTGAAGAACCTGATTCGTTAATTGAAAGGTGTTATAGTGCTGGGCTAACAAAACCTGCACCCATTGAGACCCCTGCCCTATTGAGCGAACCCGAGATAGAGAATAATGCCAGGCCTCGCGTTTCTACAGGAAGCTCCGTAATGCATGTGTCTCGACCACTAGAGGAAGCAGTGCAGGGCACGGCTTCTTCAGGCTGACGCATTATCGGATTACATCAGGACAATAGACACACTAAATGAATAATATATTATTATATTATTATTATTATATTATCTTTAGTTGACTGGCGAGTGGTAACGCCACAGGTTCTGTTTTCCCAGCTCGCTAATTTCGAATGGCATCGATGAGAGCAAACCAGGCGGAGCCGCAAGGGCGCCACACATAAACACTGTTGATCTCTCCTCAGCTTGTCGTCGTCAGCCTGCGGCATAGCGTAACCTGCTTACACAAGCAATTCATTGGCTTAATATGATTACTCCAACGAGAGCGCAAGCCTAATGACCATTACGTGCCATTTCAGTTGTGTTATGGCCATTTCCCATCTTCTATCGAGATTACAGTATGTAAATAATGAAATATTGTGACACATCTTTATGCTTTTTTGTTGTTGTTCTACATCATCCTGTCCCTAAAGCATAATCGTCCATATGGCGCTTGTTTTCCCCTCCCGAACAGTGTTTCAAAGCACTTAACTTCAGCGAGTCTTCGCGGAGGTGAGCTTGCGCGCATGCAGAACAGCGCGTGAGTGTGTGCGCTTTGGAAAAAAAAAAAGTGAACCGCTGCACTCATTAAGGATTCGTAGCTAAGATGGAGGCTCAAACGGATCAGCTCCCGAGGTGGCGGCACACGTTGCGTGTCCTCGATTAACTCTGCTGATGAGTTTTTGGTCGGGTTGTTGCTGTGCTCCCGGGACAAACTCTGAAGATCGGACGTGAACAGAGGGCGTCACCATCAGACACAGGCAGAGGCGGGGATTGTCGGCCGCCTCTCGTTCTTTTTCTTTCAGATTGTTGGACGTATCTCCAGGATCAAAGAACTGCCGCACCTCAACAATCAATGGGGAAAAAAAGATTGGGGGAAATTTTGCCGTGCTGGCAATCTTTTGGGATCTGTTTACAGCAATGGCATGCACCATTCCTACCCATTGTCTTTCCCTTATTTGTATATACACACACACACATTCACACACACACATCCACTCACACAAACATGCACACACACACATACATACATACATACATACATACATTCACACATAGGCAAGAACGTGTGTCCACACGCACATGCACACACATTCACACACATACCCACTCACACAAAAACACACACATACCACCCACTCACACACAACACACACACACACACACACACACACATACATTCACACATAGGCAAGAACGTGTGTCCACACGCACATACACACACACAAACTCACAAACACACATTCACACACATACCCACTCACACAAAAACACACATACACATTCACACATACCACCCACTCACACACACACAAACAAATGCACACACAAATTCACATATTGGCATGAACACATGCATGTACACAAACACACACACACAAACTAATGCACACACACCTTTATACATAGGCAAGAACACATATGTGTACACGCACACACACGCACTTAGGCACACACACTCACCCACATTCACACATAGGCAAGAGCACGTGCACATGGGAACACATACACACACACAAACAAATGCGCATGTATGCACACACACACACACACCAGGCAGCCATTTTGCACTGATCACTAACGGCAGAGGTATCACAGCCCTCGGACAGAGACAGACAGGCAGAAGCGGCAGGCACTGTGGTCCTGTGAAAGCACGAACGAGTGCACAGCTCACAGTTTACCGGCCAGTGAAAACCCACAAGCAGCGACACAGACGTGGCAGAAGACAGCACGCTAACGAGCTCATTATCTCCAGCGCCTGCCTGCGCTGTCTGACAAGGGGCCAAGGTCGCGAGGCGCAGAGGGAAAACGGCAAACAGGAACACAACCGTCACACCACGCCACGCATTTCTCAAAACTTGACAGCGGCTTTATCGACTTTTGCATTTTACAGAGAGTGGGGTCCTAATTGGTCCCGACGATGTGCAATGGGTTGTTTGAAAGCAACTGTCCATTTTCAGGTACTTGCACCCACTCGGTGGCAGATATGACTTTCTTCCACGGCAACAGCTGAACACAACAATGCCAGTGAAGCTGCCGGCAAAACAGCTGTGACAGTTTGTGTAGAGGTTACTTTCAGTTACCGGTAAAGTAACATGTTTCTGTGTTCATCTCTAAATCCCACCAGAAAAGCTGGCATGAAAACAACATCTTGCTAATACTGGGGACCATGCACGCTTTGCGTGTGCCCTGCCCCTTCTCAGACACAGAACAGAACCATAAACCATCTCCAAACTGATGTTGAACATTAACCCCTAAGCTCTCCAACTGGGAATTCACTCCACTCACCCAGCACCCACAAGAAGATGCCCCATTAGAACTGGGTAATTCACTATAGGATTCCATTATTAACGAGACCTGTCATATGGGATATGACTTCATGTATTTGTTTAGACATCCCCTTTATACAGATATACGTGTAAAGCAGACATTTATAAGCAGACATTTGATATATGTCGGAATCCTTAATGTACAATATCACATACCACAGTATAAACACGCACATTTGTTGAGATTTTACATTTTCAAAATAAACAGCCCAGGCCAGGTTTCATCATCTCCCTCCTAACACAGTGACTTTTTGTTCATAACAGCATAGTGCACTAGTTTCAGCACACAGCATTTACACTGAATGGCAAAACGGTGCGATTCTTCACATCTGGACTCAGGGTTGATTCTGAAATTTGAGGGTTTATTTTTCATTCAGCGTTTCCAGTGTTGTCCGGGCTCTGGGCCCTGATGTGTGTCCACTGCTGAGACCGGCACACAGCTCTGTCCCGCTCACAGTTGGCAGGAATGAGAGCAAAAACAAAGCCCATCTGCATAGGGGCTGATCTTCTCAGATGAGGCTAGAGCGATCGGCGTTGTCTTGGTGACAGGTAGGCCGGATATCACCATGGCCACCCATTTCAGGGTCCCTGTGCAGCAACAGTGCCAGACAACAGATCCATCTCTGATCTCTTTTTCTGGTTCTACCCCAGCAAAAAAACATAAACACACACGCACACACACACATATATTCATGACTTCACACACATACATTTCACACACATACACACATTACATTACATTACAGGCATTTGGCAGACGCTCTTATCCAGAGCGACGTACATCAAAGTGTTAACCTTAGTCAAGAACAGTTTAGCTGAAAGCCACCCTAGTGGGAAGTACAGTTCCTAGGTGCTAGGAGCAACCACATAGTTAAACTAGGACCCTGTAGGTAGACCCACACACCACACCGTTGTCACTGCCGGTCCCAGAGTAGTGGCTGGTCCCGTAGATGCAGGCTGTGGGCTCATGGGGGGTGGACATTGAAGCAATAGAGGCTACAATTGGCCACCATATCGAATTATTTTTGTGAAAGAATTTTTGTTAATTTGTTAGTACACATTCATTACCAGGGGATGAAATTCATTAAATGTATATTGAATTTTAAATCTTGAATGTATTTTAGATAAATGGCTCCAAAGCAAGCATTTTTCCCTATGCTCTCTCCATTATTGCCTCCGTACCTTTATATAGCTCTGCACCATCATCATCATCATCATCATTGTCAGTCTCGTGAGAATATGAGGCTATGTTTTTTTATACTTTTGATTATCTGCCATGTTTTGATAGCCTTCATGTGTGTACCTGTGGCACGATTCCAGAGAGTACTGTGTCCCTTCACGTTCCATGAAAACCCCAGATATCTCAGAGTGTTCTGAAAGCTCAACGCACCCTATTTCTAACCGATGTGTCGAGTTCACAGGACGGTAATGAACTCCTGCTTTTCTGGAATTTCTTCTTGCACACGCCAAGGGCAACGTTTTAAACAAAAACAACCCTTTGACATTCGAAATAGTCTCCGGTGGCGGTAGCCTTGAAAGACAGAAAATGCGAATCTCCCAATTTGCACTGTTTGTGCAAATTATATCAGACTGCAGGTTGCCAAGGCTACCATCCGCTTACAGTTTCAAGGCTAGCATTCTTCCCTCGAGAAATGCCTCTCTCCAGATAGTCAGCCACAGTGTGGTTAGCGGCGTTGATTTTTTCTGACCGGCATGTTACAAGACCAGCTCCCACCTGACGAAGACCTAGCTTAGCGAAATGTGTGCACTGGGCAGCAGATGAATTGCACTTGGGGGCATTCAACTGTTAGCGGGATATCATTTATAACAAATCCCGGGTGGAACGGTTCCCTTGAGCAAGCTGCTCAGGCTGTGTTGTTATAGCTTGTTTTGGTTTGTGCAGTTAAACATGACTGATGGGTTTGTCAGATGTGAACTATTGCACGGTGCAGAGTGGATGGATAAAATAAAAATATGGAAAATAAAAACGATGATTGCTTGACACTGCAGCCATGCATGTCGCATTTCCGGCCCTCCAATTTGATGTGAGTAACGTGCCATTTAGCAGACGTTTTTATCCAAAGCAATTTACGTTTGTAAATGCATAAATTTTTCAGTATATGTGTCCCCAATGGGTGTTGAACCCACGGCCTGAGTGTTGTCAGCGCCATGCTCTACCTACTGAGCCACGCAGAACCACATAAACAGGGCATATGAGTGTTTGCTGTAAGGCAGGATATTACCTCTGCGTTACTCAGATGCAAAGCATTATACCCTCAGTTCTACTGATGTATGAGGAAGATGAGTTCGATTTGGCAGAGGAAGAGGAGGTTTTGAATCTAATCATTATCATATAATCATTTCTTGAGGAGTTATACATTTGAGGACACCTCCTCACCTGCTCTGCTAACAATTCTTCAAAGCTGTCCATTGCAATAACATCAAAACGTCAAAACAAAGCCAGATGGAAGTGGCAATGGAGATACAGAATACAGAATCGTCATTCCAACCAATCAGATTACGCAACATTTTATGACGGTGTCAGCGACCTTTAATTCTGGAGGTAGCCTACAAGACACCCTCCGCGACGCTCCTCTGTGATACATTTCTTTTTTCTTTTTTTTTTCTTAAAGATTTTGTTTCTGATTTTATTCCATTCCCTCCCAATTTGGTAGCCAATTACACCTGCTATTTTCAAGTCAATCCTAGTAATGTGAGTTCGCTGCCGTAGTCCTGTGACCGGTAGTGACGAAGGCTCCTCCGAGACGGCACTCGCCAGGCCGCCTACCGTAACCCGGTACTGCAGAGCCACTCCTGTGCGCAGCGAACGTCCTGTCGGCTTCCCTCCACCCTCCCTGGGGCGGACAGCCAATCGCCGCTCCCGGTGGCACTCCCAGCCAGAGCTGACTCTGGCGTCGCCATGGCCAGTGTCGAACGTTGTAACCACTAGACCACACGTGAGGCTCTCTGTGATACATTTCTGTCAACGTGCCGTGCCACACCTGCCACACCTGTCGCGTAGGGCATAAATTGGCCTTCAGACCAAATTGAATTTCTTGTGGAAGAATGGTGTTGCGTCCCTCCAATAGTGACCCCAGAATCTATGCCAACGCACATTGAAGCTGTACTGACAACCCTATTAAGACACTTTATGTTGGTGTTTCCTTTATTTTGGAAGTTGCCTGTAGATGCTTCAGTGGTATGTATGAAGTCCTAGAGTTCTGTTTTAGCAGAGCTGCTTGTTGTAAGATTAGCTACATGGCAACAAAATGGAAGCTGAACATAGAATGTGCATCTTTATGCAACTTTATGAACCTTCAGATACACTTTGGAGATCACAGAAAGTGCTTATGTCACAATGTTAACACCCACAGCACCAAACAAAATAAGGCTGCTGGTATATTCAGTATACTGGTGTATACTGGTGTAATGGATATGATATAGGTACTGTCATTCTACATATATTCTGGTCCATTAGCTTTGGAATTTGTGAACCAGAGGCGATCATGTTTATTGAACTGTATATATTTATCCAATTGCATAAATATTGAAGAAATCATTTTGACCCGCAACTCCAAACAGTTTATTGAACCAAAAGCCACTGTTGCGTTTCAGTCCTTTGTCAACATCTTTCGGTTCAATAAACGGTTCTGATCCCCAGCGGCTTGTGGGCCAAAATCATTTTAACGATATTAGTGCACATTCCATGGGCCCCGTGCCCCTTTCTTGCAAACCTATAAATCACAGTGTGTTATCTATATCGCATCGCATCTTTAATATTTACACAAGGAATAAAAGATACATTAAATTACAAACACAGATTATACATTTGAAAGAAAGCTAACCACTGACATGAAGGAAAGCTTGAGGTCCTAATATGTGTGTGTGTGTGTGTGTGTGTGTGTGTGTGTGTGAGCTTACCTGCCTGGTTGGCGTCCTCTACCCACCCCGAGCCCATCAGCTCACCTGCTGAAATGTTGCAATGATGCAATTTCCTGCAGATAAGCCATGAGGGCGAGAACCACAGAGCAGCATTTCACACAAACACACACACACACACACACACACACATACACACGCACGCACGCGTGCACACACACGCACAAACACATACACACAGTTCACTGATTGGCAGTTTTACACATACATGAAATGTGGATTGTAAACATGTGCAGGTAAATACCAAAATAAAGACAACACTTGAATATACTGTATGAGAGGTCCTTTAAATATATTTAAAGGTGCAGTACTGCAAGTGTCCATCGGGGGCTGGCCCGGCTCTCCCCTTTCCAACAAGCTGCACCCCACCTGGCTAGTCTGAGTGTTCCCCCGGGTTACCACAATGTCTCCATTATGTTGTCAGTTACCTGTAGTTGGTGGTGGTGATGATGGGGGTAGTTTAATATTAAAGCGCGTGGCTGAGTCTTGTCCTTGTAGTGAACTCAAGATGCTTCTGCATTTGACTCTGTGCCTTTTAAATCACTTAAAATTTTGTCCCAGTAATCCCTGCTCTTGGCACGCTGTCGTGCGCCCCGTCTACCGTTGGCACGGCGCCCGGTTATAACTGCTGGAGCAGCAGCTCTTCCACAATCTAGCTCAGGGGACGTAAGTGGATCAGGAGCCAACGCCGTTCGTTACTGTAAGGCTGCACATGCTGCCTGCCAGGTTTCGCCGCGCGACGCGACTCAGAGCCCTGTAACAGCAGATGTGTCGAACCCTGGTGCCGTGGGCCGTGCTGTGGGGTTTGGAGCCGCATTTCAACGACAGAAAGGAGTGGTTAAATTTGTTCGTGGTTGGGCTGGCGGATGGCCCAGCGGTCTAGTGCACCGCGCTTTGGAGCGGTGTGCGCTGCCCGTCAGAGACGCGGATCGAAACCCGCGTTTCTACCAGACCGGCCCTGGTTCAGCCCGATCGAGGCGGCATTTGGCTGTCCACCTCCGGGGAGGGGGAGGGAGAGCGGCACGAGTCCGCCGAGGAGAAGGTTAATGGAGTCCGTGGAAGATCTCCGTCTCGAAAGAAGGCGGGGAAATAGGTCCAGGAATACGAATCTCGTTCCCGGAGGACAGGCGGCGGACTCGTGAGGGTGGGGAATTGAAAATAAAATAGAGGGTATAATTGGCTACTAAATTGGGAGAAAAACAGGGGAAAAATCAGAAAAAAAAGATAGAGTAGATAGTAGATAGAGCACGGCGTTGACAATGCTTAGGTTGTGGGTTCAATCCCCACTGGGGCCACATATACTGAAAAATGTATGCATTCACTACTGTAAGTCGCTTTGGATAAAAGCGTCCGCTAAATGGCATATATTATTATTATTATTATATGTTCAATTAAGGGGCATCGGATAGCGTAGCGGTCTAACGCACCTTATTTTGGCTGGTCCGATATGGTGTGCGCTGCCTGTCAGGGACGTGGTTCGAAACCCACCTCTCTACCAGCCTCGGAGGCGGAATTTGGCTGTCCGCTCCAGTGGGAGAGGGGACGGGGAGGGTGAGCTGGCTCGAGTCCGCCGTGAAGCACGTAAGGGAGTCTCCAGAACGTGGGTGGGGGCGAATTCCCTTCTCGAAAGAAGCGGAGCTCGCTGCCCTCAGAGAATTAGCTTGCCTCGTAGAGACGAGCGGCGGACTCGCGTGGGGAGGGTAAATCGAAATAAATAGAGCGTGTAATTGGCTACCAAACTTGGAGAAAAAATTTGAAAAAATGAAGAAACAATAAAATAAAATAAATAGTTCAGTTAAGACAGTGCTCAGTTTGGGTCGAATGCGTGGTGTGAAAGAGCCCCCCAATGGATTACTTTGGATTTACTTCAGCTGATAAGGCTCTGTTTATAGGCCTCTTCTCTCACTGCCTTTCTTCCTTCGTCTGTTGGTGCAGGTTTTTTTGTGGGCCTCCCCCAGGTGCCCAGAAGCACGCTTCAATGAAAAGTAAAACTGTATGAGGAAGGGAGTGGAAATGAAACATTAAAACATTTGTGCTTATTTTTCAGATGCTACATTTTCATTCCTGTTGGCATTCAGTACTACTGAAACTAGTGTCACAGTCAGAGCTGGGGTCAACCCCATTTACATTCAGTCAATTCAATAAATTAATTGAGATTCAATGAATGAAATGGAAAATCCTCATTTTCTTTTCCAATTTGTGAATTGAATTTTGGTTCCTTTCCTGAACTGACTGAAGTGCAGTGTAACTGACCCCAAACCCTGGCTGCAGTAATCAGTGTAGCAGGATCACGAGGCCATGTTGCTGCTGGAGCCAGTGGGGACTACACTGGGTGGAAGCTGTGTGAATTAGGGTGTAAGGACCGGAAGCTGGTATTTAGGGCGGCCAGTGACATCTTATTACGTTTCTGTTACTGTATGGATATTGTATATCTTGGAGGAAATAAATGTTTCATTTATAACATGAGTAGATGCATGACTGATATTGTCTCCTAATACTGTGTACATACATCTACTGATGCCTCTGGACACATCATCAGTGATGTTCCTGGAATCATTGGGCGTTTCGGGTCTTTCAACATTATACGCCCTCCTCCAGGTGACCCAGCCGGGGCTGATCAGACCCCAGCTTGTGTCCAGATGGCTAGCTAGCTACCATGACTCCATGGATCTCCTCTTTTGAGCCACAGCCATCTTGAGGCCCTTTCTGCCGCATCGGTGGTACTGCGGATGGCTCTCCTCTTCCTCTCTCCATCGATGCCCAAACTACTGAAGGCTCTGGCTAAGGAACGGGCTGCAAATCCTCTGCATCCAACCTCCACAGGGAAACACCTTGCTCTCCAACCAGCCTGCTGACAGTCGCTGACCAGTCCTGCGTACTTGGAGAGCTTCCTCTCAAAGGCTTCTTCCAAGCGATCTTCCCACGGGACTGTCAACTCCAGCAGCACTGCTTGCTTGGTGGACTCAGACACAAGGACAATGTCTGGTCGCAGGGTGGTGACTGCAATATGGCTGGGGAACTTCAGCTGATGTTCAAGGTCCACCAACAACTGCCAGTCTCTTGCAGACATCAGGATGCCTGCAGATGTTCTTCTGGCAGGAGTTGGCTTGTCCCCAGCTCTGACAAAGGCGATGGTTTTCTTGGAGGGTCGGAACTGTTTTGCCCATGCCAGTCCTGCGCTGATAGCTTCAGCGATGGTCTTAAGGACTTGGTCATGCCTCCACCTGTACCGTCCATCTCCAAGTGCCCTTGTACAGCAACTGAGGATGTGTTCAGGGTTCCTCGCTTGGAACACAGTGGGCATGCTGGTGTCTCTACTATGCCCCATGTGTGCAGATTTGACGGGCTTGGGAGCACATCATACACTGCCTGGATGAGGAATTTAATGCGTTGAGGCTCGGCTTTCCAAAGCTCAGCCCAGGTCACTTTCCTCTCAACCGCATTCTCCCATCTCGTCCAAGCTCCCTGTTGCTTCATTCCCACTGCCTTGCAGGTTCTCGTCTCCTCCACTGCTGCTCTCACCTCGTCCTGAACAAGACGTCGCCCTTCCTTCCCCTGGTGTTCATTTGGGGAGTTGGAAAGGATCCCAACCCAGCTCGACCTCGTGTGACCACTCCCACCAGGCTCCTGTGACGCAGCCTTGCATCTGCCTCTTGAACCGCTTCCTCTGCCCTCCATTTCCTGCCAGTCCTCACTTGGATCCCTGCTTTAGCCACCTTCGGATCGCTTGAGTCCCTGTACTGAACCACTTCTCTGGCTCTAGTTACCTTAAATTCCTCCTCCAAGGATTTGAAGGGCAGTTGCAGTTTGTTGCTCTTCCCATAGAGTGCGATGCTGCTCAGGCTCCTTGGTAGTCCAAGCCATCTCCGGAGGTGGTTGCTGACCTTCCTCTCTAAGGTCTCAACTGTTGAGATGGGGACCGAGTAGACGAGGAGGGGGCCACAGGATCCTGGGAAGAATGCCATGTTGGTAGACCCAGGCTTTAAATTTCCCAGGTAGGCCTGACTTGTCCACAGATTTCAGCCAGCCATCCAACTCAGTGCATGTCGACTGGATAGATGTTGTATCTCTCAGAGAGCAGTCAAAACCTTGCCCAAGCTCTTGACTGGCTTCTCTGTGATAGTTGGGATGGCTGTGCCTGTGATGTTAAACCGGAACTTGTCCTCCACCTTCCCTTTCCTCAGCACCATAGATCTGGATTTGGCAGGTTTGAAACGCATCCGGGCCCACTCCACCAGCTTTTCAAGTCCTTTCAGAATCCACCGGCAGCCTGGGACTGATTCTGTCGTGACTGTGAGGTCATCCATGAATGCCCTGATGGGTGGTTGCCGTTGTCCGAATTCGTGCGGGGCCCTCTGCACTCTGGCTCAGCAGATTTAGTGAGCATGTTCATGGCTAGTGAGAAAAGTGTCACCGAGATAGTACACCCTGTGATGATGCCGATCTCCACCTTGTGCCAACTGGATGTTATTGCTCCTGAAGAGACCCTCATCCTGAAATTGCTGTAATAATCAGCGATGAGGTCTTTACACCTGCTGGGTACATGATGTTTCGTCAAAGTGAGCTGAACGAGCTTGTGTGGAATGGAGCCGAATGCATTTGCCAGGTCAAGCCACAGCACTGATAGGTTGCCCTTGTTCTCTCTGGCCTCCCGAATGAGCTGTGTCACCACACCGGTATGCTCCAGACATCCTGACATTCCTGAAATGCCGCCTTTCTGGACAGATGTATCGATGTAGGTGTTCTTTGCCAGGTAGGTACACAGCCGTTTGGAAACAGCGCTGAAGAAAACCTTTGCCTCAACACACAGCAGGGAGATGATGCGGAACTGGTCTAGCTGAGTGGAGTTTTCCTCCTTTGGGATCCATACCCCTTCAGCCACTCTCCATTGTTCAGGGATCTTCCCTTCGCCAGAAGACTCGCAGGATTTTCCACAGATGCAGCAGGAGTTTGGGACAGTTCTTATACACTTTGTATGAAGTGCCACTCGGTCCTGGAGCAGAGCTTGCCCTTGCTTTGCGGACAACCTCCCTGACTTCCTTCAGCTGCAGCTCCGACATGTCAAACTGCACTTCTGGTTCAGGGGGGTCTATGAGGTTGTTACACTCTCCCAACTCCTGCTCTCTTGCGGGGTCGCTGTACGTCTGCTTCAGATGTTGGTCTATGTCTTCCTGCGAGGAGGCCAGTTTGCCGCTGCGCTTCTGCCCCAGCAAATCCTTAATGAACTTGAAGGGGTTAGCGATGAAAGCAGCACGTTTACGTGCCCTCTCGCGCCGCCGCCTCCGATGCCACTCTGCCCGGCGGAGAACTGTGATGTTTTTCCGAAGGATGCACATTAGCTGGGCCAGGCCTGTGCGTTCCTCTTGTCCTGCCGCCTTGTACTGGGACTTCAGCGCTTTCATCTCCTGCCTGATGTTGTGGATCCTTACAGCTCTTTGATTCTTTGAGTAAGATGTTCCGAGCTTTTCTTCTCCTCCTCGCCGAACCGTTCAGCTGCGATGCTGACAATGATTGTTGTCATAGCTTGTAGCCTCCTGTCGGCCTCTCCCTTTGCCATTGCCTCCAGAATTTGGTCGACATCGTCGTCGAACTGCTTCCAGAGTGAGGTCATGCTAGCTGCAGGCCATTTGATCCGCCTCCGGTCAGACTTGATGCTCGAGGGGTTAGTTTGCAACACTTGGAGGTTCTGGGCACTATGGGGTGACTCCGGGCCTGGCACCTCCTGCGTCTCACCAGGTGTAACACCTGTGCGTTGTGTTGCTTCTGCTCCCAACGGGCACTTCATCCTCGCTCGGTGGATCTTTAAGCCATGGATGTTTTTGCAGACTTTACCGCATGTACACTGCTTGCTCATAGCCGTTTGTCCGTTGCCTGGGTCTGTTAACGTTGTGTCCGTCCGACTGGGGTGCTCATCCTCCCCCTCTCGGGCACCCTGGGGTATTTTTTCCATTAAGTTCATCGTAGCTTGGTTGGGTTCCTCCTCACGGAGGATACAGATTGAGTTGCTGGGCCGTTCTGCCCCGGTTGCCGTCTCTCCGGGCTGTCACTGACTCTCCAGTAGTCACCACACTCTTCATGGTTGTCATCCAGTCTTTCCTGGCTGTCACTGATCACTCAGGGTATTCGCTGTGTACATACATCTACTGATGCCTCTGGACACATCATCAGTGATGTTCCTGGAATCATTGGGCGTTCGGGTCTTTCAACATTATACGCCCTCCTCCAGGTGACCCAGCCGGGGCTAGCTAGCTACATGACTCCATGGATCTCTCCTCTTTGGGCCACAGCCATCTTGAGGCCCTTTCTGCCGCATCGGTGGTACCTGCGGATGGCTCTCCTCTTCCTCTCTCCATCGATGCCCAAACTACTGAAGGCTCTGGCTAAGGAACGGGCTGCAAATCCTCTGCATCCAACCTCCACAGGGAAACACCTTGCTCTCAACCAGCCTGCTGACAGTCGCTGACCAGTCCTGCGTGCTTGGAGAGCTTCCTCTCAAAGGCTTCCAAGCCGATCTTCCCCAGGACTGTCAACTCCAGCAGCACTGCTTGCTTGGTGGACTCAGACACAAGGACAATGTCTGGTGCAGGGTGGTGACTGCTGCAATATGGCTGGGGAACTTCAGCTGATGTTCAAGGTCCACCAACAACTGCCAGTCCTTGCAGACATCAGGATGCCTGCAGATGTTCTTCTGGCAGGAGCTGGCTTGTCCTCAGCTCTGACAAAGGGCGATGGTTTTCTTGGAGGGTCGGAACTGTTTTGCCCATGCCAGTCCTGCGCTGATAGCTTCAGCGATGGTCTTAAGTGACTTAGTCATACCTCCACCTGTACAAATCCATCTCAAGTGCCCCTTGTACAGCAACTGAGGATGTGTTCCAGGGTTCCTCTTGGAACACAGTGGGCATGCTGGTGTCTCTACTATGCCCCATGTGCAGATTTGACGGGCTTGGGAGCACATCATACACTGCCTGGATGAGGAATTTAATGCGTTGACTCGGCTTTCAAAGCTCAGCCCAGGTCACTTTCCTCTCAAACCGCATTCTCCCATCTCGTCAAGCTCCCTGTTGCTCTCATTCACTGCCTTTTTGAGTTTCTCGTCTCCTCCACTGCTGCTCTCACTCGTCCTGAAGCAAGGCGTCGCCCTTTCCTTCCCCCTGGTGTTCATTTGGGGAGTTGGAGATCCCCAACCCAGCTCGACCTCGTGTGACCCACTCACCAGGCTCCTATGGCCTTGTGCCCATCTGCCTCTGAACCGCTTCCTCTGCCCTCCATTTCCTGCCAGTCCTCACTTGATCCCCTGCTTTAGCCACCTTCGGATCGCTTGAGTCCCTGTACTGAACCACTTCTCTGGCTCTAGTTACCTTAAATTCCTCCTCAAGGATTTGAAGGGCAGTTGCAGTTTGTTGCTCTTCCCATAGAGTGCGATGCTGCTCAGGCTCCTTGGTAATCCAAGCCATCTCCGGAGGTGGTTGCTGACCTTCCTCTCTAAAGGTCTCAACTGTTGAGATGGGGACCGAGTAGACGAGGAGGGGCCACAGGATCCTGGGAAGAATGCCATGTTGGTAGACCCAGGCTTTTAAATTCCCAGGTAGGCCTGACTTGTCCACAGATTTCAGCCAGCCATCCAACTCAGTGCATGTCGACTGGATAGATGTTGTATCTCTCAGAGAGCAGTCAAAAACCTTGCCCAAGCTCTTGACTGGCTTCTCTGTGATAGTTGGGATGGCTGTGCCTGTGATGTTAAGCGGAACTTGTCCTCCACCTTCCCCTTTCCTCAGCACCATAGATCTGGATTTGCAGGTTTGAAACGCATCCGGCCACTCCACCAGCTTTTCAAGTCCCTTCAGAATCCACCGGCAGCCTGGGACTGATTCTGCCGTGACTGTGAGGTCATCCATGAATGCCCTGATGGGTGGTTGCCGTTGTCTGAATTCGTGCGGGGCCCTCTGCACTCTGGCTCAGCAGATTTAGTGAGCATGTTCATGGCTAGTGAGAAAAGTGTCACCGAGATAGTACACCCTGTGATGATGCCGATCTCACCTTGTGCCAACTGGATGTTATTGCTCCTGAAGAGACCCTCATCCTGAAATTGCTGTAATAATCAGCGATGGAGGTCTTTACACCTGCTGGGTACATGATGTTTAGGTCAAAGTGAGCTGAACGGCTTGTGTGGAATGGAGCCGAATGCATTTGCCAGGTCAAGCCACAGCACTGATAGGTTGCCTTTGTTCTCTCTGGCCTCCCGAATGAGCTGTGTCACCACACCGGTATGCTCCAGACATCCTGACATTCCTGAAATGCCGCCTTTCTGGACAGATGTCGATGTAGGTGTTCTTTGCCAGGTAGGTACACAGCCGTTTGGAAACAGCGCTGAAGAAAACCTTTGCCTCAACACACAGCAGGGAGATGATGCGGAACTGGTCTAGCTGAGTGGAGTTTTCCTCCTTTGGGATCATACCCCTTCAGCCACTCTCCATTGTTCAGGGATCTTCCCCTTCGCCAGAAGACTCACAGGATTTTCCACAGATGCAGCAGGAGTTTGGGACAGTTCTTATACACTTTGTATGAAGTGCCACTCGGTCCTGGAGCAGAGCTTGCCCTTGCTTTGCGGACAACCTCCTGACTTCCTTCAGCTGCAGCTCCGACATGTCAAACTGCACTTCTGGTTCAGGGGGGTCTATGAGGTTGTTACACTCTCCCAACTCCTGCTCTCTTACGTGGGTCGCTGTACGTCTGCTTCAGATGTTGGTCTATGTCTTCCTGCGAGGAGGCCAGTTTGCCGCTGCGCGCTTCTGCCCCAGCAAATCCTTAATGAACTTGAAGGGGTTAGCGATGAAAGCAGCACGTTCACGTGCCCTCTCGCGCCGCCGCCTCCGATGCCACTCTGCCCGGCGGAGAACTGTGATGTTTTTCCGAAGGATGCACATTAGCTGGGCCAGGCCTGTGCGTTCCTCTTGTCCTGCCGCCTTGTACTGGGACTTCAGCGCTTTCATCTCCTGCCTGATGTTGTGGATCCTTACAGCTCTTTGATTCTTTGAGTAAGATGTTCCGGAGCTTTTCTTCTCCTCCTCGCCCGAACCGTTCAGCTGCGATGCTGACAATGATTGTTGTCATAGCTTGTAGCCTCCTGTCGGCCTCTCCCTTTGCCATTGCCTCCAGAATTTGGTCGACATCGTCGTCGAACTGCTTCAGAGTGAGGTCATGCTAGCTGCAGGCCATTTGATCCGCCTCCTGTCAGACTTGATGCTCGAGGGGTTAGTTTGCAACACTTGAGGTTCTGGGCACTATGGGGTGACTCCGGGCCTGGCACCTCCTGCGTCTCACCAGGTGTAACACCTGTGCGTTGTGTTGCTTCTGCTCCCAACGGGCACTTCATCCTCGCTCGGTGGATCTTTAAGCCATGGATGTTTTTGCAGACTTTACCGCATGTACACTGCTTGCTCATAGTCGTTTGTCCGTTGCCTGGGTCTGTTAACGTTGTGTCCGTCCGACTGGGGTGCTCATCCTCCCCCTCTCAGGCACCCCTGGGGGTATTTTTCCATTAAGTTCATCGTAGCTTGGTTGGGTTCCTCCTCATGGAGGATACAGATTGGAGTTGCTGGCCGTTCTGCCCCGGTTGCCGTCTCTCCGGGCTGTCACTGACTCTCTCAGTAGTCACCACACTCTTCATGGTTGTCATCCAGTCTTTCCTGGCTGTCACTGATCACTCAGGGTATTCGCTGTGTACATACATCTACTGATGCCTCTGGACACATCATCAGTGATGTTAGGTTTACTAACAAATATTGTATTTTTTATATTTTAAGAAATAAAAATAGCAAACCTGCATTCATAAGATACCCAAATGGGGGCATTCAACAAAAGATCACAATATTAGGTCATTAATAACCTTTATTGTATCAAAGAATCACCAAAATTACAATGTTCTCTAGTAGTGAGGGTTTTAATATCAAGAGAGGTGCAGGTACAATGTATCTTTTAGAAAGATGGATTTATTAGCTACAACTCTAGCATGATGGGTACGTCTATTAATGTAGCAAGTCTATAATAAATATTTATTTTTGTTAAATAAGTATGGTAATCAAAGGATACCTAAAATTGAGATATTATAAAAATATATCAAAGACATTGGCAGTATTGAGTTTGAATGTAGAGTATTGCTGATATTACAGTATTGCCTTGATTGCAGAAGGACAGGAGGATGCGAACACTAAAAAGATGCAAGGGCGTGTCAGAGGGATCTGAGTAATCCAAGGTTCTGATCTGATCCAAAGTGAGAGATCCCTGTGGGTTTTATGTGCTATCGAACGGGACCGGCGATCCTAGATTTAAGGACACACGATTGCGATTCTGGCAGGTCATCGGACAGCATGCGGGCCCTGATCCACTCAGCAGAGCTGACGTCTTATCGACTCAACTTCAGTGGCAAGCGGTCCATCTACCCACTCACGGCAGACCAAAAAACACCTCAGACAGACGCTGGAGAAGGAGATGGCTCCCTCATATCAATGAAAGCCGTATAGCCTGGGACCATTGCGTACACTTCTCACATATGAATATTGAGACTTCATTAGTATGATGCATGAGACCAAGCAGACGTTTTTCTCCTTATAATTTGCAAGGGTAATGAGAGTGTTAGTTATGTGGAATTCCATTTTTTTTATTTAAAAAAAAATTAATTCCTCTTAGCAGAAAGTGAAACGGTCCTCGTCTCTTGTAAGAGTGGACTTCCCAGTCCAGAATGTATTTTATGTAACTGCATTAAATTAAATTGATGTTGATAGTGGGCCAGCTGAAAGTACATTTCTGCACAACCTGGTTTCTTTTGCCTTGCTAGCCTTTGACATGTTACACAATAACTTAATATATGTGTTTTTGGTGGTTTTATTGAACAGAATGTGTTTTACTATGCTTGTGTAGTATACTGGGAGGTATGGCAATAAAATGAGAGAAATCAAACTATAACTGTCCTCTTTTGTACTATAACTGTACTCTGTTATTACAAAGTACAGCTGCATATGGAGATTGCTTATTCAATTGAAGCAAAATCAATATTTATGAATGGTGTGGTCAATTTTAATATTTTGTTGAAAGACAAAGCTCCCCTCATTCCAGTCTGGAGGAAGGCATTGGCCACATTTTAGTTATAGATTTTTCATCCCATTCAAAGTCTGTAAAATGTTTCAAATTAAATTTCACTGAAGGGCACAGTGCAGTGAATGAATGGAGGTGGTCAATGAAATGGAAGGGGGGACCACAAAGGACAAAACACAACTCTCAATTTAAGAATGTTTCTAACTGAATGATTTCTTAGGATCAGTGTCATGCTAATGAAGGCATTCGTCCTTGGCAATCCTTGGCAGAGGCATGTTAGCATTCTTAGTGAGTTGGCTATGTTGGCTATGACTATTATTAACAATATTATTATGGGGGCCTCCGATAGCATAGCGGTCTAACGCACCCGTATTGGCTGGTCCTTTACGAGTGTGAGCTGCCTATCACCATTACGGTTCAAAACCCGACTGTACCGGACCGGCCCTGGTGGGGAGCCCCCGATTGGGGGCGGCGTTCGGCTGTCCACCCCAGGGGGAGGGGGGAGGGAGAGCGGGCACGGGCTAGCCGAGGAGCGGTAGGGCGACCCGTAAACAGGGTTTGGGTGTGTTCCATCTCGGGTGGCAGACGCTCTTATCCAGAGCGACTTACAGTTTACATTTCTTTACAATCCATTTATACAGCTGGATATTAACTGAACAATTCAGGTTAGTACCTTGCTTGAGTGTCCCACCTGGGATTGAACCTGCAACCTTAACGTTACAAGCCCAGTTCCCTAACCATTATACCACACTGCCTGCCACATTGCCACAAGGTATTAGTTTGAGGTGGGTGGCCAAAAGGAAATCGAAAAAAAGAAATACAGGGTATAATTGTTACCAAATTGCAAAACTGAAACAAAAAAAAAGATAATGTGGGTGGGGAAAGGGAAGCCGATATGAGCTCATTAGACTGTCGTCCGGCATTTTTTACAAAATGGTGAAAAACCTAAGATGTTGTTGACCAGACAATGATGTTGTCCAGGTGTTTTTTTTTAGCAATCCTTTAGCGTTAGCTGCCATAATAAAAAATGAATGAAAACGGTGACAGTTTGAAAATCTCCCCCAACAAAACCTGGGTTCAGTGTGTTAGTGCCCTTCTGGGTGAGGAGGAGGCGGCAAAATACAATGCTATTAAATTCCACTGCATGTCACTGCCGGTTTCAGGACTTAATGGTTTAAGATCCCTACTCTTTCGGAAAGTGCCATCGGATGACCAGAGTGGGTCAGGTCGTCGGTCTCCTCTGAAGGACAGCGCCCCCATCACTGTGCTGGGGCATTGGATTGGGAACAGGTCAGAGGTAGAAACACACAGACAAACGTCTGAAGAGGGAAACCTTAGAAATGATGTGCTGGTGGTAATGTGTGTGTGTGTGTGTGTGTACGTGTGTGTGTGTCTTAATATACCATCACCCCCACAACTTTCTCCGTCACTTGATCGGATCTTTGGGGCTCTGTGAAAGCAAGGGGAATAGATTGACATATTCATTGTTATTATTCGTCGATTTGGCATGACAGCATTTTGCTGCATAATTGACACTAGCATACAAAGAATAAAAAAATACTGTGAGGGAGGGCATGACCATGGAATACTCTAAATGTCTTGAAATACCGCACGATATCGAAAGCAAAGCGTCAAATTCGAACAGAAGTACACTCATGATAGGCGGACCACGCAGAAATAAGATCAGTTTGATTAAGATATAGTTGGACTCTTCCACCTAGTGGCTGCCTGCAGCGTAACACATTGTACTCCTCAGTAGAGATTGGCAAACTGGGGAAATGTGTGTGACGCCACAAATACAACTTTGCCTTGTTTTAATAGAGCCGTTTGATTATACAATATGTTAAAACAGACCCAATCAGAATAATTGGTTGTCATCGCCTCATATTATTATAGACAAATAGAAATATACTCTTGTCATAAGTAAGTTAAACAAATATATAGTATCTTTCGCAAGCACGATCTAATAGCGCCCTCTGGCGTTTGGATTGACAGCTTCAATGAATGTGTTACCAAGTGAAAAATAATTAAAGGGTCCAAACCATTGTACGTTTACATTATATTTAATTCGTGTATTTAATCATTTTGGCAGATTTTGTCCTCCATATTTTTCAAATGTGTGAGAAAACACGGAATGCCAAAAGTATTTCTCTGTAATACCAAAACTAATCGCCAGAGGTCGCCACCGCATGTTTTAAAAAAAAACTTTTCACAGTTTAAAATATATTTATGATGGCATTCAGGCAGCTTCCATCCGAGTCACCCATAAGAGTATTTACGAAAAATGGAAAGGCTACCCCTGAAGTGAAATTTAAAATCCTGTACTACGGTAGTTTTGGGTTAACAGATCCATGTTTTGGGGTGGGAAAGTCCATACCTACGTGGATCACACAACCTCTGCTCGTGTTTTTAGAGTATCCTCAGTACACAGCTGAATCTACACAGCATGCCCCCGACTTGCAACAAATATTTGTCCCAGTCCCGATCGAGTATGGACAATGATCCAATCAATTATGCAATTATCTGAACATTAAGCAAAATAACCCGTCGTCAGTAGTGTAATAGATTATATCATATTATTATATCATTGATATATATAAATATAAATATATATATATAGATATATCAAAAAACGCAGCTTCTAATATCCTAGATTTGGTTGAATGCTCTTGGTTTCCCTTGCACCTTTTGGATGGGTGTGACTTGCATCTCAATTGTATAGCCTAATTGTGCAAACGCAGCCAGCAATAACACAACGCCGGCATATTTCTGGCGTTCAAACAGCATTCTCCTTTGCGTTGCCCCCGTATCGCGAACCCAAGGACACCAATTATTTTACCTGCTCCCCTCGATTTGGACAGATATGTCGCACGACGCCACACTGTTGTCACGCAAACAACGCAGTGCGTTTCAATTGTACAGCGTCGCATCCGCCGCATTACCAAAATATTACATCATGTCGAAATCCACATCACCGTGACCGCCTTGCTCACGCATGACAGTCCTGCCGCTACGCGAACATGTGCGTTGGGGGAGTTCAAATGGTCGTGGGATAGGCTTCCTCCACGTCCATGTGGAGCAGCTGACCAGTACAGATTATAATCTATAAATGAAAAATCAGCCAATCGCATTGAATTCACAGCCCAAACAATCGTCACATGCTACCGCGACAACTGACATCGAGTAATAAAACTGGAGGGGGAATAACGCTTCGCTTTTGAGATATGTTCCCTAACGCGCGGCTCCGAAGCGGGCAGGATTGTTTGCAGGTGGTCCGTCACTAAAGCGCCTCACTGCCGCATTGAGAGCGCAGAGGTGCTGGAGCCTCGTGCGGGACCGGTCCTCGTGCGCTCCCTCCCTTCTCTCTTTCCTTGCCCGAGTTAACTTGAAATAACACGCCTCGAATTGAAGAGACCACCTCCTCCATAACCGGAGAGATAGCGGCGTGCGAGCGGGGGACTGCGTATGCTGTGCCGTGGTGTGAAAGAGTGCCGAAGGGGGATTTCCAGCCGGAGTCGACGCATCCCAAACTCAAGACGCAAAGGGAAGAAGGGTTCAATCAGCCACCGAAGGTGCGTCGAGGTAGATTCGTTTGTACGCTTTGCATAACTGTGTTTTCTACGGTAGCTCAACTGCGTTTCATTCACCTTAAACGTGGTCGTGTTGATATAATTGAACTTTGAATGTATTCCCCCAGAATGATTTGCGTTTATTCAATAGCCTTTATAACTACAAGCGCATACAATCTGTACTGTGATGTTTTATAAAACGCAGAAAAAAACAGTCTTCGAAAACGTAAGTGAGATTTGATGAGGGAAATGTGTTCCCCATTGTGCTGAAGATGTCCAAACTTGTTTGCGAAAGGGAGAGTCAAGCAGGCGGTGAATGAGAGAATAATGATTTGTTTCGCCTGACGTTAATCACACAGGGCGCAATAAATACCATAAGGTGTACTAATGAGTGAGTACTCGGCTGTGGAAGCCTCATTTGACTCAGCGGATTCTGTCCTTCATGTTGGCGACTAATCGAAGTTTACAAGCCATTTATATCAATGAATCCTTCTCTGGGTCCGAGGATTGCCAATGTTTTGCAGTCATGTTTTTTTGTTGTTGTTTTTCTTTCGTTTGTTGCCCCCAACCAGTCGGCCAAATGAACTTTTCCAGTGAGTGGACCAGGGAGACCAGACTGAGTTTCAAGTCATTTGTGATTTAAAAAAACTCTAAAAAAACATTACACGCTTTTTACGAATTTGATCTTTCAGCAAAATAAGCCAAAATGCCAGTTGGCGTTCCGATCCCACAAGCTATTGAAAAAACGTCAGCCTGTTTTGCTGAAAAAGCCATATCTGGCAGCACTGGAGCAGACTACTGTAGCATATTTGCTAATTACACATGGATTTTGAACCTTCTGTCATGTTGCGATTCATAAATATGCTGAAAAGTTTGCCACAGGACAAAATGGCCCAGCACTGCAATATTATAGATATTACTTTAGAGACTTTAAAATGTTTCTTCTCAGAAGTGGACACTGTAGGGTTGGTAGATTGTTTTGGTACAACCTGGTGATTTAAATCCAGAGTTAAAAGGGCTGAAATTACATGTTACATTTTAGGCATTTGTCAGGCGCTCTTATCCAGAGCGACTTACGAAAAGTGCATTAATACATAGTAAGAGTAATCATGGTTAGTGCAAGAGATCAGTGCAGTAACACTGCAATAGACATCATTGTTGGCAGCTGCACACCGTACCTGCAACAATTACATTGAAATGCTGTTGGCCATCTCTGAAAAGTGCACACACCATAAACCTGGAACTCTAAACTGTGTAGTTACAGTTTTTGAGTCATAAACCAGGTGAAATGGAAACCGCTTTGGCCAGGAGTGCCTACTTCCGGTACTGATCTCTATATCCTGGCCTACGATTTCACTTGTTTAAGTCTTGCTTTGCCCTGTTGTTTTTTTTAAAGACCGTTGGAGTGCATTTCTTTTGAGATGTTTGCAAAATCTGGCATTTTAGAGCTGACTTGGTTTTTACAGCTCTCAATGTAACAAATATTAAGGCATAGCTCATCTAATCGAGCTGCTTGGGTCATTAAAATGTGGAGGGAGGATCCAGAGATGGCCACTTTGAGAGTGCATAATCTGTGAACTTGTACTGCTGAATCTTGTCCATTCATGGTGAATTGAATTTATCATTGGATTTATATCGTGTTTTCCAAGGAACCCAAAGTGCTTTACAATGATAGGAGCAACTCAACCACCACCAATGTGCAGCACCCACCTGGGTGAATGTGATGGCAGCCATTTTGCGCCAGTACAAACTCACGACACATCAGACACAGAATCAAATACATCAGCACACAGTGGTGATGACCATTGGACCATCGTGTCCCACCACTGTGTGCTGATGTACTTGGCTCTTTGCTTGCGTCGCAAGCGGAGAGCCACGTTTGGCTTGTGAACTATTCATGTTCACCGCTAGACTCTCGCTCCCCCCCAGGAATTTGTATAAGACAAAACTCAGATCAAAAGGTGGAGGCAGCGTGTCTCGGGTGGTGTTTTCTGCGTGGGTAAAACAAACTAAATGCAAAATAAAGAAGATGGAGAGCAAAAAGTATATTCTGGTCTCTCTTTATTCCAGCGTTGTTGACGTTTCGGCCTAAAAGAGTAGGCCTACTCTTCAAGTCACTCTGGATAAGACTGTCCTCTCGTAAAGACGCTCTCGTAAAACTGTAAGTCGCTCTGGATAAGAGCGTCTGCTAAATGCCTGTAATGTAAAGTCTTTGATGGCTTTCCATCTCCTCTGTTTTGCAATAACTCCAGTCATCGCCTGAGATTTCCCACAGCTTACTCAGCTGAAGCTCTGCGTTTTCGTACGAGACCTTAAAAACAGAAAGAGTTGATCCGGGCTGAACTACGGGAGTCTGTGAGGAGGCCTAAGGCCTGTGGTCCCATCACAGTGAGTCGTCCCGTCATTGTGACTTTCAGATGTCTCTCCTTCCGTTGGGCCTTGACTTTCAGGTCTTTGTTGTATGAAGACGGAAAATGTGAAAGTAATGTATGATAATGTATTTGGTCCAAAAAGAGTGGTTTTCTCTGCCAAGCCAAAATCAATGATAATGTCATGGAAAACTGGATGGAATGGCTTTTTTTTTTTTTGGGGGTACAGAATTGCAAAGACAAAGCAGTGTAGGATAAAGTAAAACGTGATTAAATTCATGTTGTGCACAGAAGCCATTGCCTCATTGCAAGGCCGCCCAGTGGTGGGTGCGTTATGGCACCTCCTAGTGGTGGACGCAGGTTGTTTCGCTCGGTGTGACCGGTGATGACTGGACCCTCTCTGCCTGCCGTCTACAGGAGCATCAGTCCCAGGCCAGACCGTGGGAGGGCTTGCTGGTGGAGTGTGAGGCGAGGTGGAGAGAGAGAGAGAGAGAGGGAGAGGGACACGGGACACGGAGGTGGGCAGAAGCTCTAACCCCACTGCATCATGGGTAATCTCACCACCAAGGATGGCCATGGGCCTACAGGTAATATTACTCGCAACGGTAATGCACGCACGCACACAGGCAGATACACAGGCGTATGCACAGACACTCTTGTATACTCCTGGGTGCACTTGTGTGGCAGATGGTAGCCTTACAGAATGTCACTGTTGCAGGGCAGTTAATGCACATAATGAAACAGGCCTGAGGAATTTGTGTCTGTGTCTCTGTGTCTCTGTGTCTCTGTGTGTGTGTGTCTCTGTGTCTCTGTGTCTCTGTGTGTGTGTGTGTGTGTGTGTGTGCGTGCGTGCGTGCGCGCATCTATCTAACCTCCCACCCTCATGCTTTCTCCAGCTTTGCTTTGTCTGTTTTCAGTTGGCTTGTGTCTTTATTGAGCTTTCTGCTGAGGACAAGGCCCCACACACACACACACACACACACACACACACACACACACACACACACACACACACACACACACACACACACACCCACACAGAAGCTCTGCGACATATCTGAATCTTTGGTCACCGTGCAGGAAGGGTGTGGGCGGGGCTGGATGCTGTGTTCACAGCAGTCTGCAGACACGCGCTTCTCCCCCCCCCATCCCCCCGTTCTCAATTCATCATACCCAGCCCCCTTTGGCTGGTGAGTCAGCACTATTATTCTCCAGCGCCAAACAAGGGCAGAGAATGAAATGCGAGTAACAGAAAAATCCTGAAAACTGTGTGTGTGTGTTTGTGGTGTGTGGATGTGTGTGTGTGGATGTGTGTGTCAGGGGTGTGTGACTCCCTCACCACCAATCCCCAGTACTGCTTCTGACTGGGACAGCGTGTGCGCTGAAGGTGTTTTCTCATTTTACGATGCAGGCTTAGGCACTCATTTCTCCCTCTCTTCTTTGCACTGTGTTTTGTCCTGTTTTCAAGTGTGAGATCTATAACTGGGCCATACAATGAATTGCCTGTCCAGGGACAATAAATATTTAATGATTGGCTGATTGATTGACTCCTCCCCTCTCCCATCCACGTCTCTCTCTCTCTCTCTCTCTCTCTCTCTCTCTCTCTCTCTCTCTCTCTCTCTCTCTCTCTCTCTCTCTCTCTCTCTCTCTCCATCTCTCTCCAGGATCACATTTGGATTTATTCCACACGCCGCCCACCTCCCCCTTGGCCCCCTGCGTCCCCGGGATGGTGCCCCAGTCCTGTGCCCCAGGTTTGCTGGGCAGGTCGATGTCTGCGGGCGTCGGGGGGTTGGTCTGCCAGGGGGGCACCCGCTCAGAGTCCTCGCCCAACCACCCGCTCTCGGAGTGGGCCGTGATTGGGTCAGAAGGCCTCGCGTCGCCGATCAGGGCCGGAGGTTCAGCGGGCAGCGGGCGGTTCGTGGACACCCCTCCCACCCCGCTGCAGAGTCTCACTCCCGGCCGGCTGTCGGATGACAGCGGGCTGGAGCGGTCTCCGGTCGCCGGGGCCGGGGACGAGCCTACGCTGCCCCTGCTGGAGCAGAACAGGCCCTGCGCAGGGTCCGGTCCAGACAGAGAGGAGCCAGTCTTCTCAGCAGGTAAGCAGGGCTTCCCACTTGGGGGACATTTTTCTGATTTTTTATGAATTGTTAGTTTAGGCGGCAGTGTTATTTTGTTGCGCGGGCGGCCAGCTTTGACTATAAATCACTAGGGGAATCCCTTTGATCTATAAATCACTGTTTTTCCCCAATAACCCCCCCCCCTCCGGTCCACTTCAACCAGTGCTATTTTTCCAGATGGGCTCACAGATGGGCTCACCACGGTGATGGTGGGGGAGTGGGTACTGTACTCCAAAATGTGCTCTATCAGGTAGCTCGGCTACATTTCCCATGTGTCCGATAATGTACATGAGATGGGATTGACATTCTGGGAGATGATCTGATGCTGTAAAACATCAGTGCCTGATAATTGAATGTGAAATCTGTCTGTCTGTCTGTCTGTGTGAACGTCAGCTATGCTTCAGCAGCTGCTGCTGGAGAGGGCGGAGCTGGTGGAGGAGGGGCGGAGCCTGAAGGAGACCCTGCAGGTGAGCTGGAGGCCTGTCCCCTCCCCTGTTCTCCCCTGTCAGGTCCAGAGTCAGGGAAATTGGACAGAAGCCTCATTCCCAAAACCATAGGGAAGGGTGAAAGGTACCAAAAGGCGTAGAAAGAGGGTAGGCCTGGGCCTGGAGTGCCAGAGATGTTTCCGGTTTCTGTTCCATCGGAGCTGGACTACACAGGTTGATGGACTATAAGGATTCAGAGCCTGAATTGTGAAATGCTGAGTGAGTGCCTCCAGCACATGGTCACCTGTGTTCATTAAGCCTAATAATTGATGCAATGATGTAGTTAAGGGTTCAGGTGGAACAAAAACTGAAACATGTCTGGCACTCCGGGACCAGGGTTGCCTACCGCTGGCGTAGAAGGCTGTGCAGTTCCATCTTTCACAGGTACATTTTGAATGGCCGTCTACCTAGGGGATTTATTTTTGTTGCATTGAAAATCCAATTATTAAAAAATGGTTCAGCAACACACCGAACACACTATGTGAGGTACACACATTTTAAACCGGATACTATGAAATGTCATTTTTAGAACCAATTTTTATTTTCCAAAAAAATATTATTATAAATGGGCATTTAAAAAAAAAATGGAACTGAATGGTAAGAAGTGTCGGAGGCCATTCCCTGAGCTGAGGGTTTGATATCGAGCGGAGAGATCGCACAAACCGGCCTGTCATCTCCGGCCAAGAAACCATAAACACTGCAGCAAGGGCTGCTGGGAGGTCATAATGAGCCGCTTCCTGCAGCCACTTGTGAAGGAGTTTCAAAGGGAAGCACTTGCCGATCGTCTTGATTTAGTCCTGTGTCCCTCGCTCAGTTTTTGGGGAGATGGTTGATACAGGGTCTGCTTGCCCACAGTCATGTCAGGGGGCCTTAATCCAGATTTCTCATCTTTCTTTGAACGACTGATTCTCTGAGATCTGGAGGGGCGTGATTCGCTTGGCTGGTGTCCTGCCTGTTTTTCTGGGGTTCAGTGACCCACAGTAGGGGTGTGTGGGGGGGGGGGAGAGGCTGTCTTCCTGAGCTCTGGATGTGGGGGGGGTTGGCATACTGTTTCAAATTGGCGTTTTGCCCGTTGAGCTGTCGCTCAGTATTGGAGGTGTCGGCATAAACGATTGTTCTGGCATGTAGTTGAGAGATGTCCAGGCAAGTCGAGGAGCGGATTTCTCCGTGTTTTTGGCAGCTGGGTTGCCGCCTCAGCCGTGGCACACCGAAGCACGGTGCGGCGTGCCGTTGCCATCGCGTTACACAGCCAGCTTTGTGCTGTACCTGTCAGCTGACACCATCTGCAAATACCACCGCACAGCCCTAATATGTAAACCAGTAAATGGTGGGCTTTGTCCCCGATAGCAGGGACATTGTACACCAACGTCCTGGCTGCGTTTGCTTACATTCCTGATGTGTGCTTGCGAAAGAGCTCACCTGAATAACCTTTGGCTCCAAACACACACCCTTTGGCGCGGGGTGGAGTGTGTAGCCTTTCACACGCCACTGGTTTAGATTTGTTGAAACTTGCGAATTGTGTGATCTGAGCCTGCGGGGGCCATACCAGTCCCCTCTCTTCCCAGGGAACATCTTTCTGCATTACCACACTGAGGCAAGAGCAGCATTATTGATTGTCTGTTAAGTAACGCTAAGATAAGCATGTTCTCTCCCCCCCCCACACACACACACACACACACACACACACACACATGGCTCATTGTGTGTGTGTCTCTCTCTCTGCCGGTAGACAGAGCGGGCCGAGTGGCTGCAGTTCCAGACAGACCTGCAGGTGGCAGTAGCGGTGGCGGACCGCCTGCGCCTGGAGGCAGAGGAGGAGCTGAGCGCGATCAGAGCGACCCAGCGGGACACGGAACGGCAGCTGGCTGCTGCGCTCCGTGGGCAGCAGGAGACAAGCAGGGAGCTGCAGTCTTCGAGGGCCCAGCACAAAGAGGCCTGCCAAAAACTGTCCGCCCTGACCCGCAGCCACCGGCAGGCCAAGGAGGAACTGGACACCCTTAAGGCCGAGCACAAAGAGACCTGCCAAAAACTGTCCGCCCTGGCCCACAGCCACCGGCAGGCCAAGGAAGAGCTGGACACCCTTCGGGCCGAGCACAAAGAGACCTGCCAAAAACTGTCCGCCCTGACGCAAAGCCATCAGCTGGCCGGGGCGGAGCCGGGCGCGGTGAGGGACGGAGAGGGGGCGGGGAGCGGGGGACAGGATGCGGAGACTCGGACCCAGGGCGAGGACACGGGGTGTCCCACAGAGGACGTCCAGAAAGGGGAGGAGCCAAGGCCAGGGGGGAAGGGGGTAGGGGAGAGATACCTGCAGAGTGTGGCGGTTGAGCAGAAGAGGAAGGAAGTGGGATATGCTGGGAAGGATCCTCGGAGGATAGTGATGCTGTCTGAGAGGTCCAGGTGAGCTGGGGTCAAACTGGGGTCAAACTGGCCCTAATGTTCAAACACCACAGGAGCAGTCTGGGGGGGGTAACACACAATAATAATAATCATAATAATAATAATAATTGCTTGCATTTGTTTGATTTTTTTCCTTTTTTTTTTTCTTTTTTTTTCTGTTTTTCCCAATTTAGTAGGCAATTTAACCCTCTATTTATTTCGATTTGCCCTCCCCTCGCGAGTCCGCCACCCGTCCTCCGGTTCGAGCTATTATCCCCGAGGCTGGCAATGATCCGCCTCCTCCGAGACGGAACTTTGCCCACCTGCTCTTTGGGAACAAGGCAAGGCAAGCTCATGCCAACTTTCCCTCCCCCCACCCCCTGGGGCGGACAGCCAAATGCCGCCACCGATTGGGACTCCTGGCCACAGTTGGACTGACGCAGTCGGGTTTCGAACCACAACCGCAATAGGCAGCTCACACTCGCAAAGCGCCAGTCAATGTGAGTGGGTTAGACCGCTACACTATTTGAGGCCCACTATTGATTGCATTTCTCTAGCATCTTTCAAGAGCTTTACAGTGAAAGGGGGGAAACTCAACCTCAACCACCACCAATGTGTGGCACCCACCTGGGTGATGCACGGCAGCCATTTTGTGTCAGAACACTCACCACACATCAGCTTGAGGTGGAGAGGGAGGGAATTATTGAGCCAGTTTAACTATTTTTAAAAAGGAGGAGACTGGTTTAAAAAGGTTTCCCTTTTTGAAGACAGACAGGCGTATAGCTGTTATTCTGCTCACTCACATGCAATGGTGGATTGAACCTAGAGGCTTCACCCAGAAAACCTCTCCATTTACTATAATAGTTTTATTCCAGTGGTGCTCAAGCTGTGATATCCTTGTATTATATAGTTTAACTGGTAGGAAATCTTCCATGTTTGTAAGATTTAAGTTTAGGGAGGTGAATTATATTTCTGCTGGTGCTAGATCACAAGAATAAGTTGTGTATGGGAGCATGTATTTAATCACTGATCATTTTAATTTGACTAAAATAAAATTATTTTTAAAAACTTTTTGATGGCATAATTTGGTTCTTCTGTATTATTTTTGGTTAATATGTAAACTAAATGGGGCCCCTCAATTCTCCAAATCATGGCTTCATCTATTGTTTTACAGAAGTCTCTCCAGACTCCCCCTGCCTTCTGAAACCCCCTCTGCACCGAATGGCAGCTCCCAGCCAATGACGGCCACAACAGGACCTCCCAGCAAGGTTAGACCACACCCTGTACTGTGAGGGGTGTTTTGACCATAGAGGGGTTAATTTCACAATAATTATTGTGGGGGGTAGCTGTTTCAGATTTATGATAGTGAGGGTTAAGATTTTAATGCTGTACATTCTAATTAAATAAAATATCTGCTAATAAGCGCACCGGTCCTAGAGGTCAGCTGACAACTAACATTTGTGTTCAGTTATTCTCCACATTATTATAATAATCATGGATGTGATTTTTCCTGATTATTCAGGAAATGCTGATTTTCTGGTGCTAAATATCTCTGGCTATTTGACTTTATTTGCTGAACATTCTGTCCTGCTATCAGCTGTCAGAGAGTGCAACATTTCTTAATGTGTATGCTTATGACATACACATGTCCACAAGATATCTATGGTCTGAAAATAAACATTTCCTGATTAATCAGGAAAGAAATCACATCCCTGAATAATAAAAATGTGGAGCACTGTCATTACCACTGCTGACACACTGATGTCCAGATGAGAGTTATGACTGTGCAGAATCCTGGGGCCAAGCACCACACCAAGATCACTCTTTCTGCCTCTGTCCCCATCTCCTCAGAACCAAGACCCGCCCAGAGGGAGGAGGATGGACCGGCTCCTGCAACGGCAAGACAGCTGGTCCAGCTCCTACACAAGTGAGTGTCCCAGTGTCCCAGTGTCCCAGTGTCCCAGTGTCCCAGTGTCCCAGTGTCCCAGTGTCCCTGTGTCCGTGTGTCCCTGTGTCCGTGTGTCCGTGTGTCCCTGTGTCCCTGTGTCCCTGTGTCCCTGTGTCCCTGTGTCCCTGTGTCCCAGTGTGTCCCAGTGTGTCCCTGTCTGCCCACATATGTTTTGAACATACAGTACAAAGATAGCTAAGATAGCCTCAAATCTTCAATAACAATTGTACACAAAAAAAACATCAAATCAATCTTAATAGTATGGTTATGGTGTGCATTCATTTAAACAGTTTTCCATTCTGTTATCTGATTGGATTTGCTGTCGATCGTTTGCTGTTGGTTGGTGTTGATTTGTTGCGTCTCACGGGCTGGGTGGTTGGTTGTGTCTCGACAGGTAAACGGGAGGATTCCCTTCCCGACCCGCCCTCCGTGATCAGCAGTGGTATCAGGCGAGTCCCCTGGACGTTTACACACTGTGGTTATTCCCTGCAGGCCGGACCAGAGCGGAGAGGAAGCCTGTTTATAAGCAGGAACCTTTCTCTTTAAAAAATAATAATCGTTTTTGGATTTTTATCCCATTTTTCTCTCAATTTGGTAGCCGATTACTCCCGCTATTCTTAGGTCAATCCCCTCCCTCATGGTTCGCTGCCGTAGCCCTGTGACCGGCAGTGACAAAGGCGAAGCATCGTCTCCTCCGAGACGGCACTGGTCATGCTGTCGACTGGCACCCCAGAGCCACTGCTGTGTGCAGCAAACAGTGTCAGTTTCCCTCCCCCTTCCCTGGGGCGGACAGCCAATTGCCGCCTCCGGTGGCACTCCCAGCCAGAGCCGACTCTGGCGCGGACCGGGGAATTGAACACCAGTCGCCGTGGCCAGCATCGGACGTTGAAACCATTAGACCACGCAGGAGGCCCGAAGCAGAAACCTTTCTGACACTGGCTCTCCCACCCCCACTGTTCTAAGTAACACACATTGCCTACATGCTTTTGGAGTCATTCCTTTCCTGTTCGTAGGTAAACACAGAGTTGACAGGTGGTATAGGTGGCTGTTAGCACAAGTGAAAAGGTGTGGGCATCCTTGTTCTTGCATAACTCCGGTCCCTGTCACAGCCCACTAAAGAACCAGATTCAGTGCAACTTCCTGCCTCGCTTCTCGATGTCCTCCATCTGTCTCCACTCCTCCGCGGTGTCCCGTGTCACCTGCATGTCTGGTCAATTTACCTCCAGGCATATCTCCATACAAGCCCACAGCTAAACCCACAGTACCCACATTTCATTGTTGTTCTACATTATACCTGTTTATTTGCATTTAAGTTTATCCAGAGTGACTTCCACTGAGTGCATTTAAACATGGTAAGAACACTCGCAGCTATTCATTTAAAATATTTGTACATTTTTACATTGATTTTATTTATTTTTTTATTTTGTTTTGGTTGATGCACAACGCGATTGTAGCCGCCTCTCTGGTTTACCATTTTTTTCGTCCTATCAGAGAAAAGGAATGCGTGCTCCAATATCCACCTGGTGCAACGTCACATCATTCAGGTGGCCTGAAATGTGACGTCTTTAAATGATTGCCTCGATATCTTGAAGTGAGATTTTCAGCAAAGTCTTGTGTTTCTCCGTTTTTAATCAGTTGCCGAATTGTGACGGCAAACAGATCGTTTGCTGAGAGGATTGCTCTGGTTGGAGGCAAATGTCCTCAAATATATCTTTTTGATAACGCTGTCCAAATTCTACTCCCAACATGAGAAACCAGTCCACGGGGGCAGGGTTACATCTTTTAAATAGCAGGATTGCTATTTTATTTATAGGTAACTGCCAGAATAAAGGCAACACTTTGGTGACCGGGGGGTGTGGAGACTCATGCGGCCCTGGCCTGGGCTAGGAGTACCCTTTAAATCAGGGGTGTCCAATCTTATCCCAGAAGGGCCAGTGTGGGTGCAGGCTTTTGTTCTAGCCCAGCACTAAACAACTGATTAAACTAATCAAGGTCTTGATAGTAGACCATGATTGGTGAATTAGTTGAATCGGGTGTTTTAGTGCAGGGCTAGAACAAAAGCCTGCACCCACACCGGCCCTTCTCGGATAAGATTGGACACCCCTGCTTTAAAGGATCCCTCATTTACTCAAGTGTTGCCTTTATTTTGGCAGTTACCTGTACATGTACAGACCATACTAAAAAACGCAGTGTCCATTGGTTTCTCATGCATTGTCATGCGTTGGTGTACTAATAGAACTGCCTTTCTCTGAAGGATTGGGCATTTCTCATTGTCAACTATATTTGAGAGATGAGGGAGGCTGTTCCTCTATTTAGAACACGCATGCCTGTGAAGGAGAGGGTACTTCTCTGTTTCTGCATCATGTCTGGCAGAGCGCACTTGACAATTTTCTCGATGGCTGGGTTTATTTTCGTGTGTGTCAGCCTGTCTCTCTGGCTAAATTGTAGCCTATAAGCCTGTGCTTGGCTGTGTCTGTCTCTATCTCTTCTAGTGAGGAGATGGTTTGACGTTGGTTGTTCTGTTTTAAGACCCCGGTAACCGGTAACCATCTGCTTTCTAACGAGCTTTGGTTTCATTATTCTGATATCCCATAATGGATTATTTGATATGTTTTCTAATCAGTACTTGTGATGGGATTCTGACATAAAGCAGGTTTTAAATATGAAGCCATCCTTTTATTTTTGTTATTGTAACCAGTGCAGTTGCCACTAGATGATCATCTCTAGCCAAGCTTTGATCATTAAGAACTTGATGCCATGAATGCAAAACTAGAGGACTCCTGTGTGTTTTATTTACTCCACAATGCAGGCCTTCAAATGGTTCCCCACACCCCTAATATACACATACACTGGGTCTTTCCACATACCTCAAATCCCTGATTGGCTGAGGGTTTTTTTTCGATGAGACTTCAGGATTCTGAAAGCAAAACCTTAGCAGATAGGCAGTCAGTGTGGTATAATGGTTAGGGAACTGGGCTTGTAACATTAAGGTTGCAGGTTCAATCCCCAGGTGGGACACTGCCGTTGTACCCTTGAGCAAGGTACTTAACCTGAATTACTTCAGTAAATATCCATCTGTATAAATGGATTGTAAAGAAATATCAAATGTAAGTTGCTCTGGATAAGAGCATCTGCTAAATGCCTGTAATGTAATGTAAGATAGGATCCCATAATCTGCTGTTCAATTCCCTACCCTATTGACCAATCAATTCCTAGGTGATGCAACTCCTGCTCACTCTGCGTCATCATCATCATCAGACCATCTGCGTAAGGCTTATTTGTTTAGTAAAATGAGGCCTGGGAGCTGCCGAGCTGACGAGCTGAAGCACTGATAACTCATTGACATGGATATTGAACAGTGTGCCTGAGCGCAGTGTTTTGGAACCAGGCTAATCTGACCTCTCGAAGACCTTGTGTTCTGCAAGGAAGGTCTACATTCCGGTATTTAGAATGCAGCAGAAATGGTTTTATTGCTGTTTTGGCACATTTTGTGTTTACTCGTTTTAAAAATAAATTGTGCTCTTTTTTTATTACTACCATTTGCTTTTTCTCTTTAATGTAAGGCGCATTGAGTTGCATCCATTGTATGCCTGCCTGACACTGCCTAATGGTTAGGGAACTGGGCTTGTAACGTTAAACTTGCAGGTTCAATTCCCAGGTGGGACACTGCTGTTGTACCCTTGGGCAAGGTACTTAACCTGAATTGCTTCAGTTAATATCCAGCTGTATAAATGGATTGTAAAGAAATGTCAACTGTAAGTCGCTCTGGATAAGAGCGTCTGCTAAATGCCTGTAATGTATGAAATGTGCTAAACAAACATTATTATCATTAAGCGTTGGGGTGTCCCCCCCCTTATCCCCCAGACCTCAGGACAGTTTCAGCATGCTGCTGCGTCGTCACGGCGGCTCCAAGCGGAACTCTCTGCTGCGCTGGTGTCAGGGGCGGACGCACGGCTACCAGGTGAGGACAAGCGGGGGGGGGATGTCCCCCAGCCTTGCACCCCAAGTCACCCATTGGGTACACATCTGCAGATCACATGGTCACTGTATGGTCAGACTGTTCTGCATGGTTACTGTATGATAACAGACTGTTCCTATTGGTCACTGTATGATCACAGACTGTTCCTATTGGTCACTGTATGATCACAGACTGTTCCTATTGGTCACTGTATGATCACAGACTATTCCTATTGGTCACTGTATGATCACAGACTGTTCCTATTGGTCACTGTATGATCACAGACTGTTCCTATTGGTCACTGTATGATCACAGACTGTTCCTATTGGTCACTGTATGATCACAGACTGTTCCACATGGCCAAAGGGGAGATTGCATCTTGTTGTCTGTGGTTTAACAACATGTGCTGTAGTGCTGGTTGGTGTTGCTGTGGTTGGCGTCACTGGGTTGTGACGCTGTTTCTTGGTTCCTCTGTGCAGAACATCGAGATCACCAACTTCAGCAGCAGTTGGGCTGATGGGCTGGCCTTCTGTGCAGTGTACCACACCTATCTTCCCACACACATCCCCTACAGTACACTGGGCCTCGACAACAAGGTATTAACTCCACACACGCACCCACACACCCACATAGATATTTATAACATATGAGGCAATAATGACATCACCTACAGCAACCTCTAGCTGGTGATGTAATGGCTATACAGGCCCTCATCTGTCTACCTTTTTAATATATACCTGGACATGAAAATGACATGGCGAAAACCTCGAATGGGCTGGAATTTGCTGAGTCACTGTGTGGGGATGAGTCACTGTATTGTGTGGGGATGTTTCTAATACCCCGCCTGTTGCTGATGTTTTTTGTGTAGAAAGAGAACCTGGACCTGGCTTTCCAAACTGGGAAGAGTGTGGGAATCGCAGCCATGCTGGTGAGTCACTGGGCCCTCTGTCAGCACACATCTTCCGCAGGGATCGTTAGGGGTGTCACAGTGTGAAGCAGTGGTTAGGGAACTTGGGGGTACAGGGAACAAGGGAACTGACTTGTGTCAATGATACTGTAGCCTGGATTCTGGAGTGAGGAACTGAAGTTCTAATAAAATAAAACTGGGAAATATGTCAAAAAAGTAATATCGGGGCTTCCCGCGTGGCCCAGTGGTTACAACGTCCGACGCTGGCCACGGAGACAGGAGTTCAATTCCTCATCTCGCCAGAGTCGGCTCCTGGATTCTCCGCCCCAGGGGGTGAGACAACAGAACTGCGCATAAGAGTGGCCCTGCAAAACGGTTGATTGATCCTGTATATGCAGGACTTGCATTCAATAAAATAAAACAAATTGGGGAAAAATATGTTATAAAAATTATTTTAAAAAATTAATATCACCTCCGATAAGGGTGTCCAGAGAGAGACTAAAAGAGGGGAAATTATTTTTATCATCTGCTTGTCTGTTTTTCCATAATGTGCTCAAACACTATACAGATGTTTTGTGGTTTGACTTGTGTGTGTGTGTGTGTGTCTCTGCATGTTTGGTAGACCGTCGAGGAGATGCTAAGAGAAGAGGGTCCAGACTGGCAGAGAGTTCTGGGATACGTGGAGAGCATCTACCGCCACTTTGAGATGTGACTTCACCCCCTCTGTCCCGGGAGGCCTCACCGGACAAGCCCTCTGCAGTGCACACAGTGTGTGAAGTATCACCTATTCACCACTGGGGGGAGCACTATTTAATCTGAAGTCAAACTCGGGAGCACTACAGCGTTCAAAGTGAGCTCAATGCTGCAGCCTGCTGGCCTGTGGGACCGGGTGCAGTCCTCTTCGCCCTGTTTTAATCCTGTTGGTGTAGGGCAGGGGTGTCCAATCTTATCCGAGAAGGGCCGGTGTGGGTGCAGGCTTTTGTTCTAGCCCTGCACTAAAACACCTGATTCAACTAATTCACCAATCATGGTCTATAATCAAGACCTTGATTAGTTTAATCAGTTGTTTAGTGCTGGGCTAGAACAAAAGCCTGCACCCACACTGGCCCTTCTCGGATAAGATTGGACACCCCTGGTGTAGGAGGTCCTGGAGGCCAGTGTCTGCAGGTTTTAATGGTTTTCTTTCAATCAGCAGCCAATATGGGCCTTGGGTAAAAAAGTGTGTGGACTCTTTAGCCAAGCACTGGTTTAAATGGATCACTTAAGTGCTGAAACGCACAACAATCCAGCAGACACCGCAGCCCTCCGGGACTGGAGTCGGACTGCTTTGGTGTAAGGATCTGTCATTTGGTAACAACAAAGTGTTGAAGGAGTGAGTATTTGGAGGAGTGGCTTTTTTTCCGTTTTTGAGGACACTGTAAATGCTATGCACTCACATGCACTTTGCGATATTAAACCGACCGCTACAATTTAAAACAAGGAGGTGATGGCTGTGGAGGATAGCGGATAGAACCTGCATGCATGCTACACCACTCTGTGTTCCAGCTCTTTGGTTTCTGGGTGGAAATTAAACGGCTGGGCGCCAACATATATTTCTAAAGATGTAAAAAAAAAAAGTTAAAAAATGTATACTTAAAAAAAAAAAAAAAAAAAGAAACTGCTCATGTAGCAATAATACAAGTCTTCCTCTTCAATTCAACACCAAGCACAAAATGGAGAAGGGACAATCCCACCCGATGACCAAGTGAAGAATGAAGACTGCTATCCTCTGGGGTACAGACTAAAGGTTCATGCATTCATTCCACCCAGCCTGCCAGTGGCTGAATTCATCCAACACACCCACTAGGTGTCCAAATGCCTGCGTTAAAATGACTGGTCTTACATTTTGTCATTTGAAACTTTTTTTTTTTTTTTTTTTGGTGGTTAACTTTTTTTCATGTGAAATTGAAAATTCTGTGTTTATCACGTCGGGTTCAAACGTGACCCGGCAAGTCTGTCTGTCTGTGTGAATGATCCACTAGTGATGGATGAATGAGGTATCATCACACCAAAAAAATTAGTGGAGCTGCTGTAAGTTGCCTGTATTGTGTAACTCAGATTTTAACCAATAACTGTGTTTTGTTGTAAAGAGCAAACCCCATTTATTCAAACAAGTCTGTGATTGACCGCTAAGTGTAGATGCGTCCATTTTTTTGTCATGATCGCATTCCCCCATCACTAGACTCCACCCGTGTGTCTGTGTGTGTGCGTGCACGCAGGCGAAAGCGTTGCCAAAGGCCTCTCCGATTGTGATATTCAAGGTTGCCATGGGAGTCCTTGGAAAGGGCCCCACCTTTTAATGTGAAAAGAAATGTCTACTGTATATATATATGTGTGTAATCTAAAGCCTTACTGTAACATTAAAGTATTTCAATTATATTTGAGCCAGGGTCCATTTATGGGGTGGAACGGTCCTTTCAAGCAGTTTAGTTTGGTATTAAAACTTTTATTCTTTTTTTTTTTTTCAGATTTTTTTCCAGTTTTTCTCCCAATTTGGTTGCCAATTAAACCCTCTTTATTTCAATTCCCCACCCCCACGAGTCCATCGCCCATCCTCGGGGAAGGAGACACATTCCTGGCGGTTGTTCCCGCCTCTTCCGAGACGGGAATTCTTCCACGGACACCTTAACCTTCTCCTCGACAGACTCGTACCGGCTCTCCCTCCCCCCCTCCCCCGGAGGTGGACAGCCAAATGCCGCCTCCGATCGGGCTGACGACCAGGGCCGGTCTGGTAGAGACGCGGGTTTCGATCCGCGTCCCTGACGGGCAGCGCACACCACTCCGAAGTTAGACCGCTACGCCATCCGCCAGCCAAAACGGTCATCCTTTTGATGAAAAATTGTGTCCTCATTGAAATGCTGACATTTCCATTGCTAATATTTCTGTGCCTGTCAGGAAGTATAATCTTGTGCTGGTCTTTCTGGTTGTAATGGTTTATGTGTTACGTACGGATGGTCCTTCCGCTTCTAAAAGGGTGATTTGGTTGTGCAATGGCTGAATAGACAGAACTTGGATGCACTGTGCACAAAGGAAACTGCATGCACACTTCTGAGGCAATAGCCCAGCATGCATAGTGCTCTAGTCCTAAGGCACCAAGGGCATGTTTTCCACCCATTGCTAGGCCAGAAGGGTTTTACCCACAGCGAGTGTAGCGAATACGTTTCCATCTACATTAATGTGACAAAGAGGGTGACTTTTTAAATAATTTATTTGTATAATAGTTTTTATTTGGTAATGAAGGTTTGAAAGAACTGATGTTAAATTAAGTTGTGCACATAAAATATATATTTAAAAAAATAAAAATAAAAGTTGTAGAAATGAGAACACATGGGAAGGCCTGTTTTCGAACAGGACAAGGCTTCAGCCTGGCTATATCCCAATTTGAAAAGACACCTGACAAATGGGAAGAAAATACTGTTTAACAGACGTTCAACAGTGGAATAAATTGGCATGTAATGCAGCTGGGATTGGCTGTGGGGTATTGATCCCACCTTACCCCTGGAATACACTGTGGGAATGTGGAGACGTTCTGGAAGTTCCTCAGCACATGAAAATGATTTTTTTTCCGACATCCCAATTCCCAGAAACACAATTCAGATTGTGTATCAGATGATTTTCACTGTTGAATGTTTGCTGTTATGCATCTACGATGTCAGCCTAAAAACAAAATAGCACTTTCATCTTCATGACAAACTCCTTTTTTCTCTGGTAGTTGGCTATTCCAACAATCTGAGCATTTGTTTAGTGTGTGCTGTGTGTGACCCCTTTACACAGTTGTTTAAAAATGAGCTCTTTGATGGCTTTTTGCTAAATGATAAAAATAAAAATAAATCACCCAATGTTCACTTTGATTACAAAAAAAAGATGATTGAGGGGCGTGTCTATGAGGCTGTAATCCCTCCCCCAATGGGCGGGGCTGACATGGGGGGCAATAGGAGGGACTTGAGTTTGGCAGACATGGCAGCAATCTCGGGGTCTTGGGTCTCGTACATCTTCACCAGTCGTGCAAATTTTAGGACACCTATAAAAAGACAATGCAGAAGTAAAAAAACAAAACAAAGGAACTTGAAACACAGAAACTTGTGCAACTCAACAGACTTGCAATAAAGATCTTGCCTATGTCCTGTTATTCTCTTGGTCTCCCCTCTGGTTGTACAGCCCCATCTTCAATCACACATCCATAGCCCTGTCAGACTTGTGTCTGAACCAGGGTTACTCAAATCACAGTACTGCTGCTTTTCCACCCTCCCTTTACCTGGGAGTCAGGTGTGAAGACACACTGGCCAATCAGTTGCACTAATTGTTCAGTTATCTACCTGAGAGAAAAGAAAGCCAGAACCGAATTTGGATTCGTGGGCCAGATTTGAGTAACCCTGGTCTAAACCATCCTTCATTAGTAATATGTATAGCCTATGCCAGTGTTTCTCAATCCATTCCTACAGGGCACACTGCGCTGCATGTTTTCATTCCAACCACCACTTAGTCATGCACAAGTGATCATTAACAGACGACCGATGCAGATGATAGGTTGGGGGCGGAGGTTGGAATTAGGGGGGGTCCCTGTTTCTCCTCTCTCCTTCCTGGGATTACCCCATTCTCTGTCCAAGCTATTGATGGACTGCAAGTCGCTTTTCTCCTCCTCCCCCCCCCCCCACAACAAAATCATTGAGCTATCCTATTGATGCAAGGCATCACAACCCCCTTCCCGCATAGCGCAGACTGTGTGCTAATATAACATTTGAGGCTCTGAGCAACACTCCCTCCTTTCCGTCACCATCACGAATCCCTCGTTATTGGTGAGAGAGAGTGTGTCTGGCCCCTTACCCTCTCCCTCGTTGTTGAAGCCGTAGGCCTTGACGACCTCCTGCTGGATCTGCGTGGCGACGGGCAGCACCAGCTGCAGCATCTTGCCCATGTCGTTGCACGCGCTCTCCCTCGCCTCCTCCATCCGCGCGGCGTTCTCCGGAACAGCGAAGGCCTGGATCACCTCGCCCAGTACGACTGACAACAAAAACAATATGGCGGCGCTGTGAGATGGCTCAGAAACGACGGGGGCAAGCCCAGCATTCCCGTGTAGCGCACTGCCAACAGGATAATACAGCAACGCAACTCAGTACAATAATAGTAATAATATATGCCATTTAGCAGACGCCTTTATCCAAAGCGACTTACAGTAGCGAATGCATACATTTTCAGTACATGTGGCCCCAGTGGGGATTGAACCCACAACCTAAGCGTTGCCAACGCTGTGCTCTACCAACTGAGCCACAGAGAACCACGACACCAAGACAAGACGACACAACACTGATCTTAAAAACTGCGTAATAATATCTCAGAACACATCTATAGAATGCACAGATGATTGACGTTAACGATTTGCTGCCAATAGCCTTCGCTGTAGGGCCCATTACCACGCCACTCACTCTGACATAGATGTACAAGCAGGCTAACATGCCAGTGCAGAAGTGACAGAGCACACTCACCTCTCGCCTGCTCCACCGTCAGAACAGGTTGCTGCGCCGGGGCTGACGCCATCCTCACTGGCCAGCTACTCGGGACTAGCTAGCTACAACCATTACATTATTACATTACATTACAGGCATTTAGCAGACGCTCTTATCCAGAGCGACTTACAGTTTTACATTTCTTTACAATCCATTTATACAGCTGGATATTAACTGAAGCAATTCAGGTTAAGTACCTTGCTCAAGGGTACAACGGCAGTGTCCCACCTGGGGATTGAACCTGCAACCTTAACGTTACAATCCCAGTTCCCTAACCATTATACCACACTGCCTGCCTTAGTATCAGTAACGTTAACGTTAACGTTAGTATAACGTCACATGGAAAAACTGCCAATTTAAAAACCATAAATGCGTCAATATATAAGCGAATATCAGTTAACTCGACGTGCAGCTTGCTATACTAGCTATGAAACAATAGAATAATGTATAGCTGGCTAATACTGGCTAGCTAACCAAGTAGCGCTAACTGTGCGCAGAATAGCTGCCTCTTCTCATCTGAAAACCATTCCAACATTTGCCAATAAAGACTAGTTTCGTCCATTTCAATGTCAACAGACGCAGTAACGTTATTACTACTTAGCAGCATGTAGCCTAATGGATTCTTATCTAGCTGGCTAGTCATCAGTTCAATACATGCATACCGTTATATACACAACAGCTAGACTAAATAACTTTTCTAGACACAGAAAATCCGTTTGATTTTAAAATCACAGCCCCATTAAGCAGAGAAACGATGACCACCGCTAACGTCAGGAATGTCTGCTATGTAGCTAACATTAGCATGTCTAGCTATGCTACAATGCACGTTTTAACAGCTGTTAGCTGGCTAGCTAACGTATTATTGCTACAGCTAGCGTTACCTTGTGTGGCTCCTTGGAACAGCGACGGTAAGTTATATGCAATGTCTACTTCCGTGTGTGTTATTCACATATACACATTAGCTAATATGCATGTGTAGCGATCTATCTCACCAGCAGGCAGCCAGTATTACGATCAAAATATCGAAGTTAGCTACATCAAGACGCTTTGATTGTAGCTCGCCACACACCCTATTCAGGTGAAACGCGATTTGTTCTAAATGTTTTTCCTTGACGGGGATCCGTAGTTGTGCGTCCTCCCAATCATTCCGGTGGGGAACAAATCTCAGAAGGTGTGTGGCTAGCTAGCTGCTAGCCGACGAGTGACAGGACCCTGGTATTCAAGTCGCGAGATAAAATAGAAACTGAGAGATTGGTCTTAAAGGAGGCAGGAGTGAGACACATCATGATCGTAAAAAATGTGTTGGGTATACACCAGAGCTTTATATCATAAGAAACACACCACATCGGCCTGACAATCGCTGTAACCTTAGTTACATCAACATCTAAGATTGAGTGTATCATCGTTGAAATGCTGCACAGGATCTTCCAACCCTTAAGACTTGCATTTGCACTGCGACTTACGATCACACACCTAATTTCCCCTCTTCTGGGGAATTGTGTAGGCGGCAGTGTAGTATAATGGTTGGGAAACTGGGCTTGTTACTCAGATGTTGCAGGTTGTTCGATTCCCAGGTCGTTTCACTGCCGTTGTACCCTTGAGGCAAGGTACTTAACCTGAATTGCTTCAGTAAACCCAGCTGTATAAACGCATTGTATGTAAGAAATGTAAAAACTGTAAGTTGCTCTGGATAAGAGCGTCTGCTAAATGCCTAAAATGTAAATGTGAATGTAAATTAAATAACTATTCGGTATTACAATATGCTAACCTTGAGATAAAGGCAATGGTCAACTGAAGACACCCAACTGCTGGACATTTCTGTCAGATTGCCAAAACGCAGCCAACGTTCCTATATATACCAACACACCCCCAATCGTTCACCCCACCTCTTTTCACCCAATTTCCCATCTTCTTGCTCATGCAGGTGCCACGCTCCACAGACGAAGAAGCACAATACCAAGCTCAGCTTTAATCTTCTCTCATTTTGCGCATTTGCATACAAGTGAATCTGCTATAGGCTCCCATATAGAGAACAGGCACAGCTATTACAGTACTGTATATAAATAAGTAAAATAAGGTATTCATTTATTTGTATGATACATCGTTAGTCTTTGGAGAGAGAGAGAGAGACACACACAATACTGTGAACTGTTACAAACTACAGCTAGCCATTTATGAACCAGAGATGGAGAAACAAGGAGACTAACAACAGTGCACACCCTTCCCATACGAGGTCTCCTCCGCCCTGCACGTGGCCTCAGCAGCAGAACGTGTTAGTATGAATGTGTTCTGGTTTGTAGGCCAAACAAAAAAGAATCCTATTCAAACACCGAGTCATTTATACTGTCCCCCCCACAAGTCTCTTTCTCCTTCCCAATATCTCTACCCCTCTCTCCATCCCTTCCCCCTCAAGCACTCTCTCTTTCGCCCCTCTTTCAGGCCTCTCCCTCCAGCAGGTCCACAGCTTCCAGTAGGTGCAGGGCGAGGTTGTACTGGGCGTGGTTCTCGGGCAGCATCTCCACCGTGCGGCTCACCAGCCGGCTGCTGAAGGCCAGGGGGACGGAGGGACAGCGCAGGGTGCTGGGGTCCTGGGGGAGGGAGAGAGGGGAGAGGGAGGAGGGAGGGAGAGAGGGGAGGAGGGAGGGAGGGAGGGAGGGAGGGAGGGGGAGGAGGGAGGGAGGGGGGGAGGGAGGGAGAGGAGGGGGAGGGAGGGAGGGAGGAGAGAGGGGGGAGGGAGAGAGGGGAGGAGAGAGGGAGAGGGGGAGGGAGGAGGGAGGGAGAGGAGGGGAGAGAGAGGGGGGAGGAGGGGGAGAAAGGAGGGAGGGAGTGGAGGAGGGAGAGAGGGAGGAGAGAGGGAGAGAGGGAGAGAGGGGAGAGAGGGGGAGCGGAGGACAGAGGGAGGGAGGGGAGGGAGAGGGAGGGAGGGGAGGGAGAGGGAGGGAGGGGGAGGGAGGGAGAGGGGGAGGGAGGGAGGGAGGGAGAGGGGGATGGGAGGGAGGGGAGGAGGAGGGAGGGGGAGGAGGGGAGGGGGGGGAGGGGAGGGGGAGGGAGGGGAGGGGAGGAGGGGAGGGAGGAGGAGGGGGAGGGGAGGGAGGGAGGGAGGGGAGGGAGGAGGGGGAGAGAGGGAGGGGAGGAGGAGGAGGGAGGGAGGGGGAGGAGGGGAGGGAGGGAGGAGGGAGAGAGGGAGGGAGAGGGGGAGGAGGGAGGGAGGAGAGGGGGGAGGGAGGGAGGAGGGGGAGGGGAGGGAGGGGAGGAGGGGGAGGGAGAGGAGAGAGGGGGAGGAGGAGGAGGGAGAGGGGGGGAGGAGGGGAGGGAGGGGAGGGGGAGGAGGGAGGGAGGGGAGGAGAGAGGAGGAGGGAGGAGGAGGAGAGAGGGTGGAGGGGGAGAGAGAGAGGGTCAGCTTGATTATACTCACATAAAACATCTGCCAGAAGTACAGAATCTTTTAACTGACAGGACAAAGTTTGTCCAGAAATGATTAGGTGGCAAATAGTCAGGTGGTTCTAACACTGTATGCTTGACTGAGGTCTCTTTGAGCGCTGCCCTGTTTGACACAGATCTTTCAGCCACATGAACAGCTCAAATGTGCTGTAGTATGTGTCCAGGAAACATACGGGAAACACCAATATGTGTCTTTATAGGATGTTGGTTCTACAAGTGTCTGGAACTCAACTGGAGGGATGTAACATCATTCTTCCACAATAAATTGCATCATTTGGTGTTTTGTTGATGGTGGTGGAAGATGCTGTCTCAGGTGCTGCTCCAGGATCTCCCCCAAGTGTTCACCACTGGTTGCTGAAGCAGTCACAGTAATAGGGGCCACAGTAATCAATGTAGTAGTAGCAGCGATAGTCATGTCAGCAGTAGTGTTGTGTAATGGTGCAGCAGTAGAAGTAGAGGCAGCAGGCTCACCATGGCTTTGAGCCAGGTGCAGAGCATCGGGGGCAGGCGGGCCAGAAGCTCCATGCCGGGCCGGGTCTGCGTGTGCAGGAGGGAGTAGGACAGCCTCTGGCCCGTCAGAACCAGCAGCTGAGAGCCCAGAACCTCCTTATCCTCCACCTCCAACATCGCCTGAGAAAGAGAGAGTGTCACTGCCGTGTAGGTATGTCTGCGTGAGAATATCAGTGCTGCGTAGGTGTGTCGGTGCTGTATCTGTGTCAGTGTGAGAGTGTGTCAGTATTGTGTCTCAGTGTGAGAGTGTCAGTGGATGAGTGTCAGTGCTGTGTGTCATTGTCAGTGTTGTGTATGTGTCAGTGTGAGTGTGAGTGTGTCAGTGTTATGTGTCAGAGTGAGAGTGTCAGTGTTGTGTCTCAGTGCTGTATGTAAGTGTCACTGTGTCAGTATTGTGTGAGAGTGCGTCAGTGCTGTGTGTCAGTGGATGAGTGTCAGTGCTGTGTGTCAGTGATGTATAAGTGTCAGTGCTGTGTGTCAGTGTGAGTGTGTCAGTGCTGTAGAAGTGTCAGTGCTGTGTGTCAGTGCTGTAGAAGTGTCAGTGCTGTGTGTCAGTGCTGTAGAAATGTCAGTGCTGTGTGTGAGTGCAGTACCTCCTCTGCCCGCAGGTCCAGGCCCTGGCTGTAGAGCTCACACACGAGGTGCATCCGCAGGATATCAGGGCTGACCTGCAGCAGGGGCCCCAGGTCCAGGCACAGCGAGGGCCACGAGTCATCCACGGGCCCCAGCTCTGCCCCCTCCCCCTGGGCCTGGACCCAGGCCGTCAGCACCTTGCACAGGAACTGAGAAACACAGAGACCCGAGAGGGAGAGAAAGGGTGAGGGAGAACACGCAGGCAGGAGAGAGGGAGTGAGACAGTGAGGGAGAGAGAGAGAGACAGAGGGAGGGGGGAGAGAGAGACCAGAGAGGGAGAGAAAGGGTGAGGGAGAACACGCAGGCAGGAGAGAGGGAGTGAGACAGTGAGGGAGAACAAGCAGGAGAGAAAGGGTGAGAGAGGGAGAGAGAGAGAGAGAGAGAGAGAGAGAGACAGAGAGAGAGAGAAAGGGTGAGGGAGAACACGCAGGTAGGAGAGAGGGAGTGAGACAGTGAGGGAGAACAAGCAGGAGAGAAAGGGTGAGAGGGTGTGAGAGAGAGAGAGAGAGAGAGAGAGGGAGGGAGGGAGGGAGGGAGAGAGGGAGAGAGAGAGAGAGAGAGAGAGAGAGAGAGGAGGGAGGGAGGGAGGGAGAGAGAGAGAGAGAGAGAGAGAGGGTCAGAGAGTAAGCACGAGAGAGGGAGACAGTGGGGGGGAAGGGAGAAAGAAAGAGAGAGAGAGAGAGAGAGAGAGAAAAGTCAGGAGAGGGAGTTAAAGATAGAATGAGAGATGCAGAATAATAGAAAGATATAATGGGGAGACACCGTAGGGAGGAAGGAAGAGAGACAGACAGACAGAGAAATGTGAAGAGAAACATACATAGGCGTAGGGAGAATCATATACTGGTCAAAATGTTGTACCGAAAACAAACACACTACATATGATAAATGGCATATATTACATATGATAAAACATAACAGAGTTGTCCTTGCAGTGCCCTGGCAAGACACCAGAGGGCGCTCTCACCTCCTTTCTCTCGGACACCAGACTCGGGTCCAGATCCCCACTGGGCATGAGCTGGATGGACGTCAGGTCTCTGAAGAAAGCATTCTTCCCCTGGAAAGAGAGAGCGAGAGGGAGAAAGTGAGAGGAGAGTGTAACTATCTGAGCTGAGTTTGGGTAGCGTGCGGCCCTGCGGATGGCGGGACTCACCTTGCTGTCGAACAGGCTGAGGGGTTTGAGCGCTCTCAGTTTGAAGGCCATGGTGGCGTGGAGGATGGAGGCCAGCAGGCAGTGATGCTGCACCAGGGGGTAGTGGACCCCCCTCTGCTCCAGGGCCAGCTCGGCGATGGAGGCGGGGCCTTCCGCACCCCCCCACACCTCCTCCACACACAGCTCTGGCGGGGGCACCTCGTCTGTGCCGGCGTCAGCCTGGGGAGAGTGGGCAGCAGGGCGTGTCAGGCTGCGTGTTCCTATGGTTACTGTAGCAGTGTGTGTTCCTATGGTTACTGCAGCAGGGTGCGGGTCAGGCTGCGTGTTCCTATGGTTACTGCAGCAGGGTGTGTTCCTAAGGTTACTGCAGCAGGGTGTGTTCCTATGGTTACTGCAGCAGGGTGTGTCAGGCTGCATGTTCCTATGGTTACTGCAGCAGGGTGTGTCAGGATGTGTTATGGGCTGGCAGTGTAGTGTAATGGTTAGGGAGCTGGGCTTGTAACTCAGAGGTTGCAGGTTCAATTCCCAGGTGGGACACTGCCATTGTACCCTTGAGCAAGGTACTTAACCTGAATTGCTTCAGTAAAATACCCAGCTGTATAAATGGATTGCATGTACAGAAATGTAAACTGTGTAAGTCGCTCTGGATAAGAGCGTCTGCTAAATGCCTAAAATGTAAATGTAAATGTGTGTTAGGGTGTGTGTTCCTATGGTTACTGTAGCAGTGTGTGTCAAGGTGTGTATATATATGTTTGGTTTGTATGGTGACTTTATTCATGCATGTGTGTGTGTGTGTGTATGATGGTTATTGGTGTACGGTTGCAGTGTGTTTTCATGGTTATTGGTGAGGTGATTTATTCACCTCCATCAGAGTCTGCAGAAGCTGACAGCAGGAGCCCAGGAAGGACGTCAGAGGATTATCTCCCATCCCCACGTCCTGCAGAAACATACACACAGTGTTATACACACACACACACACACAAACACACAGTGGTATACACATAAACACAAACACAAACACTCACACATACACAAACGTGTACGCAGTCACACGCAAATGCAAACACATACACAGTCACACACAGTCTCTCTCATACACACATTCGCACACACAGTCACACACACATATGCACATGCACACACGCAGTGTCACACATCTAGACTCACCCGTCGGCACAATCGATCCTTGGGTGCCTTTCCTACCTGCAGAGGAAACGTTGGAGAGATGTCACTGAGCACACACAGGTCATAGAGAACCCCCCAAATAAAGAACCAGTCCCTCCCCCTCACCTTCTCCATGAGGAACGCAGCAGCAGAGAAGCGCTTCACAATGAACGTGTTCCACATCATCACCGCGATGCCTGAGAGAGAGACACACACAGAGCGCTCCACTCAGTCACAACCACAGAGCCTCACTGTCCAACACTCAAACACTCAAACCTTAAACCAAACTTTCAGAGAGGAGACGGGACAGTGGGAGAGACTGCAGTCCCCGAGAGGGCAGGGGCTGACCGTGGTCAGCAGGCAGAGAACAGAGACTGGATCAGGATCAAAATTACAAATGTCTTTTGTGAAGGTAGCCTATATCGTTTGTTATGGTTGTTTTATACTGTATATCCTTTATGTGTTGTTTGGATTGAATTGACTGACCGCCGAAAGAGAGGACGGTCATTAGAGAGAGGAGGGGCTAGTCATGGTCATTAGAGAGAGAGGAGAGACTGACCATACTGAGAGACTGGCGGTCATTAGAGAGAGAGTCATTAGAGGGGCTGGTCATGGTCCATTAGAGAGAGAGGTTGGGGTCATTGGTCACGCGGTCATTAGAGAGAGAGAGAGACTGGAGTCATTAGAGAGAGAGGGGAGGTCATTGAGGAGGGGCTGTGGTCATTAGAGAGAGGGGAGTGCGGTCATTAGAGAGAGGGAGGTTGCTGAAGGCTGACCTCAGAAAGGGCTGAACCTTGCTGTGGGCTGGTGACCAGATTCAGGTGCTCCACTGCCCAGGACAGGTACCGGCCCTCCTGCAGACAGACACACGGAGAGACAGACGAGAGACATTTTAGAATCACTGGTGCTTGCCTTTCAGGCGGGTAGAGGAACAGCTCCCCCTTACCTCCAGACACTCATCACACCCTACACCCCAGCCAGACCCCTCCGCTCAGCCTCCTCTGGCAAACTGACTGTCCCATCCCTCTGGGCGCCCGGCAGCCACTCCCGCGGTCTCGCCTCTTCTCTGTCCTGACCCCTTGCTGGTGGAATGACCTTCCGCAATCGGTCAGGACCGCAGAATCACTTGCGATCTTACGCAAGAGACTCAAAACCCACCTTTTCAGACTCCACTACCACTGAATTCTGTACATCTATCCTATTGTCATCACCACTGCCGACTTGCTCAACACTTGTTGTATACAGTGGGGAAAATAAGTATTTCACCCCCTGCTGATTTTGTGAGTTTGCCCCCTTACAAAGAAAGGAACGGTCTATAATTTTCATGGTAGGTTCATCTTAACAGTGAGAGACAGAATATTTAAAAAAATCCCAGAAAATCACATTATATGAATTTTAAACATTTGTTTGTGTTTTATTGAAAAATAAGTATTTCACCCCTAGCAAAACATGACTCAGTACTTGGTGGAGAAACCCTTGTTGGCAAGCACAGCGGTCAGACGTTTCTTGTAGTTGGTCACCAAGTTTGCGCAGATCCGAGGAGGGATTTTGGCCCACTCCTCTTTGCAGATCCTCTCCAAATCCTTAGAAATCCATTTTCAGTGTCCTGGCTGAGGGAAGGAGGTTCTCACCCAAGATTTCCCGGTACATGGCCCCATTCATCCTCCCTCGATCCGGTGAAGTCGTCCTGTGCCCTTAGCAGAGAAACAGCCCCAAAGCATAATGTTTACACCGCCATGCTTGACGGTGGGGATGGTGTTCTTGGGGTCCAAGGCAGCTTTTTTCTTCCTCCAAACACGGCGAGTCGAGTTGATGCCAAAGAGCTCGATTTTAGTCTCATCTGACCACAGCACTTTCTCCCAAGCCTCCTCTGAATCATCCAGGTGCTCATTGGCAAACTTCAGATGGGCCTGTACATGTGCCTTCTTGAGCAGGGGGACCTTGCGGGCACTACAGGATTTCAATCCATTGCGGCGTAGTGTGTTACCAATGGTCATCTTGGTGACTGTGGTCCCAGCTGCCTTGAGATCATCAACAAGCTCCAGCCGTGTAGTTCTGGGTTGTTCCCTCACCTTTCTCATGATCAGGTTCACTCCACGAGGTGAGATCTTGCGTGGAGCCCCAGACCGAGGGAGATTGATGGTCAATTGGTGTTTCTTCCATTTTCTAATTATCGCACCAACAGTTGACTCCTTCTCACCAAGCTGCTTGCCAATGGTCTTGTAGCCCATTCCAGTCTTGTGCAG
>JAINUG010000486.1:215000-251025 GCA_029706075.1 Aldrovandia affinis
AATGCTGCGTTTTGTATCTATGTTGAAGACTTCCCTGAGGGGGCGGGGTTACCTGACTGCGAGGGGCGTGGCCGGCTCCACTTTGGGCTTCTGCTTCTGCACAGGCTCCTCCTCGTGTTTGTGCTTCCAGCCGAGCCATCCGCTGAGAGAGAGAGAGAGAGAGGAGGGGGAGAGAGAGAGGGGGGAGAGAGGGGGAGAGAGAGGGGGAGAGAGAGGGGGGGAGAGAGGGGGAGAGGGGGGAGAGGGGGAGGGGGAGAGAGGGGAGAGAGAGGGGGAGAGAGAGGGGAGGGGGAGGGGGAGAGAGAGGGGGAGAGGGGAGAGAGGGAGACAGAGAGAGAGAGGGAGAGAGGGGGAGGGAAAAAGAGAGAGAAAGAGGGAGAGAGGGGGGAGGAGAGAGAGAGAGAGGCAGAGGGAGAGAGAGAGAGGAGAGGGAGAGGGGGAGAGAGAGAGAGGGGGAGAGAGGGGGAGGGGGGAGAGAGAGAAAGAGGGGGAGAGAGAGAGAGAGAGGGGGGTTCACTAACACGCTTTATGAGCCTGCGCTCACACTCGAGTCTGTCCTAATGCAGGGTGACTGTGTAAACCACAACAACCACAAGCAGGTATACTTACTCATACTGAACTGGGACTTTGAGCTCAATGTCAACTGAATGCCACCACCTGGCCATATGCACTTATGCACACTCACACACACCCACACTCACACTCACACGTACACTCACACTCACACTCACACTCACACACACACACACACACACACACACACACTGACCTGGCTGCGCTGAAGAGAGCAGAGGTGAGTTTACTGGCCACAGCGAGCGCAACATGTGAGAGGAGGGGCTGGGTGCTGCCCTGGGAGAGAGGGAGAGAGAGAGAGAGAGAGAGAGAGAGAGAGGAGAGAGAGACATCTCACAGCATGCTCCTCACTCATTCTTAATCAGCTAGGGGCCCCAATTCAACACATAATGGAGGAACAGCCATTTCAACTACCGTATTACTTCTAATAAAAGACACCCTTAAAGAGACGCCGCACAGACAGTGAGGATTTCGAAACACTGGTGATTATTTGAAGTAATTCTTATTGTTATTAATTTCCTGAGGCAGGCAGACTGACCTCTATAGCGTAGTAGAATCCTGTGAAGGGCCCCCCTCCCACAGTGATGTACTGGCTCATGGCGGGGGGGCTGCCCTTCACGGAGGCGTGAAAGCCCCCCAGGACGGAGGCGTTCTTCATCTGGTCGAACACGCACAGGGTCATGATGCCTGGGAGGGAGCGGACAGGAGATGAGTTAATTAATCACCCTTCCTCTTTCTCTCCCTTTCAGACCTTTAATGTGAAACTTCTACACTGCTCGTCCCATGCCCCTCCCCTCCCTGTGCCCCTCCCACCTTATCCAATCACCTCCCTGCACCCCTCCCACATTATCCAATCCCCTCCCTGCACCCCTCCCTCTCCATCCAATCCACTCCCGGTGCCCCTCCCACCCCATCCAATCACCTCCCTGCACTCCCCCACCCCATCCAATCCACTCCCTTCGCCCCTCCCACCTTATCCAATCACCTCCCTGCCCCCGCTCGCTCTCTCACCCACACTGCTGTGGTCAGCAATGGTGTCCATGTCCTGAAGGCCCCACTTCTTATAGGCCAGGGGTGGGGGCTGCACCGTGTCACTTCCTGCCGCTGCCGCTGTGGAGCCGTGTGGGAGGGAGAGGGAGAGTGAGTACAGAGAGTGAGACAGAGGAGTGTATGCAGAGAAGCCACCCACGCACACACACACACATACACACAGACACAGACACAGACATACACACACACACACACACACACACACATACACACAGACAGACAGACACACACACACACAGACACGCACTCACTCACTCACGCACTCACTCACACACACACACACACACACACAGACACACAGACAGACAGACAGACAGAGACACACTCTCACACACACACACGCACGCACGCAGGCACGCACGCACGCACACACACGCACCTCGTGCCACCTGGTTCCTGCACGCTCGTAGGGACTGGAAGAGGCTGAAGCCGTCGATGGTGACCAGAGCCGCGGGGTACAGGATGCTCAGCTCCTCGTGCTGACAGAGAGGAAGAACACTCATGAGCCTCATCTCAGCTCTCATCCAGAGCCACTTACACACTTCACTTTTCTTAACATACAATACACTTAAACAGCTGGACTTTTAGTACCTTGCACCTTGCTGAACGGCAGGGCCCCACCTGGGAACTGAACCTACGTTACGAGCTCAGTTCCCCAACCATTACTGCCACTCGATCACTACATACTCATTCATTAATATTCTTCATCAGGCAACAGCTATGTGGCATGCTGAACACTGTAGCAATATTGCTGAAATATTGTTGAACCATGTTAACGGTTGATATTCAGTGTGTTGGAGCGGCAGTGTGTTGTGTGTAGTGTGTTGGAGCAGCAGTGCGTTGTGCGTAGTGACTCCAGGGTGGCGTGGGATTACGCACCTGCTCAGTCTCAGAACAGGATGTCATGCAGGAGCTGAGCCAGGTCCTGCACTTCAGTCTCAGAACAGGATCTTCATGCAGGAGCTGAGCCAGGAGCAGCACCCCACTCTGCCAACGCAACACACACACACATTACACACACACACACACACACACACACATTACACACACACACACACACACACACACACATTACAACACACACACCCATACGTGAAAACACACAACACCCCACTCAACACAATACAAAAACGACACATTATACCACACACCACTCCACTCTGTCAACGCAACACAATCACCACACATTATAACACACACAAAACCAACACCCTACCCTGCCTCTAATTTACAATTGGGTTTCCTTTAGCTACTCACTATGTCATCCTGTTGATTTTGAAAGATTAACAGATTCATTCGCGTTACTAGGTTGCATGACATATACCATCGATGGGGAGTGAAAACAACACCAGACCCAATGCATTCATATCTGTATTTAGCTCCAATCATAGTGTTCAATTTGAATCCAAAATCTATCCTCACTATCCAACAGGGTCAATGGGGTCTCTATCAAAATGGGGTTTCAGGACAGAACGAATAACGAATAGCGAATTTCATGGTTCACAACGACGTCAATCCAAGCCCACAATAATGGAGTTAACCTGTTATGGAGCAGGTTTAAGACCCCAAAGAATTGCCATGGAAATAAGCCTGACTGCATGGAAGATATTTCATGATAAGAGGTTTCATGAAGGCCTAATTCAGGAATCCCTCATGAAATATCCCTCCGATCATCACATATTACAACATATACAATCAGAAAAAACACAATCACCACACATTACAACATGCACAACAAACAATAAGAACAAAATAACCACATCTTACAACAAAACAGAGTACTCAATACAAATTTTGATAACAAGCCAAATTAACAATGATACAACACAATCACAACAAATTATGTCACACAATGCACAATAACACCACAGCAATCATCGCACAACACGGCACACAATAACAACACATCAGTTGCAACAACGCTGCAACACAACCCAAACGCTACGTAGCACAAAACAACGCAACCCAACGCCAGACAGTCACATAACAGTTAGGCAGAGAAACCCACTCTCACGTCATAAACACGAATGTTAAAAAAAAAACACACACACACACACACACACACACACACACACACACACACACACACACACACACACACACACACACACACACACACACACACACACACACACACACACACACACACACACACACACACACACACACACACACACACACACACACACACACACACACACAGTGACACAGGCCCACAGCAGCGCACTCTGACAGATCAACCCAGCCTTCACCTCTGTGTAGAACCGCACGTATCCTGAGGTGAAGCCCACGACTATGCAGCTCCAGTCAGGCCGCCCCGTCGAGCTCCTGGACACACGGACACACGGACACACAGACGCACACTTATTGGCCGCGAGGAGAGGCGTTTAACACCCGTGCGTCAAAATGTGTTCAATCGTTAATGTGCAGAAATCAACGTTTCTGTCGCAGGTGTGGTGCGATAGAGGAGGTTCTCACCTCTTCTGACTGGCCAGGGGGATACAGATCACGCTGTTTACACACTCGCTAGAAAGGGCCGAGAGACAGACGGTCAGTCAGACAGACAGACAGACAGACACGAGTAGGCCACCATCTTTAGCCGATTAACTCTTGTTCCTGTCCTCCACTTACTCTTCCACTTCCTCAGCGGAGAAACAATGGAGAGCATTCTGAATATGCCACTGCATTCGCTAATCTTACAGTTCAAGCAGCCTTTGAAACTCTGACTCTTCTCATGCCCTCCTGACTGTACATTGTGGTTCTCTGTGGCTCAGTTGGTGCACAGCATTGTACAGGTTGTGGGTTCAATTACTGGGGCCATTTGGATAAAAGCATCTGCTAAAGTATATTATTACACTTACATTTACATCTTAGAGACATCTTATCCAGCACGACTTACACAGTTTTCACATTTATTTTACATACAATCCATTTATACAGCTGGATATTTTACTGAAGCAATTCAGGTTAAGTACCTTGCTCAAGGGTACAATGGCAGTGCCCCCACCTGGGGATTGAACCTGCAACCTCTGAGTTACAAGCCCAGCTCCCAAACCATTACGCCACACTGCCAGCCTGTATGTTATGTTCACGGCGGTCTCACCCCTCCTCTGTGCTCAGGGTGCCGCTCCAGGACACCGCCAGGGTCATCTCCTCCTGCCCCGTCTCGTCCGTCCGCCACTTCGCTGCAAAGCCCCCCGGACACAAGACAGACCCGTTACCGTGGACGCAGAGCGCACGGCGGCGGAGCTCCGATACGCACGTTAACGCGCGAGCGTCCGCCACGCGACGTCAATAAGAGTACGATTGGGTCCCTTGGCTGGGGACTCGGGTCTTTAGCTCGGCGAGCTAATCGTGTCTCTTGTTGCGTTGGGATCTTCAGCTCGAAATCCAGCAGCAGACCAACTCCGTTACATACAGACAAGGCCTGACATACCTCCTAACAACCATATTAGTATGTGTGTATGCGTGTGTGGACATGCAGACTACATACTTGTGCACATACATTCATGTGTATGTTGTATGTTGTACATGTAACAGCCAAAATAAAGGCAACACTTGAGTAAAGGAGGGATCCTTTAAATTTGTACAGTACCGTGAGTGCCCCCGCCCCCACCCCTGCCCCCCCCCCGCCCCCACACCCCCCCTGCCCAGCCCAGCTGGGACCAGCCCAGGACATGGCTGTTTGAATGTCCCCCCCGGGTTAGCAAAGCGTTCCCTTTATTTTGGCAGTTACTTGTATATGTGTGCAAATGTACATGCCTGTGTTGAGTGGGTGCGTATAGTGTGTGTGTGTGTGTGTGTGTGTGTGTGTGTGTGTGTGTGTGTGTGTGTGTGTGTGTGTGTGTGTGTGTGAGAGAGACCCACCAGACATAAAGACAGCCTTCTGTTCGCGGGCGATGACCAGCAGATCAGAGCAGGGGGACAGAGACACCGCACAGTCCTGAAGCCAGGGGGCGCTCTGCGAGGAAGGCGAACTCTCCTCTTCGCCCTGAAGATGGGACTGTGCGTTAAAACCCCATCAAAACCGCAAGCGGCTCAGGCCATCCTCAGCCAAGTCAAATCAAGCAAACACATTAAACTAAAACTGAGTGGAAAAACTGACCGTGCCACCATCTTTCGTTTCAGGATTATCCCAAGAACCCCAATCGGTATCCTCCCAGTTCACCTCCTCATCTGAGAGACAAAGAAAGGAGAGATGGAGAGAGAGAGAAAGAGAGTGAGAGGGAAGTGTGAAGACAGAGAAAGACAGTAGGAGACGGATATGGCAGGCACATTAACACAGCAGTGTCCAGAGCGGCTTACACAATTTCACATTTCTTTACATACAACATTTATACAGCATTTTACATTACAGGTATTTACCTGGGCAGCTCTTATCCAGCTCTTATCCAGAGCGACTTAACACAAGTTTTCACATTTCTTTACATACAATCCATTCATACAGCTGGATATTTTACTGAAGCAATGCAGGTTAAGTACCTTGCTCAAGGGTACAACCGGAAGGCATCGTGGAGCCAGCCCCACCTGGGATCGAACCTGCAATCCTTGGGGCTGATCCCTTGACTGCCTGGTAAGCCCAGTTCCTTAACCATTATGTTAACACTGCCGCCTATGTGTGAAGTGTGTAACAGGCCACTGGTGATTGGGTGATTTTTGAGGACAGGGGGAGTCCAGTGCTGCTCTCGTCTCTCTGTATCCGCCACGCAAAAAGATGAGCAGAACCTATCCGCAGGTCTCGACTCCACCCCAGGACTCTACCTCCAGAGGGAAAAGGGAACGCACAATCCCACAGCCTTTCAAATCTGACGGTCAACATCCTCAATTACCCTACACTTTTATTTTCAAAGATCTTTGTCCATAAATGGCTTTTTTGTTTGTTTGTTTTTTGTTTAAAGCCAGACATTACTGAAGCACCATGGTCTAAGGTTCTTTTGCAGGGACATAATTATCCACTCTACAGAATGAAGTACATAGTACACTGTGTTTTCTGCCAACTGCCAAAAATGGAACGCATATAGTAATTGCAGCAGTGGTAATTATATGTGTAATAATTGTATCCATGGCAATTGTGTGTGGTAATTGTAGTTATCTTATAACCGTGTGTGGAGTGATTGTTGTTGTGGTACCCGTGTTTGTAGTAATTGTAGCAAGGCGACAGTGATGTGTGTAACAATTGTGTCTGTGGTAATTGTAGTTTTTGGTAAGTGTTTGTGAAGTCATTGTAGTTTGAGTAATTGTGCCGCCAACGCTCATGGGTCTCATTAAGAGATTCCACAACTGCACGAGAGAGACTGATTCCTTACAGACGCACAGACAGTAGGACGGGTGAATGGATGTGAATATATATTATATGCACGGGGGGGGGGAGTGGAGAAAGAGGGGACGGAGCAAGATACGGAGAGAAACCGCGAACGATGAAAAAGAGGAGAAAGTGATAAATGAGTGGACGGAGGGAGGCGGGTGAAAAGGAGCGGACGCTCTTCATCTGTGAGTGGGCTGCATAAACGAAGAGCAGCCCACCCCGTGCGTGTGTGTGTGTGTGTGTGTGTGTGTGTGTGTGTGTGTGTGTGTGTGTGTGTGCGTGCGTTTGTGCGTGTGTATGTGTGCATGCGTGTTGTGCATCTATGCTGCAGTTGTTGGAGGAGAGATGCTGCCCTTTCCTCTGATGACTCATAGGACAACTGCCCACCCCCACCGGCCCCCACCCACCCCTCCTCCTCTCCTCCTCCTCCTCCTCCTCCTCCTCGACCTCCTCCTCCTCCTCCTCCTCCTCACTGTCACCGTCACCTCTGCAGCACTCAGCTCAACCAGCCTTCAGCACAGAGCAACCGCCAACACGGAAGCCTTAACTTACTGCAGATAATTAGACATCATTAGATGGAGTGATGCCACGCCCACTGCATTTCTCGCCCGGATGGGCGTGGCCAAACCGCAATCTTAAAGTAAAATGTAAGAAATGTGCGTTGTTGTTGTCATTCTGCCGTCCCTTCTGCAAATCGTAAAAAGATTAGCTCTGGGTAGTGTAACGTTAAGGAGTGCGCGTAGAGGCGCACGAAGCTGTGGCTTACGGTATTTGACCGCGGCAGTCAAGTGTCCGTGGTCATTTGACACATTATGAGCGAAAAGCACCAATTTACCACGACACACCAATGAGCAACACAAATAGTGGCACAGCTAACTAACGTTATCTGACAAATAGCCCAGCCCTTTCAACGACTATTATCACCCCCACCACCTCTGAGAGCCGAATGCAAATGCCTCTATTGACAACTCCTGTCAACGGTTTTTAAAACACGTTGCATTACGTAAACACCAAAGCGACCAGCAGATGCGTTCAAATATTTGGCTAGCGCTATGGCAGTTGAGTTAGCTTGCTATATCTGGGGTGAAACACAATCGAGAAAATTATGCACACACACCAGCCAAAGCAGAAAAGGCGTTTCGACATCGGTGAGCTAATTTAATTGTTCATGCTCCCCCCCCGCGAACGGCGATCACCTGTCCTGCTCCTGATGTTGTTATCAGACGCGGCGCTTCGTAGGTCTGGGAACAAGAACTCCTGGACTGTCTTGAGCTCCTGAACCCGACAGAACTCCAGCAGACAGCAGGACATGTCGAGTCCGAAGCGAGTCGCACCTGATAGCAAGCTATCGGTCGGGGGGTGATTCGCTAACGTCGACTCTAGGCGTGAATGTTATTGGTTTGCGTTGAACAAAGCCAGGCCGGTTTGGTTGAAAGTGACTTAGCAAGCAAGCTACTTCGATATTGTTTTTTTTCCTTTTTCTTTTCGCAGTTTGATGATGCTGTTCACAGCTCCGTTGACGTATCGTCCCGAGTAAAGACAAACGCAGGCCGAGCTACGGGGTGCTTCGGCCGCTGCTCTCATGTGCGTGTCGCCCTCAATCGGCCCGGATGATCACAACGTATCTGTTCTTCCACTTTATTGTAACATTACACCTAGTTTGTACATGAGCCGGGTATAATTTAAATGCCCCAACTCTATTTTCATATAGATCCTGCTCTAATCAAACACACAACCCTCGGATAGGTATAAATATAAGATATAAGATATAGTTATAAACTGCCTTAAATCAAACGTTATTTAATGCATTTAATTCAATTAAATCATTGTATTATTAAACTGTACTATATTATTGTACTGTATTGTATTATATTATATTGTATTGTATTGTATTGTATTTTTATTACACTTTTTCTTTTTATTTTTCTAAGCTCTTGTTATTGTTTTGGTTGTATGTTGACACCCTTGCACTAAGGCAAATTCCTTGTACATCGTACTTGGCGAATAAATAATTCTGATTCTGATTCTGATTCTGATTTCACAAATCTTACTCAATTTGATTATTGTATGTTAGACTTGAATACTTGTTGCTTCGACCCCTCATACACCTGGAGTTTACTGTGCATGTATTGAACATGGCAAGTCGCGTTTGCGATCTCTAAGTGGATGTTGAGCAGGATTGTTTGAGTGTGCAGATAGAGGGAGCTGTGTGTTAATCTGAAGTGCACAGTGTAGGCTGAGGAAAGCGTCGCTCTCGGCGCCCGCATATCCGCCCCGCAACGACTGCCACGCCACTGCTTTGGTTCGCCCCCTTTGCCCCGCAAGTTGTGACAAGATGGAACGTAAGTTAGCGGAGTTCAGAGCTCGAAGGAGAGAGACGAAGGACGTGGACAGCGGCGGAGCGATGGAAGATCAGTCGAAAGCACAGCCAGAGTCGTCGAGTCTCATGTCCTCAGTGACCAAAACAAACAGACGGGAAGAACCGGAGAAAGCTGTGAGCTCTCCGGTGTTCGAGACAACGGGAAACCCGCGGGTGAGATCTACTTTCTCTTTTGGTGTAGCTTGCCAGCTGGAAAAACAGAGCGGGACACCATGTTTTAACTATTGAAATATGAAATAATAAAGAATTGTTCATTTGATTTTACCGTTGCGCCATGCGAGCTTTTCGCATTTAACTGACGATAATATCAACATCGACCATTCGAGTTTACACTCCACCGACGCTTGCACTTCCTTGTTTACCTTTTTAAACCGTTTACGATTCTTAGGAAAGATAAACAAGAAAACAAAATATGCATCTAGAGCTTGTTGCTGGTTAGGTAGGCCTATGCAAGTGACATTAAATGACGTTTCGCTGTCCCGCAATGTGTCCAGAGTCAACACGTCGTTAACCGTGTACTATTTTTCCGCCGTTTATAAAGGCCAGCACATCATGGCTGACGGACAGCGCTGTGGGCCGCTGGCTGGGAGTGCGACGTCTGGCATTCACGAACGTCACCCTGCTCAAGGCGCTGCTGTGGCTAGTTCTGCTAGGCCTGTTCGCTGAGCTGGAGTTCGGCCTACCCTTCTTCCTCATCTCGCTCTTCTACTGGCTCTACGAGGGCCTACGGAGCCCCGCCGAAAGGCGTCCCGGAGAACTAAGCGCCTACTCGGTCTTCAACCCGGACTGCCAGCCTATCTTGGGGACCATCACCGCGCAACAGCTGGAGGGAGAGATGGGCTACGGGGTGCTGGCCAACAGTTTTTAGCCCGGTGAAGACTAGAGCCTGACACTCGGGACAGTGGCAAATTAAAGTCTGCCGAATTGACTTCAGCATTAACTTGCTCAGAGGAAGAGATGTCCTTGTGGCATATTGTGTGCCTGTTTGCTGTCCCTGGTTTGAGCGAGTGGCACTCAACCCAAAGCTGGACCTTAGTAAACAGCTCTGGGGGTGCAAGGAGGCATAGATGGTAGTTCAGGAGACAGTTTGAACAGAGTTTGAACTGATCCACACTCGAGCTGGCTTCTTCACTATTAAAAATATTCCCAACGTTGTCTTGTCAGTGTCACGATAAGCTACTAAAAAGCCTTCCGGGTAAAGATGGTGTTGATGCAAATGTTTTGTGAAGTAGGATGTGTGTGTCCCACAAAATCCCTGTTGCTCTAATGCAGAAGTGTGTTTGTGCTGATGGGAATAGGAGCTAAACTGTGGGAGGGAACACACCTGTGCAGTGAACTATAATGTACTGTAATCTCTGTACCCGACACATAAATGAGTGATGAAACAGACTGACACAAAAATGAAATAAAATATGGGTGTCCTTCTGAACATTGTGTTGATCTTGAAAGGAATATGCATCCCATGGATTTCAATAAACTGATTTCTCTTCTACATAATGTTTTTGTATCAGTAAAACTGCTGTGTTTTTTTGGCAATCAATCAAAAACAGCATGATCCACAGTTAAAGAATTACAAATGCATACGGGTACTGTTGCCTTGTAGCAGAGTGTGGACATGCCTTTAGGATGCGAGGGAATTCAAAATGTAGACAAATGTTTATTGATCTATTCAAATTACCAGTAGTATTTTTACGCCATGGTTCAGGGGGAAAGAGACCAATTAGAAATGAGAAAATCATTTGAAAAAGAAACAGGGTGTGTTGGTAAATCCAAAATACAGAATTGAAGTAAAATTATTTCCATATTGATTAAGACACAGGCCCGATGTTTGTAACGGAAGACAGGAAAGTCTAATTACCCAGCCTGTCGCGGGAACATAAGCATGTTACAAAATGCTCAACAAACCCAAACTGCAGCTCTCTAATATAGTTCACAAGGTACATTTGCATTCATTCACAGTGGGGGAGTGAGAGGCAGAACCTGCCTGATTGGTCCAGAGACACTTGTCACAAGACATCTCCTGGCTCAGCCAGACACTGGGGTGTTGTCCATGCCAGCTCTAATACACAAATTCAAACCTCATCTGTTTGTTCTCAGGCCAAAAGTAATGTTTCTTATAAATACTAAAAAATACATTCTAACAGGTGTAATATGACAAATTATTGTAATGTAATGACTCAAGTCTACAAGCCTGGATATAGATATTGTGCTGTAAGGTTTACTCTTTTTCTACCACAAAAGTTTGATAATCGTGTTGCTGTCTGAAATGTATAATTGCCAGGAATTTATTAAAACAATTTATTATACTAACACCATTTAAACAAAACATTGAGAAATACAGACAAACACACATTAGGGCAGGGCTGTTCAACTCTAGGCCTCAGTGTCAGCAGGTATTTGCTCCAACCACGCACTACACCACCTGATTTCACTAATTAATTTACGTCCTTGGTCCAGGAGGTGAGCTAATTAGTGAAATCAGGTGGTGTAGTGCATGGTTGGAGCAAATATCTGCAGAAACTGCAGCCTTCAAGGCCTGGAGTTAATTAGTCCTGCAATATTGGGAGACACATTCAAGGCTTCCCAAATGATTCTCTTCCTCTCCGTAAATATAAACATTGTGCAGGGTATGCTGTAACGCAAATGTTCCCCTAATAATTTGCTGTCCAGTTCTGTTACTCTATCTGACCAGATAACAATATTCCATAACTTAAAAGTTATCAAATGATGACGCCTAGCAACAATTGACACAATATCAATCTACAGGTCTGACAGGGTGGTAATGACTTACCACAGCAGATGATTAACTTTCTGATTATTTAAAAAAGCATTATCAGCAGGGGTCAAGCAGGCAAATACACGAGGACAGGGTAAAGTGGTCGAAATGATTTGGTAGAGTGGTAGAAGCTGTACTACAGACAGAGGGATTGTGTAAGTTAACAGCAAATAAGAGACTTTTAACCAACTATGTGCTTTATCTGTTAATATATTTCAATATATTGCTTCACATGACATTTGGTAGACCCATTGGCCCTTATGACTCTCTGTCTGTTGGATTGTTAAGGGCATTGAATTCATTTGCGATCATTTGCGATATTCAGTGGAAGCAATTCCTTGGACTGTTCAAGACCAGGCTTGACCCTCTGGACAGTAGGCAAAATGGCCTATTCTAGTCATCAAACATTACTGTTATGTATAATGTTCTCATATACTAACATGTTATGTCCTGTTAGTATATGAGTTTTGTTGTTGTTTTTTGAAAATGGGTACTTCCTTTCTCAATGGTGAAATATAGGAGTGATGCAAGCTAGCCTTTTTTGCCTAAACATTAACATGTCCTTTACCACATATTGTCACAATATTTTAGGGAACTTGAGTGTCTCAATATTTCACTGGCATATGCAGTAAGTTCCTTAATTGTGATCTCAAATCTCTTATCTCAGATTGATTGTTATAATACTGCAGCTGTAATATGCAGACCAGAGAGCTAACTAACTGTCTCTCCCTTCACTGTTGTTATGCTAATTATTAAAACAAAGCATGGTAGGTTTGTGGGTAAAATGTTTTTAATAATAATTGGAAGAAGAGGAACACAACGTTTCATCATCGACCTATCTGCGTCTGGGTGGTTGTAACTTGCTAGGTAGGTGGGAGTGCCCCATTGCGCTGAGAGGCGTTATATAGTTCAGTGGAGTGTCCGCTTCACGAGATTCCGTCTGCCTTGTAGACTTGCAACACGGAAGTTCCGCCTGTTGTGTCAGTCCCTGATTCATCCAAGCCGATATCTCGTATAAGAACATCTCACCACAGATCGTGTAAGTTGGCAAACAATAACTTGTATGCTTTGTATATAGGTAGAATATCTGTGCTCTAACCAACTGGACGCCCGTGAGTCACTTAATCTTCGTTTTTTATCTTAATCGAATGTATTCGTTTCATAGGTACCTATTTACACCTTTCATAGCGATCTATCTAAGGTTAGCTAGGTGCAGGTCGTTAAATGTAAATTACAGCGTGCGTGGGTGGTAAAGTTATAAACTGTCGAGGCTGTGACAGTGTCTTGACTGCACGTATACCTAGCAGGTAGCTTGTCGATTAGGGCTACATGATACCAACTAGCGAATTGGGTAAATGCATAGCAAAAATAATAATAACTAACCTTGTCTAACAGCAAGTAAGGTAGCGAAATAGCTTGATGTGATTACCAATTATGTGCAGGGATTGAAGATCTGAGAGTGAATAAAGAACCGTAGCCAAATAAACGTAATAGTCTTTTTCTGAAGGCAAGTTATTGTTCTAACACCACGAACACGTTATATTGCAAGGTATTTAGCGAAATGCTCATTTGTAGATCTTGCAGATAAAATATAAAAAAAAAATATATATATTTACGTGTAGCGCTTCCGGTTGCATTCGTTTTTCTTCAAGTTCGAGTAATGTGGGATTCCCAGTTAACGGTGTATTCATAAATAATTATATGAACACATATAATTGCATCCAGTTGGACAAGTTTGAAAATCTCTGCTAGTTGTTAAAGAATGTTCCGTATTTTTTCCCCCTACGTTTGGCTTGAGCAATTACTGGTTAGGAAAGTAAGAATGAAGAAATTTGTACTATGATGTTGGAGCCATATGAATGCGTTGCACAATTAATACATTTTAGGTTAGTTTAACTACTGACATTGGCCAGCTGCGTAAGTAGACAAGTATTAATCAGTGGTAAATTATTAATAATTCATAAAACTCTATGCTCTGGTGGTGCTTTAAAATAATCCGATTTTTGGGGTAATTTGAGACGAGAGGTTTCATGGGCGACATAATGAGAGAACCTATAGTGAGCTGTCAATCACTGAATTGTTTGAACCAATCAAATTATTCGCTCTACAAGATGATTGGTTGAAATTAATCAATGATCCACTGGTGCCTTATGATCGCTTCACTCATTTTTGGTTTCATGAAGCTTCATTTTTGAATAGAAAACTTGTTTCCAACAAGGAGTTGGCATTGCCACTGATTCGTGCAAACCAGAAGCAGATGTGCTTAATGTTACCTCTGTTACGACTGATTAGAATAATAACCTTTGGACATCGCTTTATAAAGTCTCATCCATTTGATATGGGAACTATTTCATGCTGGATCACATGGGTGGTGGCCATGCTGCATACAGTGGATATTAATTGGGTGTAAAGCCATTTCTTCTTAAATGTTACTCCTACATTTCTCATATAGTATTACTAGTATATTTTGGTTCATTTGCATGCTTTAAAGTCGTGCTTGGTTTTGTAAGCTTGGAGAATAATGTAGATTTTGATGTTTGGGTGTGTCAATACACCTCAATCTGAGAACCACACCCGAGTTCTGGAGTGCCATGGTTATTCATCTGGAATTATTTACAGTAATTGTACTTTGGACTCTTGTCATGGAGCAAGTACAGGGAAATTAATTGTCCTGCCCATGTGATATGGCTTATCAAGCGGCTAACTGCTCCCCCTTACCTCCAGTCACTCGCCACACCCTACACCCCAGCCAGAACCCTCCACTCCGCCTCCTCTGGCAAACTGACTGTCCCATCCATCTGGGCGCCTGGCAGCCGCTCCTCGCGGTCTCGCCTCTTCTGTGTCCTGACCCCTCGGTGGTGGAACAATCTTCCACACTCGGTCAGGACCGCGGAGTCACTGGCCATCTTCCGCAAGAGACTCAAAACCCACCTTTACAGACTCCACTACCACTGAAAAATGTAAAATGTAAATGTAAAATTATATAAGCCGTGCAGCTGATATTCGAATACACATCCTGGTTGACTGTAAAATCTTTGCTGTACAACTCAAGTCTTCATCATTTTAAAATGGTATTCAGAAAGTGGCAGAAAATGGCTGGTATTCAGGCTTGTCTGCCAGGTGGCGGAGTACGACCTGTGCCCCTTGGTGTACATTACATTACATTACATTACAGGCATTTAGCAGACGCTCTTATCCAGAGCGACTTACAGTTTACATTTCTTTACAATTCATTTATACAGCTGGATATTAATTGAAGCAATTCAGGTTAAGTACTTTGCCCAAGGGTACAACAGCAGTGTCCCACCTGGGGATTGAACCTGCAACCTCTGAGTTACAAGCCCAGCTCCCTCACCACTACACCACACTGCCTGCCTGTGTAGAAAGTGTGCCATGTCCTAATGTGCATTCAGGAGTTCCAGGAATGGCATGTGTTCTTCAACAAAGTTCACCATGAATACGTTTATTTAAAGGAAGATTCGATTTGGCACATATTGACCACCATTTGCTTTATGTGAGTGTGAGTTTTTCACATCAGGGTAATTGTTCCGGCCTGCACTGCAATAGCTGCGTGGCTAACCAAAAAGGATGCAACAAGGAATACTCCCAGTCAAGGATATAAAAATACACAAAGTTTATTTACAATGGCGTAAATAAAAGGCATGCTTGCATAAGCAGAAGCAAAATAAAACGCAACACAAAACCGCTAGCTAAGCTAATCTCAAAAATAAAAACTCTCCCCCTACCTCCCGAGGCAAAACCGAAAAAAGCGATTCTTCCGAGAAGCCAGCCGACTACTCTAATGTTCCCCTCTCTAACCAAAAGGTGCTCAAAGGAAAGGAAGATAACCAAACAAACAAAAGCTCGGTCACAAGCCACAAATACACAAGGGCGAGTCAAAAAACCGGTTTCACAAAAAACACAAAAACGTCGTCGTCACGCCAAAATAAGCTCTTCGCAAAATGGCACACAAAAGAAGGCCCTTTTCCCAAAAGACGGCGCCTCCCTCTGTGCAGGGATGCGGGCCTTTTAATCCCTCAGGTCAGGGGGCGTGGTCAGTCGAGGTCAGAGACAGTTCAACTTGTCAACAACTTTTGCCTACGTGCAGGCGACCACGCGCCCCCATCATAGCTCAGTATTACTTAACACTAATATGCCCATATATGGTTATAGTTCCCTTGGGAAGTAAGCTGCTAAAAATGCCAGATGCCATTTTCTACCTCTGTTTGACAATGCTTACAATGCAGATTTATCCATTTGCTAACAATTTGAATTGAATCTGAGACGCTGGTGAATTTGTGATGGACTGATGGCGCATCGTCATTTCTGTCCCCCCAGTGTCTGTGTGCTGAGGTACAGCATGCGTCGCACAGGTTGACCGCGTTTCCGCTTCAGCGGGGATAGATCTTCGGCACGCGGTGCTCTAGTGACGAGCTTGCTGTGTTCAGACCCTGTCTCTCAGCCCTTACTATCTTGTGTCTGTCTCTCCAGTCAGTCAGTCTCTGTGTCTGTCTCTCCACACCTCCAGTCAGCAATGGCAGGCAGCCCCGCTTTGGTGATGCGTCTGTTGGCCTCGGCCTTCAGCGTGGCGGAACGGGCCGGGAGCATCGTGAGGAAAGTGATGCGGAGCGGGAGCTGGGCATCGTGGAGAAGGTGAGGGATGAGCGGGAGAGGGGGAGGATGAAGGGTAGGGGGAGGAGGTGAGGAGGTGGGTAGAGGGGGTGAGGAGGTGGGTAGAGGGGGTGAGGAGGTGGGTAGAGGGGGTGAGGAGGTGGGTAGGGGGGGAGGAGGAGGTGGGTAGGGAGGGAGAGGGGGAGGAGGAGGTGGGTAGGGAGGAGAGGTGGAAGGCGTCGGTGGGAGGGGCCGGGTTTTGTCGGTGCCGCGGAGATCATGATGTCACACGTCAGTAACGACCCTTCTCGCGCGTGTCCGTGTGCGCAGACGGGAGCCAACGACTTGCAGACGCTGGCCGACCGCATGGCCCAGAAGAGCATCTGCACGTCTCTGCAGCGCCGCTTCCCCAAGATCACCATCATCGGAGAGGAGGTGAGCGCGAGCCTCCCGCCATTCGGACAGATCGATGTTGGCGCCAATCGCTTTACGACTCATCGTCACGCGTCGTACTTTGTTTGTGGGTGTGTGTTCTTTCTGGACTGGAGTCTGATACCATTTCCCCCCACCCCCTCTCTGATTGGCTGCCTTCGCAGGACCTGCCTAACGAGACCGTGGAGGAGGACCTGATCGAGGACGGGATGGCTGAGGAGGTCCTGCAGAAGGCCTGTCCCGCAGACTACTGTGACTTTAAAGAGGAAGAGGTGACGAGGGAGAGGGAGGGGAAATGCAATGGGAGGGGGCTGAGGTTGTGGGGTAGAAGGGAGGTGAACCAGCGATTTTTACAATTGACAATTTTGCCATGTAGCAGACACTTTCATCCAAAGCGACTTGGCTAGAGATGATCGCTAGAGCTATCGAACAGCAAGTTAGTCGAAACGCTGACATCGCTGATGTTCATGGTTCAAAACCTGTTATACAAAGGAGGGGAAAAAAGGTTTTACCTTATAAAATGTTAAAAAAAAATTAATAATTTTAATTTAAAATTCAAAAATCTATGAAGTGAGGTGGAGTTCTAAAAGGTTGTTTTCAGCCTTTTACAGAAGATGGCTAGAGAGCTAGAGAGAAGATGGCTATAGAGTCACAGAACTCAACAGGTTACCTGTCAGTTGCCACATGGAATCAGGAATACTATGGAGAAATCCCAAGAGATTCTGCTGCTATGCCCTGGAATACACTCCTATACTGTACACACACTCATGCAAAAAGAGCTTAAGAATAAGAGATTGTGTATCTGCTGTACACATTCAAAAGTGGCCACTCCACAGACCGCTAAGAGATTGTGCTGATCTACCCTGGCATACACGTGTATGCTGTAAAAGTGGGCACTCCACATGGAATACTTTAGGAAACAAAAACCGTTATGTGACTCACCTTATGGGTAGATGTTCAGAATGCAAAATTAGTCAAATGCAAAAAGCTAAATATATATATTAACATGTCACCTTATATAATGTGTGCTTGATAATGCTGACACTCTCTTTCAGTTTGTGGTGTGGGTCGATCCTCTAGATGGCACTAAAGAGTACACTGAAGGTGAGCTGGTAGACCTCTCTGTTTAGGGGTGAAATAATCCAGTCGGTGTCAGTCATTGCAAACCCAGTCGCTCAGTGAAGCAGGCGGCTTGTCTTGTTGTTTGCCTACTGGGAATCTATAGCTGTGTGTGTAATGTTTGGACATAGTCCAGTGTCCCCCACTCCTCCAATTGATTTCACTGCTGTCTATCTTCCCCCTACTCACTCCATTTTTCTCTTTATTTAGTTCCTTCTACCTTTCTTTCTGCTGTTCGTCACCTGAATTAATCCGGCCCCTAAATGGAGACAGTCAATGAGAGTATGGCATACAATGTCCCTACAGATTGCAAATTAGAAGTACTGTATGTTGCAACTTCTCGAAAGTGCTTGGCATAAATTAACTGGCATTTCAATGAAATGGGTGGTTTGCCAAGCACTTGAAAATAGTGCAGTCAAGAGAGCTGCTGCACTGCTCATCCTGGTAAGACATTGGGTTCCATTATGTGGATGTGCCCCAAAGTCTAGTATAGTTTCCCCACAATATACCATTAAAAAGTATTTTGTGTGTTTACTCTCAATATAGGAGTACCACAGATCTTGCTAGTCAGTACTATGGCTATGGAAGTCCTGTGCAGCTAATGTCATGTAGTGTGTCTAAGTGTGAGGCATTTTATGTGCGGCAAAGAAACCCTCTGTGTTGTGTCATGACCCAAGGGCTCCTGGATCATGTGACGGTGCTGATTGGGATCGCATATAAAGGCAAGGCCATTGCTGGAGTCATCAATCAGCCCTTCTTCAACTACCAGGTACTGACCCTCTGCGTACTATATCCAGTGAATGCAGTAACATTTAGTACAACTATTTTGCCAGTGACCATTTTACACCTTACAGGCCGCACACAGTACTACAGGAGAGCCAGTAACTATCTCACACCCTACAGTCCACACGGTACTACAGGAGAGCCAGTGACTATTTTAATACTACAGGCCACACAGTACTACAGGAGAGCCAGTAACTATTTCACACCCTACATCACTACTACAGGAGAGCCAGTGACTATTTTAATACCCTACAGCCACACAGTACTACAGGAGAGCCAGTGACCATTTTACACCTACAGGCCACACACAGTACTACAGGTAACTATTTCACACCCCAGGCCACACAGTACTACAGGAGAGCCAGTGACCATTTTACACCTTACAGACCACACACAGTACTACAGGAGAGCCAGTAACTATCTCACACCCTACAGTCCACACAGTACTACAGGAGAGCCAGTAACTCTTTCACACCCTACAGTCCACACAGTACTACAGGAGAGCCAGTGACCATTTTACACCCTAGTCTACACAGTACTACAGGAGAGCCAGTGACTATTTCACACCCTACAGTCCACACAGTACTACAGGAGAGCCAGTAACTCTTTCACACCCTACAGGCCACACAGTACTACAGGAGAGCCAGTGACCATTTTACACCTTACAAGCCACACACAGTACTACAGGAGAGCCAGTGACTATTTCACACCCTACAGGCCACACAGTACTACAGGAGAGCCAGTGACTATTTTACATACAGGCCACACAGGGCAGGAGAGCCAGTACTTTAACACCCTACAGGACAGTACCAGGAGAGCCAGTGACTATTTCACACCCTACAGGCCACACACAGTACTACAGGAGAGCCAGTGACACTTTATAGATTACGTGCTGGGGCCAGGCCTGCGATTGTGGTGAGCTCATTCACAGACCGAGCAGATGGACTAGAATTGAATGCAGAGTTACTGCTGAAAGGAAGATTGTGCTCTCAAATCGTGTTGACACATTACGACTCGCTTTGCTTGACCCCGTTACCCACAGCCCTATCTATGTCTCATTGGCGTGTCTCATTGTGAATGCTGCCACTGTGTGTTCAGTGAAACGTGTCTCTCTTCTGGCCCAGCGTGGGCAGGGGAGCATTCAGTACAATCACCATTCTTCACTGCCCTCTAAGGATAAACCCTTCTGAATGAAGTCACAGTTCAGTTTGTGTCTCTCTCTCTCTCTCTCTCTCTCTCTCTGTCTCTCTCTCTCTCTCTCTCTGTCTCTCTCTGCCTCTCTCTCTCACTGGTCTCTCTGTCTCTCTCACTGTCTCTCTCTCTCTCTCTCTCTCTCTCTCTGTCTCTGTCTCTGTCACTGTCTCTGTCTCTGTCACTGTCTCTGTCTCTGTCACTGTCTCTGTCTCTGTCTCTGTCTCTGTCTCTGTCTCTGTCTCTGTCTCTGTCTCTCTCTGCCCAGTCGGGGACAGACGCAGTCTTGGGGAGGACGCTGTGGGGCATGCTGGGATTGGGGTCATTCGGCTTCAAGCTGCAGGAGGTCCCTGAGGGCCGTCGCATCGTCACGACCACCCGTTCCCATAGCAACAAAGTGGTGACGGACTGCGTGGCTGCGATGGAGCCTCACGAGGTCATCAGAGTGGGCGGGGCCGGGAACAAGGTGAGCGCAGGATGGGACGAGGCCTCTAGGGGAGCTGTGACGACTTCAGCTCGCGTGTTCTTCATTCAAGGAAGGGTGTTGACGCCCATGCTGGATTTTTGGAGAGGATTAATTTGTTTGTGTTTGGGCACTTTGACATTCAATGTGGTTTTGCATCCCCCTACCAGGCCTCTAAAAGGCTTGGTTCTGTGCTTCCCGCCGTTACCCCAGTTTCACTTGCTAGCGAGGTTAACGGCTTAACGATCTCTGTATCGCATACGGAGATATCTGTCGTCTTGTTTAAGTGATTTGCTTACAGTCTCGGGAGCAAGTTGCTTGCCTCACGTTACCCAGGTGAAAACAAAGCCATCGAACTGGTTGCACGACATTCTGAGTGTGCCGTTGTGAGCGAGAGTTTGGCTGAGGGCACGCGCCAGACAAGCGAAGCCCAGTAACGGCCTCTCTCTCCCCCAGTGAAGCACAGTAACGGCTTCTCTCTCCCCCAGTGAAGCACAGTAACAGCCTCTCTCCCCCAGTGAAGCCCAGTAACAGCCTCTCTCCCCCCAGTGAAGCACAGCCCATTCCCCCCAGTGAAGCCCATTAACGGCCTCTTCCCCCGTAGATCATCCAGCTGGTGGAGGGGAAAGCCTCTGCCTACGTCTTGCCAGTCCAGGCTGTAAGAAGTGGGACACGTGCGGCCCTGAAGCCATTCTGCACGCCGTGGGGGTAAGGGCCTCCCTCTCCACGCGCTGTGTGTGTGTGTGTGTGTGTGTGTGTGTGTGTGTGTGTGTGTGTGTGTGTGTGTGTGTGTGTGTGTGTGTGTGTGTGTGTGTGTGTGTGTGTGTGTGTGTGTGTGTGTGTGTGTGTGTGTGTGTGTGTGTGTGTGTGTGTGTGTGTGTGGTGGAAATGTTGCGATCGTGCGCTTGTGTATTTGTGTGTATGTGTGTGTGTGTGGGAATGTGGATTTGTGTGTGTGTGTGTGTGTGTGTGTGAGAAATGTTGCGATCGTGCTCACAGGAAGGAAGGGATGCAAGCATGGATTTTGTTGTCAAATATGATTTTTAAGTTGGCGGCCTATTTTGGACTTGGGACCAAGTAGGTATATAATAATGACACTTTATTTTCTAAAAATGTTCTTATCTTGTGGGCTGTAGACAACATTCTGAGTCTGGAGAACAAAGCGTTGATAAAAAACCTTTACCCTGTACCCGTGTATATTATTGAAAAGAAAATAGTGGGGGATTGATCAAAAAATATGGTTTTCTGGGATGCATTCAACAGTGTGTGCATATGTTATAATAATATATGCCATTTAGCAGACGCTTTCATCCAAAGCGACTTACAGTATAAGTCTACAGTATATGTATACCAACATTGCCATGGTTAGTGTGGTCATTCACAGTGGTATTTTATGCACACGTTTTAAATATTTGGAACCTTTTCGTTATTTAAATGATTCTGGTGGCGATGAGCTGACCAGTACATAAAAGCGGCCATGGCAACAGCATGGTATAATGGCAGTGTGGTATGATAGTAACGTAGCTTGTAGCGTTAAGGTTGCAGGTTCAATCCCCAGGTGGGGCACTGCCGTTGTACCCTTGAGCAAGGTACTTAACCTGAATTGCTTCAGTAAATATCCAGCTGTATAAATGGATTGTAAAGAAATGTAGAACTGTAAGTCGCTCTGGATAAGAGCGTCTGCTAAATGCCTGTAATGTAATGTAATGTATGGCACATCCACCCCTACTCCAGCGTGTCCCTCTCTCTGCAGGCAAGCTGACGGACATCCTGGGCAAGCCGCACCGGGTGTTTGGCCGACGTCAAGCACATGAACTCATCGGGCGTCCTGGCCACGCTGCGTAACCATCAGTACTACAGCAGCAGGGTTCCCGAGTCCGTCCTGAAGGCCCTGGCCTCCGACCTCAAAGCATCTGGGAGATAGAAAGAGCCCTTTCTCCCCCATCACTAGGGAGTTTAAAAAACAAAAACAGCTGCAGAAGCCAGAAACGCACCTTGTCCTACATCCTGCAGTTCACACGCATCACAGCTGGCATTTCGACCATTTTTATTTTAAGTGATGTTGATTTTTATGAAAGTCTATTGAATGATTTAAAAAGTGTGTATACTTTTATATATACGTAAATTAATAAAGGACCAGATTTGTATGAAAAACGTGCATTTTCTCTCCTCTTTGGTGTTGGTCGTTGCGTTGCTGGTGAGAGCGAAGGAAGGATTTGTCTCGTTTTGAAATCGAGCCCCGTGAGTGTTTTATTAAATAAAAATAAATTAATGTTAAAAATATTAATAATAATAATAATTATTATTAATAATAATAATAATAATAATACATTTGACAAAAAAATATATATAAAATATATATATAAAGGAAAAAAACTATATATAAAAATATATATATTAAAAAAATTGACAAAAAAATTAGACAAAAAAAAACATATAAAATATAAATATATATATATATATAAAGGAAAAAAATATATATTAAAAAAATATTTACAAAAAAATTTGACCAAAAAAAAATATATATATAAAGGAAAAAAATATATATAAAAAAAATATTTACAAAAAAATTTGACAAAAAAAAAAATATATAAAATATATATATAAAGGAAAAAAATATATATTAAAAAATTTGACAAAAAAACAACATATAAAAATATATATATAAAGAAAAATATATATATGAAAAAATATTTACAAAAAAATTGACACAAAAAAAATATATATAAAATATATATATAAAGGAAAAAATAAAATATATATATAAAAAGAAAATTGAAAAAAATTGACAAAAAATTAAAAAAATTAATATTAAAAAATATTAATAATAATAATAATTATTAATAATAATAATACATTTGACAAAAAAATATATATATATAATATATATATATAAAGGAAAAAAATATATATTAAAAAAATATTTACAAAAAAATTTGACAAAAAATAAATATATAAAATATATATAAAGGAAAAAAATATATATTAAAAAAATTTGACAAAAAAACAACATATAAAATATATATATAAAGGAAAATTTGAAAAAAAAAATAAAAATTAATTAATGTTAAAAATATTAATAATAAAATTATTATTATTAATAATAATAATAATCAATTTGACAAAAAATAATAATATAAAATATATATATAAAGGAAAAAAAAACTATATAAAAATATATATATTAAAAAAATTGATAAAAGAATTTGACAAAAAAACAACATATAAAATATATATATAAAGGAAAATTTGAAAAAAATAAAAATAAATTAATGTTAAAAATATTAATAATAATAATAATAAAATTATTATTAATAATAATAATAATAAATTTGACAAAAAAAAAAAAATATATATATATATAATAAAGGAAAAAACATATAAAAAATATATAAAAAAAATTTAACAAAAAAATTTGACAAAACAACAACATATAAAATATATATATAAAGGAAAAAATATATATTAAAAAAATTTCACAAAAAAACAACATATAAAAATATATATATATAAAAAGAAAATTGAAAAAAAAATTGACAAAAAATAAAAATAAATTAATATTAAAAATATTAATAATAATAATAATAAATTTGACAAAAAAAAATATATATAATATATATATAAAGGAAAAAATATATATTAAAAAATATTTACAAAAAAATGACTAAAAAAATAAATATATGAAATATATATATAAAGGAAAAATATATATCCATCCATCCATCCATCCATTTTCTACCGCTTCTCCGGGTCGGGTCGCGGGGCAGCGTCCTAAGCAGGGAGACCCAGACTTCCCTCTCCCCGGCCACTTCGTCCAGCTCTTCCGGGGGGATCCCCGAGGCGTTCCCAGGCCAGCCGAGACATAGTCTCTCCAGCGTGTCCTGGGTCTTCCCAGGGCCTCCTCCCGGTGGGACGTGCCCGGAACACCTCACCCGGGAGGCGTCCAGGAGGCATCCTAATCAGATGCCCGAGCCACCTCATCTGGCTCCTCTCGACGCGGGAGGAGCAGCGGCTCTACTCTGAGCCCTCCCGGATGACCGAGCTCCTCACCCTATCTCTAAGGGAGAGCCCAGACACCCTGCGGAGGGAACTCATTTCAGCCGCTTGTATTCGCGATCTCGTTCTTTCGGTCACTACCCACAACTCGTGACCATAGGTGAGGGTAGGAACATAGATCGACCGGTAAATCGAGAGCTTTGCCTTTAGGCTCAGCTCCCTCTTTACCACGACAGACCGATGCAGCGTCTGCATCACTGCCGCACCAATCCGCCTGTCGATCTCCCGCTCCATCCTTCCCTCACTCGTGAACAAGACCCCGAGGTATTTCAACTCCTCCACTTGGGGCAGGATCTCCTCCCCGACCCGGAGAGTGCACTCCACCTTTTTCCGGCTGAGAACCATGGTCTCGGATTTGGAGGTGCTGATTCTCATACCAGCCGCTTCACACTCGGCTGCGAACCGCTCCAGCGAGAGCTGGAGGTCACGGCCCGATGAAGCCAACAGGACCACATCATCTGCAAAGAGCAGTGACCCAATCCTCAGGCCACCGAACCGGACCCCCTCAACGCCCCGGCTGCGCCTAGATATTCTGTCCATAAAAGTTATGAACAGAACCGGTGACAAAGGGCAGCCCTGGCGGAGTCCAACCCTCACCGGGAACAAGTCCGACTTACTGCCAGCCATGCGGACCAAGCTCTGGCACCGGTCGTACAGGGACCGAATGGCCCGTATCAAGGGGTCCGGTACCCCATACTCCCGGAGCACCCCCCACAAGACTCCCCGAGGGACACGGTCGAAAGCCTTCTCCAAGTCCACAAAACATGTGTAGACTGGTTGGGCAAACTCCCATGCACCCTCCAGGAGGGTGTAGAGCTGGTCCACAGTTCCGCGACCAGGACGAAAACCACATTGCTCCTCCTGAATCCGAGGTTCAACCATCCGACGGACCCTCCTCTCCAGAACCCCTGAATAGACCTTACCAGGGAGGCTGAGGAGTGTGATCCCCCTGTAGTTGGAACACACCCTCCGGTCCCCTTTCTTGAAGAGGGGGACCACCACCCCGGTCTGCCAGTCCAGAGGGCCCCCGATGTCCACGCGATGCTGCAGAGTCGTGTCAACCAAAACAGCCCCACAACATCCAGAGCCTTGAGGGACTCCGGGCGGATCTCATCCACCCCCGAGGCCCTGCCACCACGGAGATTTTTAACCACCGTGGCGACCTCAGCCCCAGAGATAGAGGAGGAGGATTGAGGATAGATTGAGGAGGTTTTCGAAGTATTCCCTCCACCGACCCACAACGTCCCGAGTCGAGGTCAGCAGCGCCCCATCCCCACTGTACACAGTGTTGACAGTGCACTGCTTCCCCATCCTGAGATGCCGGATGGTGGTCCAGAACCTCCTCGAAGCCGTTCGGAAGTCGTTCTCCATGGCCTCACCAAGCTCCTCCCATGCCCGAGTTTTTGCCTCAGCGACCGCCGAAGCCGCGGCTCGCCGATACCTATCTGCTGCCTCCGGAGTCCCACAGGCCAAAAAGGTCCGATAGGACTCCTTCTTCAGCTTGACGGCATCCTTCACTGCCGGTGTCCACCAGCGGGTTCGGGATTACCACCGCGACAGGCACCGGCGACCTTGCGGCCACAGCTCCGGTCAGCCGCCTCGACAATAGAGGCACGGAACATGGCCCACTCGGACTCAATGTCCCCCGCCTCCCCCGGGACATGGTTGAAGCTCTCCCGGAGGTGGGAGTTGAAGCTCCTTCTGACAGGAGACTCTGCCAGATGTTCCCAGCAGACCCTCACAATACGTTTGGGCCTGCCAGGCCTGACCGCATCCTCCCCCGCCATCGGAGCCAACTCACCACCAGGTGGTGATCAGTTGACAGCTCCGCCCTCTCTTCACCCGAGTGTCCAAGACATGCGGCCGCAAGTCCCGACACACGACCACAAAGTCGATCATTGAACTGCGGCCCAGGGTGTCCTGGTGCCAGGTGCATATATGGACACGCTTATGCTTGAACATGGTGTTCGTTATGGACAATCTGTGACAAGCACAGAAGTCAACAACAAAGCACCATTCTGGTTCAGATCGGGGGCCGTTCCTCCCAATCACGCCCTCCAGGTCTCACTATCGTTGCCCACGTGAGCATTGAAGTCTCCCAGCAAAACAAGGGAGTCCCCGGAAGGAGTGTTCTCAAACACCCTCCAAGGACTCCAAAAAGGGTGGGTATTCTGAGCTGCTGTTTGGAGCATAAGCACAAACAACAGTCAGGACCCGTCCCCCACCCGAAGGCGGAGGGAGGCTACCCTCTCGTCTACCGGGGTGAACCCCAACGTACAGGCACCGAGCCGGGGGCAATAAGTATTCCCACCCCTGCTCGGCGCCTCCCACCAGGGGCAACTCCAGAGTGGAAGAGAGTCCAACCCCTCTCAAGGAGACTGGTTCCGGAGCCCATGCCGTGCGTCGAGGCGAGGCCGACTATATCTAGCCGGAACCTCTCGACTTCCCGCACCAGCTCAGGCTCCTTCCCGCCAGAGAGGTGACATTCCACGTCCCTAGAGCTAGCTTCTGCAGCCGAGATCGGACCGCCAAGGCCCCTGCCTTCGGCCGCCGCCCATCTCACACTGCACCCGACCCTTTGGCCCCTCCCATGGGTGGTGAGCCCATGGGAAGGGGGTCCTACGTTGCCTCTTCGGGCTGTGCCGGCCGAGCCCCATAGGTGTAGGCTCGGCCACCAGGCGCGCCCTCGAGGCCCTACCCCCGGGCCTGGCTCCAGGGGGCCCGGTGACTCGCGTCCGGGCGAGGGAAACGTATTTCCAATTTTGTTTGTCAATCATTATTATTATTATTAATATTTTTAATATTAATTTATTTTTATTTTTATCAAAAAATGTTTCAATTTTCTTTTTATATATATTTATTTTTTTCCTTTATATATATATTTTATATATATTTATTTTTTTTCAATTTTTTTGTCAATTTTTTTTGTCAATTTTTTTTGTCAATTTTTTTTTAATATATATTTTTTCCTTTATATATATATTTTATATGTCGTTTTTTTGTCAATTTTCTTTGTCAATTTTTTTTATATATATATTTTTATATATAGTTTTTTTTTTTTCCTTTATATATATATTTTATATTTTATTTTTTGTCAAATTTATTATTATTATTATTATTATTATTATTAATATAATTATTATTATTATTAATATTTTTAACATTAATTTATTTTTCTTTTTGTCAAATTTTCCTTTATATATATATTTTATATGTTGTTTTTTTGTCAAATTTTTTTTAATATATATTTTTTTCCTTTATATATATATTTTATATATATTTTTTGGTCCAATTTATTATTATTATTATTATTATTATTATTAATTATTATTATTATTATTAATATTAATATTTTTAACATTAATTTATTTTTATTTTTGTCAAATTTTCCTTTATATATATATTTTATATGTTGTTTTTTTGTCAAATTTTTTGTCAAATTTTTATATATATTTTTTTATATATCGTTTTTTTCCTTTATATATATTTATATATTTATTTTTTCTGTCAATTTTTTTGTAAATATTTTTGTAAATATTTTTTTAATATATATTTTTTTCCTTTATATATATATTATATATATATTTTTGGTCAAATGTATTATTATTATTATTAATAATAATAATTATTATTATTATTAATATTTTTAATATTAATTAATTTTTATTTTTGTCAATTTCTTTTTCAATTTTCTTTTTTATATATATTTATTTTTTTCCTTTATATATATATTTTATATGTTTTTTTTTGTTAATTTTTTTGTCAATTTTTTTATATATATATTTTTTTATATATAGTTTTTTTCCTTTATATATATATATATATATATTTTTGTTGTCAAATTTATTATTATTATTATTATTATTATTATTATTATTAATAATAATAATAATAATTAATATTTTTAACATTAATTTATTTTTATTTTTTGTCAAATTTTCCTTTATATATATATTTTATGTTGTTTTTTGTCAAATTTTTTAATATATATTTTTTTCCTTTATATATATATTTTATATATTTATTTTTTTGTCAAATTTTTTGTAAATATTTTTTTAATATATATTTTTTCCTTTATATATATATTATATATATATTTTTTGTCAAATTTATTATTATTATTATTATTATTAATAATTATTATTATTATTAATATTTTTAATATTAATTTATTTTTATTTTTGTCAAAATGTTTTTTCTATTTTCTTTTTATATATATATTTATTTTTCCTTTATATATATATTTTATATTTTATTTTATTTTTGTCAAATTATTTATTATTATTAATATTTTTAACATTAATTATATATTTTTTTGTCAAATTTATTATTATTATTATTATTAATAATAATAATAATTATTATTATTATTATTAATTAGCCGTGTTATTCTTAATTTTGAGTCCTCGTTAGTTTGATTGCAGCGAATTGTAAAGACTAATCCGTGCAATTACCACGTCATTGTGTCCACCTGTCTGTGATCTCTTTTTTTTTTTTTTTTTTACCTCTGTCAGAGCGACGCTTGCGTCGCTCTCCTCACAGAATGTGCCCGCACCCCATAACAGTCTGCTCTCTCCCATTCAGTACGCGCTTCCAGCGTCGCACCCTCCGCGCGACAACGGAACCCCTCCAACCTCTCCTACCCCCTGACCCTTTGTGACAGCTTCACAATCTCAGGGGGCTATGGAACTGTCGATTCGGCCACACAGAAGGCTGACTTCATCTCTGCCTATGCCTCCCTCCTGTCCCTCCAGTTTCTCGCCCTCACCGAGACCTGGATCAGCCCTGACAACTCCGCTACTCCTGCTGCCCTCTCGTCCGCCTACTCCTTCTCCCACACCCCCGGCCATCCGGCCGTGGTGGTGGTACAGGTTTGCTTATCTCTCCCGCATGGAAGTTCTCAGTCATTCCCCTCTCCAACCTGTCTATATCCTCCTTTGAATGCCACCCTGTCTCCATCACCTATCCTACTAAACTCTTTATTGTTGTTGTTTATCGTCCACCAGGGCCCCTGGGATGCTTCCTCGACGAGCTTGACACCCTGCTCAGCTCCTTCCTGAGGACGGCACCCGCTGATCCTCCTGGGAGACTTCAACATCCACTTAGAGGCCCCCAGTCTGCTGCCTTCCTACCACTACTCCACTCCTTCGACCTCTCCCTGCAAAACTCCCCCAACCCACAAGGCGGGCAACCTCCTAGACCTGATCTTCCTGAGGAACTGCCCTGCTCCAACCTCACGGTTACCCCCTTGCATACATCTGATCACCATTTCATTTCCTTCTCCCTCTCCCTTGTCCCCCATCCTCCCTCCCCTCTTCCAACACCCACCATCACTGCCCGTCGTAACCTTCGCTCCCTCTCACCCTCCTCCCTCGCTCCCTTGTCACTGCTTCCCTCCCCCTTAAAGCATTCTCTAGACTCCCCACTGACACTGCTTCCTCCACCTTAATCTCATCCCTGTCCTCTGCACTTGACTCTCTCTGTCCTCTTCTCCCTAGACCTGCACGCTCATCCCCTCCTAGTCCCTGGATGTCCGACACCCTGCGCACCTCCCGGGTCAGCCTCCGTGCTGCTGAGAGGAAGTGGGCCAAATCCAGGCACTCGTCCGACCTTTCATCCTATCAGTCTTTACTGTCTGTGTTTTCTTCTGCTGTCACTGCCGCTAAGGCAATCTTCTACCAAACTAAAATTCAAAATTCTCTGTCTAAACCTCGTCAACTGTTCTCTATTTTCTCCTCTCTCCTCAGCACACCTCCTCCCCCACCTCAGTCCCCCTTCACCGCAGATGACTTTGCTGCTTTCTTCGAGGAGAAAATTGCAGACATCCGCAGCTCCTTTGTGCCCTCCACTCCCGCTGTGCCCTCCACTCCCGCTGTGCCCTCCACTCCCGCTGTGCCCTCCACTCCCGCTGTGCCCTCCACTCCCGCTGTGCCCTCCACTCCCGCTGTGCCCTCCACTCCCTCTGTGCCTTCCACTCCCTCTGTGCCTTCCACTCCCTCTGTGCCCTCCCCCTGCTTCCCCTCTTTTTCTCCCCTCTCAGACTCTGATATTTCCCACCTCCTCCTCTCCCACCGCCCTACCACTTGTGCCTCGACCCTATCCCTTCATCCCTCCTCCAGGCGATCACACCTGACATCCTCCCGTTTGTCACCTCCCTTGTGAACTCCTCCCTGTCCTCTGGTTGTTTCCCTCGCCCTTCAAAAGGGCCCATATCACCCTCTGCTGAAAAACCCACTCTAGACCCCTCAGTTATCCAGAATTATCGCCCAGTATCCCTCCTCCCCTTCCTGTCTAAAACCCTCGAAAGAGCGGTATCTCACCAACTCTCTGCTTTCCTTACAGAAAATAACCTGCTGGACCCTACCAGTCCGGCTTCAGACCTGGCCACTCAACAGAAACCGCTCTCCTCTCGGTCAATGAAGCTCTTCACACCGCACGAGCCGCCTCCCTCTCCTCCATCCTGATCCTGCTTGATCTCTCAGCTGCCTTTGACACTGTGGAGCACTCCATCCTCCTGTCCTCCCTGGCAGCAACAGGGATCTGCGGTACAGCCCTCGCCTGGATCGAGTCCTACCTCTCCGGTCGCTCCTTCCAGGTTGCCTGGGCTGGTAAAGTATCACCGCCTTGCTCCCTCCCCACCGGGGTTCCACAGGGCTCAGTCCTCGGTCCCCTTCTCTTCTCCCTGTACACCCCGCTCCCTTGGCTCTGTAATCTCTGCCCACGGCTTATCTTACCATTGTTATGCTGATGACACTCAACTCTTTCTCTCCTTCTCCCCATCAGACACTCAGGTCTCTACCCGCATCGCTGCTTGCCTGGGGGACATTCAGAGCTGGATGGACAGTCACCACCTAAAGCTCAACCCAGGTAAAACAGAGCTAATCTTCATTCCTGCCCTAAACTCTCCCCACCTTGATTTCTCCATTTCTCTAGGTGACACCCTGGTGACATCATCACCCTGCGCGAAGAATCTCGGTGTGGTGATGGACAACAGGCTGTCCCTATCAATGAACATTGCAGCGGTAAGCCGGGCGTGCAGATTCTTCCTGTATAACATCAGGAGGATCCGTCCCTTCCTTACCACGTACTCTACCCAGCTCCTGGTCCAAGCAATGGTACTGTCCGCTTGGACTACTGCAACTCGCTCCTGGCTGGCCTTCCCGCATCTGCCATCAGACCCCTGCAACTCATCCAGAACGCTGCGGCCCGTCTGATCTACAACCTTCCTCGACACTCCCATGTCACCCCCTGCTCACTACCCTCCACTGGCTGCCTGTTATAGCTCGCATCAAATTCAAGACATTGGTCCTAGCATACCAGGCAGTCAAGGGATCAGCCCCAACATACCTCACCAAGATCTTCAAACCCTACACACCTGCCAGACCTCTCTCCGTTCTGCTACCTCAGGACGCCTAGCACCAACCCCGCTCCGCACCTCGCTTCCCGGTCACGTCTCCTGTCGGTTCTGGCTCCACGATGGTGGAATGACCTTCCGGTGGAAGTCAGAACAGCTGAGACCCTGGCCACCTTCAGCGTCGACTGAAGACTCACCTCTTCGGGTGCACCTCTCCCCGTAGTCCGGTTTTTGTTAACTTAGGGACATAGTCGCTTAGTTTACACGTCTACTTGTTTATGTATTGTATTAGGCTTAGGCATTATTTCCTGCATTGAGTGCTTTACTGCTACCTCTGAATTGTGGCTACAGATTTACCTACAGGGTCCTAGTTTAACTATGTGGTTGCTCCTAGCACCCAGGAATTGTACTTCCCACTAGGGTGGCTTTCAGCTAAACTGTTCTTGACTACGGTTAACACTTTGTTGTACGTCGCTCTGGATAAGAGCGTCTGCCAAATGCCTATAATGTAATGTAATGTAATGTAATTAATATTTTTAATATTAATTTATTTTTATTTTTTGTCAAAAAATTTTCAATTTTCTTTTTATATATATTTATTTTTTCCTTTATATATATATTTTATATGTATATTTTTTTTGTCAATTTTTTTGTAAATATTTTTTTATATATATATTTTTCCTTTATATATATATTTTATATGTAGTTTTTTTGTCAATTTTTTTGTCAATTTTTTTATATATATATTTTATATATAGTTTTTTCCCTTTATATATATATATTTTTGTTTTTTTTTTTTGTTGTCAAATTTATTATTATTATTATTATTATTATTATTATTAATAATAATAATAATAATTAATATTTTTAACATTAATTATTTTTATTTTTGTCAAATTTTCCTTTTATATATATATTTTATATATTTTTTGGTCAAATTTGTTATTATTATTATTATTAATAATAATAATAATAATTAATATATTTTAACATTAATTTATTTTTATTTTTCTCAAATTTTCCTTTATATATATATTTTATATATTAATTTTTTTGTCAATTTTTTGTAAATATTTTTTTATATATATTTTCCTTTATATATATATTATATATATATTTTTGGTCAAATTTATTATTATTATTATTATTAATAATAATTATTATTATTATTAATATTTTTAATATTAATTTATTTTTATTTTTTGTCAAAAAAATTTCAATTTTATTTTTATATATATTTATTTTTTCCTTTATATATATATTTTATATATATATTTTTTTTTTTGTCAATTTGTTTTGTCAATTTTTTTAATATATATTTTTTCCTTTATATATATATTTTATATGTTTTTTTTTGTCAATTTTTTGTCCATTTTTTTATATATATTTTTTTTTATATATTTTTTTTTCCTTTATAGATATATATTTTTTTTTGTCAAATGTATTATTATTATTATTATTATTATTATTATTAATAATAATAATAATTATTAATATTTTAACATTAATTTATTTTTATTTTTGTCAAATTTTCCTTTATATATATATTTTATATGTTGTTTTTGCCAAATTTTTTAATATATATTTTTTCCTTTATATATATATTTTATATATAGTTTTTTTGGTCAAATTTTTATTATTATTATTATTATTATTATTATTATTAATAATAATTATTATTAATATTTTTAACATTAATTTATTTTGATTTTTTGTCAAATTTTCCTTTATATATATATTTTTATATTTTTTTAATATATATTTTTTCCTTTATATATATATATATTTTTTTTTTGGTCAAATTTTTATTATTATTATTATTATTATTAATAATAATAATAATTATTAATATTTTAACATTAATTTATTTTTATTTTTGTCAAATTTTCCTTTATATATATATTTTATATGTAGTTTTTTGTCAATTTTTTTTTTATATATTTTTTTATATATAGTTTTTTTTATTTATATTTATATTTTATTTTTTTTTTGGTCAAATTTATAATTATTATTATTATTATTATTATTAATAATTATAATTATTATTATTAATATTTTTAACATTAATTTATTTTGATTTTTTGTCAAATTTTCCTTTATATATATATTTTATATGTTTTTGTTTTTTTGTCAAATTTATTTAATATATTTTTTTTTCCTTTATATATATATTTTTTTTTTTTTGTCAAATTTATAATTATTATTATTAATAATAATTATTATTAATAATAATTTTTAATATTTTTTTTTTTTTTTTTTGATTATTTATTTTTTCAATTTTCTTTTTTTATATATATTTATTTTTTCCTTTATATATACAGTATATTTTATATATTTTTTGTTTTTTTTGTCAATTTTTTTATATATATTTTCCTTTATATATATATTTTATATGTTGTTTTTTTGTCAATTTTTTTATATATATATTTTTCCTTTATATATATATTTTATATATTTATTTTTTGTCAATTTTTTTTTTTTTTTTTGTAAATATTTTTTAATATATATATTTTTCCTTTATATATATATTATATATATTATTTTTTTGGTCAAATTTATTATTATTATTATTAATAATAATAATAATTATTATTATTAATATTTTTAATATTAATTTATTTTTATTTTTGTCAATTTTTTTTTTTAAATTTTCTTTTTATATATATTTCTTTTTTACCTTTATATATATATTTTATATGTTGTTTTTTTGTCACATTTTTAAATATATATATATATTTTTATTTTATTTTTTTATTTATTTTCCTCCTCCTTGAGCCGCCACCTTACCGTGGTGGAGGGGTTTGCGTGTCCCAATGATCCCAGGAGCTAAGTTGTCGGGGCTTCATGCCCTGGTTGGGTCACCAAGGCAAACAGGTCCTGGGTGAGGGACCAGACAAAGCGTGGCTCACAAGACCCCCATGATGACAAACAAAATTGGAAATACGTTTCCGGGGGTAGGGCTCGAGGGCGAGCGCCTGGTGGCCGAGCCTACACCTATGGGGCTCGGCCGGGCACAGCCCGAAGAGGCAACGTAGGACCCCCTTCCCATGGGCTCACCACCCATGGGAGGGGCCAAGGGGTCGGGTGCAGTGTGAGATGGGCGGCGGCCGAAGGCAGGGCCCTTGGCGGTCCGATCCTCGGCTGCAGAAGCTAGCTCTAGGGACGTGGAATGTCACCTCTCTGGCGGGGAAGGAGCCTGAGCTGGTGCGGGAGGTCGAGAGGTTCCGGCTAGATATAGTCGGCCTCGCCTCGACGCACGGCATGGGCTCCGGAACCAGTCTCCTTGAGAGGGGTTGGACTCTCTTCCACTCTGGAGTTGCCCCTGGTGGAGGCGCCGAGCAGGGGTGGGAATACTTATTGCCCCCGGTTCGGTGCCTGTACGTTGGGGTTCACCCCGGTAGACGAGAGGGTAGCCTCCCTCCGCCTTCGGGTGGGGGACGGGTCCTGACTGTTGTTTGTGCTTATGCTCCAAACAGCAGCTCAGAATACCACCCTTTTTGGAGTCCTTGGAGGGTGTTTGAGAACACTCCTTCGGGGACACCCTCGTTTTGCTGGGAGACTTCAATGCTCACGTGGGCAACGATAGTGAGACCTGGAGGGGCGTGATTGGGAGGAACGGCCCCCCCGATCTGAACCAGAATGGTGCTTTGTTGTTGGACTTCTGTGCTTGTCACAGATTGTCCATAACGAACACCATGTTCAAGCATAAGCGTGTCCATATATGCACCTGGCACCAGGACACCCTGGGCCGCAGTTCAATGATCGACTTTGTGGTCGTGTCGTCGGACTTGCGGCCGCATGTCTTGGACACTCGGGTGAAGAGAGGGGCGGAGCTGTCAACTGATCACCACCTGGTGGTGAGTTGGCTCCGATGGTGGGGGAGGATGCCGGTCAGGCCTGGCAGGCCCAAACGTGTGAGGGTCTGCTGGGAA
>JAINUG010000487.1:0-250976 GCA_029706075.1 Aldrovandia affinis
CACCATGCCGCCTAACATGTACAGATAGTATGGCTCTCCCTGTCCTAGCACTAACGTGCTGTTCCTGGATTTCTGATATCCTGACCACCTCCCATCTATCGCCATCCACTGGGATGGGTTCCAGCCCTAGTAATGTCATGACATCTCTTCCCAATAAGTTTGTTGGGCAAATTTTGGAAACAATTACCTGGCACCACGCTTCTTGGGCTCCATCCCAGAATTTTAATGGTTCCGTCATTTTATGTTTTTCTGTTTCACCGCTAGCAGTTCGCGTGGTCACAGTATCTTTGATCAATTGATACGGGACCTTTTCTGTTGCCTTTTTTTGTAAGCACAGTTCTACATGCTCCAGGATCTGCTAGAAAATTAACTGGTACTCACATGGAGTGTTATCCAAGCGCTAGTTGGTGACGCTAATAATGCAAAAACTCTTATTTCCTCTAAGTAGTCCCCCCCATCAGAGTCTTCTGACTCCCATGAGTTGGGCATTAGATCTCCCCCCCCGCGTGCAGTATCTGTCAGCTCAATTTCTGCAGCTGCAGCAGAAGAGTTCTGCTTTGTTAGTCACGCCTGCGGTTTCGATGTTTGTGGTTCCTTTTTATCGGGACATTCTCTTGCCCAGTGCCCATATTTTATACAGACAAAGCATGCATTTTTATCTTTATCAGGTTTCTTTCCCTTCCTCTTTTTCCACAGGTTATTCTTATTTTTTCTGTAATCAGGTTTCTTTTCTTTTTCAGATTCTTCGCTGAAGAAAAACAAGCTGGCACTGAATTGTGTAGTCAGAGTATCCTTTCCATAATTAAGCAGACATTCCATTATAGCCCTGTAGGGGTACGTATTCCTGGATTGACTCACAAGCCTGTCCCCAAGAGAAACATCTACTTGAGAGAATATGGATGCTATAGGGTAATTAATGAGGGCAACACAGTCCCCGGCGGCGATTACACTCCTGTCGGCTTTGGTGATATTGCAGTGAAGATGCAGAAGGGTATTGTTCAAATCTAAATAGTCTTCCCCGTTTCCCCAATAAAAAATTCCAAAGGCCCCATGTCTGACAGGCTGATAGGGGTGGTATTTCCACATATTGGGTCTTGTCTATACAGGTTTTGGTGAAAGGGACTGTAAACAAATCCACTTTGCACACTCCTCTGACATTCTATGTCAAAAAGACATTGGTCTTTAGAAGATAGTTCAGGTTTTTCTTTTAAAGTTTGAGCTGGAGCGTTTTCTCTTTTCTCTTTGTCATAAACATAAGCATTTCTAGGAACGCAACATTTACACTAGGATGCGGTTTGTGGCTTGTAAAGATGTCCAGGTTTGAAACATTGTTTTCGATGATCTTGAACAGGATCGCATTTACCTCTTCAGCCAAGGCCTCTTTTCTTATTTGGTAGAGGCGTTGTATTCTGTTTCCCATGACTCGGGCTTTCAGGGATTGGACTTATTTATCCAAGCTTTTTCCAAAAACTTTGTCTCTATATTTTTCGGGGAGACTATTTTTCATGTCAGTCACAGTCTGACGAATGTACGCCTTGTTCCTCAGGTCAGAAGCTGCTACCTCGGCTATACCTATTTTTTCTGTAGAACATTGCTCTCCAATCAATAGCAGCAGCACATCCAGAGTGTAGCACAGGCAAGGGTGAAACAGCCTTTTATATATTTTTTCATAATTAATATATAAATAATTTTGGTCAGGCTCGTAAAGCCAACCGTGTTGAATCTGCCTAGGGTGGCTAACTATACACCCATAACAGTTCTCTTTCAAGTCCTGCTCAATAATATAGTCCAAGATGCAGGCTATTGACACTTTTATCATCCTGACTATCCTGAAGGTGGAAGCACTGTCAGGAATAGGGTTGTTAGGAGGTGTTGGCGGTAGAAAGGTCAGGTTGCTTTTGCCCAATTCTTGTCCCAAACACTCCAGCCATACTGAGGTGTCGCCAAAGTCAATGGTCGCATCACAGGCACTGTCATCTTGGCTGTTAGACACGTGAGCCATGTTTTTTTTGCAGTTTGGCAGAGATGTTTAAAATGGATAACCACAAATCCTTTAAATACAGATAAGACAAAGACGGGGCGGGGTTAAAAACGAATGGTTGGGTGGGGGCGAGGCGTGGGCGTTTGAGACCTTAGGTTGATTGGATTATGGATGTTATAATTTTCTAGAAAGAAAATGTAACTCCCTCTGTTCCTTCCACCACAAAACCAGTTTTGGTTTCAGTTTATCTTTTGAATGTAAGTGGTTAGTTCACGCAGATCTTTCCGAAGAAAAGTGATTGTGTTTTCCGTTTCCGGTTTCATATTTTGAAGAAGCCACAATGCGATTTCTTTAAGAACAAGCCGCTCTGGCCTCCCGCGTGGTCCAGTGGTTACAACGTCCGATGCTGGCCACGGAGACCGGGGTTCAATTCCCCGTCTCGCCAAGTGTTGGCTCTGGCCGGGAATGCCACCAGGGGGCGGCGATTGGCTGTCCGCCCCAGGGAGGGGGGAGGGGAGCCGACGTGACGTTCGCTGCAAATAAGAGTGGCCCTGTAGCACCGGGGTTACGGTCGACGGACGGCGGGTGCCGTCTCAGAAGAGGCGTCACTTCGCTTCGTCACTACCAGTCGCAGGACTACGGCAGCAAACTCACATTACTAGGGGGGATTGACGTAAAAATAGCGGGTCTAATTGGCTACCAAATTGGGAGAAAATGGGATAAAAAATATATTAAAAAAACAAGCCGCTCTTCACCGACGTCCTCAATTTGAACAGAATGTATCCTGTTTATATGCTCTGGGGTGTCTAATAATTCATTCAAAAACAGTTCTATGGGGGTTTTAAAAACACAAATCCTACTCTTGGGTTACGTCGCAAAGCTCTTCTCTGATTTTGTACCAGTCATCCCCAAAATATTCAATAAAACACGATTAAAGACTTTTCCATATTATACAGCTTGACCGTCCCCCTCACTGTATCAAATTTGTAGCCGCCAATTATTTCGTTTGTAGGCCATTGTTGCTCCAATGATTCTGTAGATTCCAGTAAGACCCTAGCTTTAAATTTAATTTAAGTGAAGAGACATAGCACTATGATGCTTAGAACAGATTATTTCAAAATGTCCAGAAAAACGGCCATACATTTATATTCACTGTTCCTGTTTTTACAGCTGTTTTGAATGTCATTTAGTTTACATTTTAAAGATGCGTATTTAAAAAATTGTTTAATTATCCTGACCTACTAGCCAGACTTGTTCATTACAATTCAAAAATATTACCTTGTTCAAAAAAAAACACAGATGTAATTTTCACTGTTTGTAGGGGTTGTAGTGGGTTACGTTTGTTTGAATTTGGACACCCCCCACCTCCCCCATGGGAAAAACAGATGTAATTTCCCCCCTGAAATGGAGAATGCATTTATCCTTTGAAGACGGTAAATGACCTTGTTCAAAAAACAAATTACTGCTTCGTAAGTGTCATAAGAAAACTAGGGTGTTCTGAAGCAAATGGTTCGTTGAACCCCCCCACCTCCCCCCTGGGAACCGCGATGTCAAAAGGTAGCTTTGGCATGAAACTCATGCCAAAGACACCCAGGTGTCATTTAATGGCTTCGGAACGAGAAACCAGTGTTGTGAGAAAGCAATTGGGGGTAGTACATTGGAGCACACACACACACACATTTTAAAGATACTGTATGCTACGTATCGCTGCAGTAGGCTATGTTGTTAACAAAAATCATGGTTAACCCTCAGCAAAAGGATTTTTAATGTTGTAACAATCTGCAGCTCGGTTATCTTTCAGTTGGGGTTTTACAGCAGAAAAAACAACTAGACATCAACATGACAATATGAGTTTATGTTTTTCGTTGACATTTTTAAAGATATGTATAGAATGTTGCTATTCTATTTTATTTGAAAGATAGCAGTATGTTAACTAACAAAAACCCTATTTCGTTAAAAAAATTTAAGATACGTTTTACAACTGTTTTGAACGTTAGAGTCTAAGCACTATGCGCAGTGTAATGGGGGTGAGTTTAACTGATGTAATTTCCCCCTGAAGTTAGGCACCAGTGGACACCGTGTCTAATGATGTAAAAAAGGCCAATTACCTTGTTCAAAAACAGGACCATTGGACACTGTGCCTAATGATCACAAAGGTCACATTCCAAACTGTCAAAGTACCACTTGTACTCCGGTGTCCCACTGGTGGGACACTCTGCCACGCCCCCCATCATAAAATCATAAAAATATGGATATTAATAAGTATGTACTTCTCCACATGACCTACATATAAAGATATATCAAACGATGGGGATTTTTGTCCCGAATCCAACCCCATACATTGTTTTTAAGTATATTAACACATTTTAATTAAAACGGGCAAAACTTACAGGCTGCACCATGGCTAACGGCCGTTTTGGGTTACGGCGTGTTGACAATGTTGACATGTTTTCATATAAAATCATATATAATACACGGTCATATTGGACAAAGCTAAATACAAAATATTCTAAGGATTAAAATAAGACCAAAGTTGCCTATTTTACATACAAATGACCAAAGTTAAGATGAGTTTTACATGCATTTCCCAAACTCCTGTTAGTTTGAAAAAAACGAATGTAATTTCACTTGTAATACACCAAATACTGAGAAAGTAATCAAAACACTGATATATTGTAAAATACAAACGTGTTCATGTGAAAATCAGTATAAACACATATGCATTGTCATAAGTAGGCTATTATAGCACTATTTTCATATTTTGTCCTCACCCGCAATTCAAGATTCGTCAAACTAAACATTGCTAAAAACTGGAACAAGAAAAAAAAGGGTTTGTCTTTGCATTAACTATTCGTGGTTTTCATTTGTCACACAGAAACCTGATTATCACTGATTGACAGCTTTTATTTCAAATAGGAGACAAGTATCTTATTACCAATCAGTTTCAGTTACCTTTTGTGGAAGTAAAGCGAAATCAAGAAGCCATTTGTGGTTGTGAAGCGAAATCGTTCAGTGTTTGTGTAAAATACACGAAAGCTTTCAGTGCTTGTAAATACAAAGACACACCAATTCGATATATGTATTATTAAGTTTTGTTAGGACATTGCTTTGTAAAGTTGGAAAATAAATCTCCAGAAGTTGACAATGACAAGACATGGAGGTTTGTTTACCGAATCTAAAATAATTTACAGAATTTACCGAGTGAAGCCAGAGGCGCTTTCATTTTGGGTATGAACACGTTTTTGGTAAATCCATGTTTATATTCACTCCTATTATGTCTTGTGCTAGCTAGCTACATAGCAAAGTATGTGTTGTTTTTTGGTGTTATTTTCAATGCTAATATACAGTGGCACCTCGGCCCACGAACTTAATTCGTTCGTTGACTCGCGAACTGAAATGTTTGCGAACCGAAATAATTTTTCCCATTGAAATTTATGTAAATCCAATTAATCTGTTCTCCAGCCCCAGAAACACTTTTTAAAAACTTTTTTATGGGTTTATGTGTGGCAAAAATATAGAAAGGAATTAAAGATAACCTTAATTATAGAAAAATACATTAATACTAAAATAAAACACGAACACCACTCTCACATTTAGCTATTATTTCCTTGTTTGTTTCTACTGTAATACGCTTAGGCTTTTTAACACCACTATCAGTAGCACTTTTCACTTTCTTGGGAGCCATAATGAGGGCAAATTTAATGGAAATAGCACAAAAAGAACGTGTATCAAAGGAGAACACAACGACGAACGATGTAAACAACGCTGAGTACTAAGCACAACTGATGCTATCCACGACGCGCTACGGCGAGAAGCCCGCGAGTTTGTGTGTTTGTGCGTTCGTGCACCGAGGGCTTGTTCGCGGGCCGAGTGAAAATTTGTCCGGAAAGTGTGTTCGTGGGCCGATTTGTTCGTGAGTAGGGGCGTTCGCGGGCCGAGGTTCCACTGTAGTTTCATTGCTAGCAAGCAGTGATTTCTAGCTAGCCCCCTTGGATTGCATTCGTTCTAAATGATGGTAATAAAAAACATCCTTTTACCACTACTTCCGGGCTTACAGATATGAACGGTAGCACATGTTATTTACATACATATACATTTTATATGTATTTTTTATGCAGTGTGATTATACATATAATAATGCGAATGATTCTGTTTTGGTCTATTTCATGGGATTAGACCAAACGACCAACACAACCAACACAGGTGAACCGTGCACCTGGATTCAACTGGACATCACACATTCCTTCAGCTGCATTGACACTACTATGCCTGACACTATGATTACAAATACCTATTTGGCCTTGGAGTAATATGTTCAGTATTCTCCATTCTTTCCCCCAGGGTTGACTCACCTCTTCAGGGTGCACCTCTCCCCGTAGTCCGGTTTTTGTTAACTTAGGGACATAGTTGCTTAGTTTACACGTCTACTTGTTTATGTATTGTATTAGGCTTAGGCATTATTTTCTGCATTGATTGCTTTATTGCTACCTCTGAATTGTGGCTACAGATTTACCTACAGGGTCCTAGTTTAACTATGTGGTTGCTCCTAGCACCCAGAAATTGTACTTCCCACTAGGGTGGCTTTCAGCTAAACTGTTCTTGACTACGGTTAACACTTTGTTGTACGTCGCGCTGGATAAGAGCATCTGCCAAATGCCTGTAATGTGTGGAATCACTTCCAATCATCCGCAAGAGACTCAAAACCCACCTCTTCAGACTCCACTACCACTGATCACTGTCCATCTAGTCAATCTGTCATCACCACTGTTTACTTGTTCTACACTGTAAAAAAACAACAACCCACTAACCTTTTCTTTCCCAGTGTTACAGGTATGATATGCAGACGCCTGCAATGATGTCTATCGCTGTTTACTGCACTGATCTTGTGCGCTAACTATGATTGTTCTTACCTTGTATTAATGCACATCTTGTAAGTCGCTCTGGATAAGAGCGTCTGGTAAATGCTTAAAATGTAAAATGTAATGTAATGTAATGTAATGTTTATGAACATCACAAATATACAATCTGAGGTATTTATATGGTACTCAGTCATACAGTTATTGACATATGCTGTGAAAAATACATATATTTTCAATACATTTAGTAAAAACGCCTGTTGTTTCCTGTACTTCAGTCAAAAATAAATTGTGTACCTAACTACTACTCAGACTAGAATGCCATCACATAGATGCACATACATCTTCCAGTTGTACCCTTTCATTTAATACCAAGATCATGGGCCTGCCCCTCATATTTGAGAAATTATGGGCAAATACAATTGGGCAATATGCATATAGGGGAAAAATAGGCGACATTTGTATATCAAACCCATCCCGAGTGTATTATTACAAAAGCTTGTGTAGGTTTTGAGTAATTTGTTCTATCTCCTCCAAACTTTTTACACGAGTTCATAACATCACATAGACACAAATCGAGGTGTTATATAGCTTCGCTATCCATATTATTATTGACATATTTTTGAAGTATTATACATTAAAATATATTTTTTAATATAACATTTCTATATTTTCTATATTTTAGTTAACAATAACATGGGGTATGTAATTTATACTAGACTAGGATGCTATCACACAATCTCTCCATTCTCCCCTTTCATTTGATACCAATTTCATTCATGTGCCCCTCATACTTGAAAAGTTATAGGCGATTTAATTAATAACATTATATGTATATGCACTGGGATGGAATGTTGGGGAAAACGGGGGTGGAGCAGAAGGGTTAAGAAAGCCATGTAATATCTACACCTAGATTATTTGTTTAAATCAGTAGAAACAGGTAATATTCAAATACAAATAAATATAATGTGTCTTAATAGGGTGTTAGACCACCAAGAGCTGCCAGAACAGCCTCAATGCACCTTGGAAAACACTACCAATTTTGAGAACAGTTGAGGCTATTTGATGATGTCTTTACATCTGACTTCCATGCCAACATCACCTTAGCCAATGTTCCTCATGAAACATCAACAAGTTGAGCAGTCTTTCTCACTGAAACACCTGCCAATCGTGCCTCAGTGGGGTAAAAAGGAAAAACAAAACATAAAATTGCTTTAAATGTATTATGAACTTTGTAAACAGTGGCTAATTGGCCATAATTTACTCAACAAAGTAAGGCACATATATTTCTTTCTTAAATAAAAAAATGTGATCATATGGTAGGGTCTTGAAGCTCTGGCTTCTCATTTGCATTTGCAATCTCTCTTCCACACATGTGTTAGTGGTTAAAACAAGATTGCATTCATTCGGTTAACCCCCTGAGGTCGACGGGAGCGGTGACGCTCCCAGCAGCAATAAAAGTATATTACTATTTCTAACTTTGCGATACTTTATCATACACACGCGACAAAAACATTGACAGAAACCTTAGAATCGCGACTTTCCGATTTGAGCACTGGCAAATCAAATGGGATTTTTTAAATTAGGTTAATTAGACCAAAAGTAAACCTTGCTTTTTACTCAGTTTTTTACCTTTTAGTAACGTCCCCCTTCTATTGACATGGTAACTAGGTGCTAGTTTCGGGGAGGTGCGTGGGGAGGGGCGTGGGGCCATGTGTGAAAATGCTGGCGTAAACAACACAAACTGTCCCGACAATTTGAAGCAAGATTTTATACAGACATACAATTTTATTCAAGATGGAAAGATTTTCTGCGCTGCAGTGTTTGAGAGCATTGATGGAAAGCGGCGAGGACAACAACTCGTCATGTCCTGATACTGAAGAGGATTCAGAGACAGCATTTTAAATTTAGAATTTAAAAATCGTATGTAGCATCTTGTCTGTGTTTACGCTTGCAATCTGCCAGCAACAGTCTATGCTGATACTTATTTTATTTCGCTTGTTTTCAAATACTCGTGAAAATATATGAATTCCGCGTCTTGTGACGCTAAACATATTCTAACATAAACCTCTTCCTGAAGAGCCAAAATGGCTGCTGCCACAGAAGCGCTTGTCGTGAAAGGAGAAATGGTAACTCAAATATTGCTTAGCCATTTAACCCCCTGAGGTCGACGGGAGCGGCGCCGCTCCCAGCAGCAATAAAAGTATATTACTATTTCTAACTTCGCCATATTTTATCATACACACGCGACAAAAACATTGACAGAAACCTTAGAATCGCGACTTTCCGATTTGAGCACTGGCAAATCAAATGGGATTTTTAAATTAGGTTAATTAGACCAAAAGTAAACCTTGCCTTTTACTCTCTTTTTACCTGTTAGTAACGTCCCCCTTCTATTGACATGGTAACTAGGTGCTAGTTTCGGGAGGTGTGTGGGGGAGGGGCGTCGGGCCATGTGTGAAAACGCCGGCGTAAACAACAGAAACTGTCGACAATTTGAAGCAAGATTTTATACAGACATACAATTTTATTCAAGATGGAAAGATTTTCTGCGCTGCAGTGTTTGATGGAAAAGCGACGAGGACAAAATATCAAATACTCGTATATATATATTCAATATATGAATTCCGCGTCTTGTGACTACATATTCTGCGTGTTGCAACGTAACAAATTGAGAGCCAAAATGGCTGCTGCCACAAGAAGCGCTTGTCGTGAAAGGAGAAATGGTAACTCAAATATTGCTTAGCCATTTAAAATCTAAATTGTGAGTTGTTGTTTTAACTCTAAAGAGGCATGAAATCACAAAAAAGTTTAATTGGAAGAAGACCCTTTTTTTCCTTGGGTCTCAGGAGGATATTATGTGCATTATTGTTAGGCTGTATGACTTGTAATATGTGGCATTCCCCTGTATATCCTACTGTAGTTTGTGTTCTGTTTTAAATAAATCTTCCAAAATGAAAAAAGCATTTTTTTTTCTGTCTTCTGCATGGCTCACTGACTTGCTTACTCTGGTGGCCTTTGAGAGAGATGATGGCCCATCTGACAGATCTTAGAGGTGTGGACAATGAATAATGAATATTCAGGTATTTAGCATTTAGCCCCCACAGCCTGAAATAAATGTGACCAGTTCTGATAAAAACAGGTTTTTAGCTATTTAGATCTCAGATGTGCTAAACTATTTTCACACCCTTACATAACCAAGACCTTGATGGACAAACGCACATTGGCAAAACAATTTGTCACTATAGTTTAGTGTGTGCTTTCACAACTTTTGTGACAGCAGAAAAATTTACTATTTTTAACTTGTGTGTTTGTAGATCTATTTACAAGCTGCATATGATACTGACCAAACTACAAATGTAGCTGTGATTGTCCTTCAAATAAAAATATCAAACACTTTGGAGTAAGTGTGTGTTAAGTTGATGAAATTGAGAAAAATATCAGACCATGCCAAAATCAAAAACCATCTCAAAGCTTAGCACGGACCTCAGAGGGTTAACAGTGCATACTGAACCGAAAGTCCTGTACCAAACGGTTCGGTATGAATATGTGTACCTTTACACCCCTAGTAAGTGGGTCTTTCCTTTTGGACTTCATAACTTTTGAGAAAAAAAATCTATATATATATAGAGATTTTTTTTTAATTCTATCAGAAAAGGGACATGCTTGACTTTCAGAAAACATTTTTGGTGAAGCTCAGGCATTTAAATCCTATTAATTATAGGAAGATTGTTCACACATGGACCAGGAGATTATTCCACACTGTTAGGGACATACACATAACTATCTGAAGGTGTATAATGTATATATGTCTATGCTTAGATTTTCTTATTTTCTTCAAATAAATATAAAACAATAATTGAAATGTCATGATATTTTTCTGAACTGGCACTTATTTTTCTTAGTCTCATCAGTCACAACACTGACTGTTTATTCTAAATTCATACATTTAGATGAATAGTTAACAGTTGTCTCTTTTTTTCAGGTGAGTATAGAACACCTTTCATTCTCTTGTTTCAGGTAAGTACAGAACACTTTTCAGTCTCTTTTTTCAGGGCTACTGGAGGGTTCCCTCACAGGAGTAGAGATGTGTCTTCTCTCTGGGTCTGCATCACAGCGTGCTAGAAATTGTACTGAAAAGTGGAAATGTGATCTTGCTAAATTGCAATTCACTGGAGGACCAACGCTGAATAATAAATACACAATAGGATATGATACGATACAATATACTTTATTTGTCCCCATGGGAAAACTTGCTAATATATATATATATATTGCGGTCGCATTCTTTTTTGTAACTTCAGATGACTCCTCCTATCTAATTACTTCTATCTTCACAGATCTGTTGTGTGATGGAAAAACGACACAGGGACTCGACCAGTGAAGGGGATAATTAGGGGTATGGATGGTTACCGTGCCGTGCCATACCGTATTGTGAGCTGGAAAAACTCCATTAGTGGTGGTGCCATTACCTAACAAATGCATACCATTTTAATACCTTTGATTTATACATTTAATATATTTTTTCAAATGACATTACCATTAATAATCACAAATATATATGCATTACAAATATTATATGTATGTAATTGTAAATATTTTATTTACTATATTTTCTAATAACATTTCCATTCTCTTAGGTGCATGTTCCACCCTGTTAGGTTCATATACCTAACAGGGTGGACATGTTGGGCCTAAGTTAGCAATAGCTCTGTGAGTGATCAAGATTGAGGTAGCATGACCACATGAAGAGGAATTTAACTTTTATATCAAACATGTTTTGAAATGATAAAATTAGATTAATTAATTTTCTGTATAACAGGATGGAAATGCAACAGTAGGACAAACAGATGAATGTCATGATACTTAGAAAATAGATAAACCAAGTGTTGATACTTGCACCTTTGTTTTTCTGCCAAGATTATTGATGTCAATTCCTGAATGTGATGTCACTGTAGGAATAGACAGGTTTTTTTTTACAGGAGAACTACTTCAAATTAACAGGGTGGAATATGATTTCAGGGACATGCAGAAAATCCTAAATATAATAATAATAAATGCACTCATTCATGCATTCATGATGAGAGAGATTTTAACTAAGACTATAAATATAATGAGGAAAGATTTTGAATATATATATTTCTTATAGAAGTTGAGCAAAAGTGCTTAAATCTACTGAAAACAAAGTGGTCAAAATGCATAAAATTCTTTTGAGATCCATATATTTTGTTCTTATTTCCTTTGGAATACACATTTTACAGAAAATTTGAAGAGATATTTCCTGGGGACAGAAAAGGCACAGAGAGAGGGAGATAGCAGAGATGGAAATGCTGTGGAGTTTTGTAAACAGAAGTACTAGAGACAGCTGTGGTCTGCTGTTGAATTCATTTTGAAGGACACTAAAATTGGGTCACTCAAAGTACGCATGATTAAAGTGCCCATGCAGTGTATGCCATGGCTTCAATAGCATGCAACATAAAATCTTCATAAATCTGTTAGTACAATAATATTTCTATATACAAAAGAAATAAGCACAAGCTTATTTCAAAAAACTTAATAAGATGCACGTAGCTCATTTTAAGATACATATAAAAGTCGACTTGCTGATCACGGAGAGGATCGCCAGTTTCAGCAGTTACCCACTGCAAGCCTATATATGACCGCCAGAACAGGCAAGAGATTGCAAGCAATTACTTTAGCAAAACAAACCTTCAAATATGAATAATGGGAGCAGACAAAGAGAGAAAGCTCAAGTCTATATTTAAAATCAATATCTGTTGCTAATATAACTACACTTTAAGTCGGTAGCTAGTCGGTATAATTACATGTAATTATGGCTGATGCACAAGAGCTGCATCTCCTTATACATTACACATAGGCCAAAATTAAGACAACACTTTGATAACCCGGGGCACTCAAAAGGCCTTGGCCCGGGCTAGAAGAGTCCCAGCTGGTTACGGGGGACCATGTATCAGAGAAACCTGACATAACCTTTGGTGTCGCACAAGGGAGCTGCCTTGCCCCTCTGCTGTTTTCACTATATATACTTCCTCTAGGTGATATCATCAGGGAACATGACGTTAGTTCCCATAGCTACGCGGACGTTACACAATTGTACATATCCATCAAGCCAAGTGATGCAGATGCCTTAAGCTCCCTTACTGCCTGTCTGTCGGCAATAAATAAATGGATGAATAATAACTTTCTAAAACTTAATGAGGATAAGACAGAAATCCTATTGGTTGGCCCCAAATCCAAAAGGGATGAGCTGCTTAAAAGACTTGGCAATCTGACTCCCTGTATCAAACCAGAAGTAACAAGTCTGGGTGTTATTTTAGACTCCGATCTAAGTTTTACGCCCCATATAAACAAAGTGACCAAGATGGCATTCTTTCACCAAGGTACAGCCATTCCTGACCCAGCAAGATGCTGAAAAATTAATTCATGCGTTTATCTCAAGAAGACTAGACTATTGCAATGCAGTCTTTACTGGTCTTCCTAAAAAGTCCATTGAGAGGCTGCAGCTTATCCAGAACTCCACTGCCAGACTAATAACTAAAACAAAGTAGAAAGAACACATCACTCCAGTCTTAGCTACACTGCACTGGCTCCCTGTATCTACCAGAATTGATTTTAAAGTCCTTCTACTTGTGTACAAAGCTCTAAATGGCTTTGGACCGGCCTATATCACAGATTCCCTGTCGTTTTATGCTGCTTCACGAGCCCTTAGATCCTCTACTGCTGGTTTTCTAGATACTCTAAACCCCACCCAAAAGAAAATTGGAGATGCAGCCTTTTTCAGTTATGCTCCCATATTGTGGAACAGTCTACCCAAAGATATTAGAGAGGCAGGCTCTGTTGACATCTTTAAACGGCACTTAAAAACATATCTCTTTAACCTAGCCTTTTTCTATCACCACGTCTTATGATATGCGTGTTTCACATGGAGTCCCATATGCTGTTTCTAAATGACCTTTTATGCCCTTAAATGTATTTTTCTCTATCAGCAAATTGACAAATTGGGGAGGGGAAGTGTCCCCTATTTTATTGTTTTATTGTTTTAATTCATTATTTTATTTTCCTTGACATGCATTGCTTTCATTGATGTTTTGTTTTATTGGCTTAACACTCTTAACACTCTTGTTTTATATCTTGTTTTACTTTGTCTGTGAAGCACTTTGCGCTGCATTTCAATGTATGAAAGGTGCTACATAAATAAAGCTTATTATTATTATTATTATTATTACCCGACAGACAATCACGGTACTGAACCCGTTTGAATGATCCCTCATTTACTAAAGTTTTGCCTTTATTTTGGCAGTTGCCTGTATGTTGCATTCATTTGCAATTTACCTTTAGGTTTAAAAAAATGATGGGAAATGACATTTTACCACTGGACATTTTACCGCCCCCAGCTGTGGGGTGTGTTTTGTATTGGGACAGATAAAAGCTGCACACACATGCCCCTGTGAATCAGGAGACATTCCCCTCATACTGAAGCACCATCTGTCTGATGCGCACCACTTTCAACCCCCTAGTTTCCCACCCACTCTCACTTGTAGCTGTGAACATTGTCTTCAGTGAAGCGCTGTGTGACAACCTGTTTTGTAAATGGTGCTATACAAAAATAAAGATTGATTGATTGATATACAGGGGGTAGACAAAATAATGGAAACACCAAATTGATGTATTGTATTTTGTGCAATTGAAAATCTACACATGTTTTTCATATTAATGTCAAAATGAATGACCAACCATGTTTCTGTTATAAAAGATGCTTTAAAATCAACATTTTAATATGTGAGTTTCTAAAGCATCATAAGAGATCTAACAGATTTTGAAAGCGGTCATTAGTTGGTACCAAAATTGCAGGTGTGTTAAGGGGAACCGAAACAGCAAATAATTCAATGTGTCAAGAGGGCTGGCAGTGTAGTGTAATGGTTAGGGAGCTGGGCTTGTAACTCAGATGTTGCAGGTTCAATTCCCAGGTGGGGCACTACTGTTGTACCCTTGAGTAACGTACTTAACCTGAATTGCTTCAGTAAAATATCCAGCTGTATAAATGGATTGTATGTAAATAAATGTAAACTGTGTAAGTCGTTCTGGATAAGAGCGTCTGCCAAATGCCTAAAATGTAAAATGTAAATGTACAAGGAACAGTGTAAAAAACCATGACATCATACAAAAAAAAAGGAAAAACCTGTTCAGGAAATAGGAACAGTGGGCCCCAGTCAAAGCTCCCCTACAGGGGAGCTGGTTTCTAAAAACCATAAAACAACAGCCTGAAATATTACCATAGAATTTAACGTACACCTCTCTGACCTAGTCTCAACAGAAACAGCTTCACAATGTTGATATTTATGGTAGGGCTGCCATTCGGATACCATTTGTAGCCAAGCCCAATGCATAACAATAACACAAATACACAATTTGTGTAATGAGCACAACACCTGGACTTCTGAGCAGTGGAAGAAAGTAATGTGGTCTCATGAGTTGTCTTTTACTCTTTTTTCTACTCTATTCACTCTATTTTTGGAGAAAGCCAAAGGATGCCTTCAACCCACACGCCTGTTCTAAACTGTGGCAGATCTGAAATGGTTTGGGCAGCCATTTTGTGAGATTCATTGGGTCCGATTATTACTCTGCATGGTAGAATTACAGCCAAGGAATTCAAAGCCAATTTAGGTGACCAAGTGCACCCTATGGTGCAAACATTTTTTCATCAAGATGTTCCCATATTCCAAGATGATAATGCCCCCATACACACTGCTAAATAAATTGATTTAAGAGTGGTTTCATGATCACCAGGATGAAGTCAAACACCATCAACATTGAACCTTTATGGGACGTCCTGGAACCTAGAATGCAGAGTACATTTCCACTGCCTTAGTCTTTCAAAGAACTGGAGGCTTTCCTTCTTGAAGAAGGGTCTAATATCCTACTATATTCCAATAATTTAAAACTTTGATCAGATCATTCCAAGAAGGATTGGAGCTGTTTTGAAGGCAAAGGGCACCCCAACTCCTTATTAGTAAATAAATATTCACACATTGTTTGGTATTTCCATGATTTTTTCTACTCCCCTGTATATACACAAAGGCATATACAGTAGGTATTACTTTAAGTGATAGTTAAGATGTTATTTAGAGGTTAGTAATTATATTAGAAGCAATATATAAGAACATATGTATGGGTATAGTGGAACCAGTGCTATTTATAGACTTATAGGATGCCATGTGCCTCCTCCTTTTACTTACTCTGTCCTCTATCCGCTAAACCCGCTCGTCTCCACCCCCCCGGCCCCTGGCTAACCGATTCCATTTGGGCTAACCGACTGAAGCTGCATGCGGCAGAAAGGAAATGGAGAAAATCCAAATCCCCTGTAGCTCTGTCTGACTTCCACACACTCCTGGCTTCCTTCTCCACTAACCTCTCCTCTGCTAAGTCTGCATTTTTCCTTTCTAAAATTCAATCTTCTGTTTCCAACCCACGTAAACTCTATGCTACGTTTTCCTCTCTCCTCACCCTCCTCCTCCTCCCCCTCCTCTATAACCGCCGATGACTTCTCATCCTTCTTTCACGAGAAGGTTGAGGTCATTCGCAACTCCTTCCCCCCAACCTCTCCCTCTCCCATCTCGCCACCTAAACCTCCCACCTCTCTGTCCTCCTTCTCACCCCTCCCTGACTCGGACATCCTTCAACTTGTTCTCTCCCACCGTCCCACCACCTGCCCTCTTGATCCCATTCCTTCCCCCCTCTTCCAGTCAATTGCTATGGACATCCTCCCCTTTGTCTCCAATGTCATTAACTCCTCTCTTTCCTCTGGCTCTGTCCCCTCCTCCCTCAAATGTGCTCAGGTTGTCCCCCTCCTCAAAAAACCCTCTCTGAATCCTGCTGTCATCTCTAACTACCGACCTGTCTCTCTCCTCCCATTCCTTTCCAAAAAGTTAGAGCGGGCTGTCTATAATCAACTGTCTGTTCATCTCTTACAGAATGACCTGCTTGACCCCAACCAAACTGGGTTCAGAGCAGGCCACTCCACAGAGACTGCTCTCCTTGCGGTCACTGAGGCTCTTCACGTTGCTAGGTCCCGATCCCTTAGCTCTGTCCTCCTCCTCCTCGACCTGTCGGCGGCATTCGACACCGTGGATCACCGGATCCTGCTCTCATCTCTCGCCGAGATGGGAATCTCTGGATCTGCGTTGACATGGTTTGAGTCCTACCTGGCTGACCGGTCCTACCAGGTGGCCTGGAGAGGATCCTCTCCTCTCCCACACCCTCTCTACTGGAGTCCCGCAGGGCCGGTGCTAGGCCCCGTCCTATTCTCTCTGTACACCAAGTCACTTGGCTCTGTTATTTCTGCTCATGGTTTTTCCTATCACTGTTATGCTGATGACACTCAACTCTTTCTCTCCTTCCTCCATCTGACACCCAGGTCCCGCACGGATCTCTGCATGCCTGGCTGGCATCTCCGCATGGATGTCCACCCACCACCTGAAGCTGAACCTGGGGAAGACAGAGCTGCTCTTCCTCCCAGCGAAGGGCTCCCGATGATTGATGCGTCAATCACCATGGAAGGCTCCATAGTGTCTCCGTCCCAGTCGGCCAGGAGTCTGGGGTAACCCTGGACACCCAGCTGTGCTTCTCGAGCCATATTGCAGCGATCGCTCGGACCTGCCGTTTCTCCTCCACAACATCCAGAGGATCCGACCGTTCCTCACCCAAGAGGCCACTCAACTCCTGGTCCAGGCCCTGGTGATCTCACGTCTGACTACTGCAATTCCTTGCTGGCAGGCCTTCCGGCCTGTGCCATCAAACCTCTGCAACTAGTCCAGAATGCTGCCGGTCGCCTGGTGTTCAACCAGCCGAAGTTCACTCACGTCACCCCTCTACTCTCCTCCCTGCACTGGCTCCCCATCGCAGCACGCATCAGATTCAAGTCACTGGTGCTTGCTTTTCAAGCGGCCAGAGGTACTGCTCCCCAATACCTCCAGTCACTCATCACTCCCTACACCCCACCCAGACTCCTCCGCTCTGCCTCCTCTGGCAAACTGACTGCCCCATCCCTCCGGGCGCCTGGCAGCCGCTCCTCACGGTCTTGCCTCTTCTCTGTCCTGGTTCCTCGCTGGTGGAACGACCTCCCGCAATTGGTCAGGACTGCGAAATCACTTCCAATCTTCCGCAAGAGACTCAAAACCCACCTCTTCAGACTCCACTACCACTGAACACTGTCCATCTAGCTAAATTGTCTTCACCACTGTTTACTTGTTCAACACTATACTCTTTTTAAAAAAAATTATAATAATAATAATTCACTAACCTTTTCCTTCCTGGTGTTACAGGTATGGTACGCAGATGCCTGCAATGATGTCTATTGCTGTATTCCTGCACTGATCTTGTGCGCTAACTATGATTGTTCCTACCATATATGTGTGGCTCCGCCTACATCGCAATCAGCTTTTAACCAACATGTTTCTAAACATGACAATGTAGCACTGGATGCCATGGAATCAAGAGTCGAGAGACTGCTCAATTTCAGTACAACTTCTATATTAACATAACATGTATCGGAATCACACGGGGGTCATTCTCAATGAATACACACTCAGTGACAGTGATAACGTCACATACACTCAAATACACACCTTTTGTACGGGAGGAAAAGGGGGCTTTCATTCAAAACAACATCTTGGTTTTCATACTTGTGATGACCTAGTAGCCCGTGACCTACGAATGTGTAGCCACCTAGCATTCTATACAGGATCTAAATGGAGGGCAGCTAGCATTCCTGTGGCTAAGCTAGCTGCTCACCGTTACAATAATTTATCGAATTGTGCAAAAAGCATTTAAATTACACGATATTACAGGACATAACATCGTAAAACCAGAAGTAAACACATTAGCTGCTGATTGCCTAAACTTGTGTTTTATGAGTGAACAAATATGCATTACCCTAGGCTACTGAACGAAATGAATGATAATCACACCTTTTTCAGGGCTCGAGAATAACAATTGGGTACATTATCTAGTTGTGTTTGCTATCAGAACGATACATTGCAATGGTTTAGCACTCATGAGCTAAGTTAATCTATCACACCAAAGAACGGCTATATCCACTCCACTGAATGAATGAGACGTGTTTGAATGAATCGTTCGCGAACGGTTAACCCGGCTCTGAATGAGAATCACAACCTTTTTGAGTCATCGGTCGCGAACGGTTATCCGACTCTGAAAGAGAATCACAACATTTTTGAGTCACTGTTCGCGAATGGTTAACCCGGTTCTGAACGAGAATCACAACAATTTAGAGTCTTCATTCGCCTGGTAGGGGGCGCCATGCGCTCTGGGGAAGTGGGGATTATTGAATCAAGTGAACAAATCGAAAGAGACGTTATTTTCACTGAACGAATAGTTTGCGAACGAGTCAGGAAAAAGAATCGAACTTCCCATCACTACTCGTTATATCTCCTGAAGGATGGCACCTCGCATAGTTTTGTCGACATGCCTGTCTCAATGAAAATACGTAATATGGTGTTTCCCTTTTTTCATATTCATGTGAATGTGCTGGCTATGTCACGTCATGTTTTGTCATTTTCAGTGTTGTATTTGAAATAGTCCCATATGGAGCTGTGCCGCTTTCCACCGTCCGCTGCTTTGTGCAGTTGAAAATTCCATCATTTCTTCTTGATAGCTATCGGCAGCCGAGCCCACTAATTGACTCTAGTTGCATGACTAATCTACCTGATGTGGGCAGATTTACCTGCTAGAAAAATCTGATAATATAAATAATTTTCGTATTTCAGACGCGTTTGTTTCTTATTTTATTTGAGTTTATGAAATTTTTTTCATTGATAGTTTCGGCTTTAGTTTCAGGCTTAATTTAAGACAATTACCTTGGTGCTGACAAGCGCTTTTCAGCAAAATTCAGTTGGCAACTTGGGGAAATGCACCACTTTTGTAGCTAGCTAATGTTACTTGCTACCAAAGAAGCGTAGACATCTTTAGCGGATTGCTACATCCTTAGGCAAAAGAATCAGCCTTTGAAAGAGGTAGCCTAATATTGCCTAATATTGAGTATTCTCTTAAAGGGGATTATGTGCCATTCATTATGGGCCATGACTGAAGAATCAAGTATGGAGAAACCTGTTAAAATTTTGCATGATACTGGAGCGGCTCAGTCTTTCTTGCTAGAAGATGTGCTGCCTTTGTCTGAAAAAATTGATACCACTCCCACAAAACACAACACAACCCTTCCTACGGGTTCATACCACAGTTCTCTATACGCCATTGTTTCTTGTCCTAACCTTATTTCCATCTGCATCTGTTCATATTTCTCACCATTATTTCCTTGTCCTCCACTCTTTAATATAAAAAATTACCTGGTAATGCAATTTAAAAATTTGTTTCAGATTTTTTCCCGTTTTTCTCCCAGTTTGGTAACCAATTGTGCCCTCTATTTATTTCGATTAACCCTCCCCACATGGGTCCGTCGCTCGACTATTTAAGGCAAGCCAATTCTCCGTGGGCAGCGACCTCCACTTTTCCTCCGAAACAGAACTCACCCACCCACACACGTTCTGGAGACTCCCTTTTCCGTGCTTCTTGGCAGACCTGAGCCGGCTCTCCCCCCCCTCCCCGGGGCGGACAGCCAAACGCCGCCCCCGCTCAGGCTGATGACCAGGGCTGGTCTGGTAGAAACGTGGGTTTTGAACCGTGTCCCTGACAGGCAGCGCACACCACACCGGACCAGCTAAAGTGTGGTGCGTTAGACTACTATGCTATCTGCCAGCCCCCTGGTAATGCAATTTACTAAATGGCCACAGTAATTTAATAGGATGTAATGATATATAATGACTATGAAGTCATAGTGATAGATAATGAGGGTGAACTCCTCTCAACTTTCCTCCCACATTCCGCCCTTTATGACTCTTTAGTCACAGTCACACATGACATGCCATTCCTAGTGTCTGTTGTCAGACTCCGTACTACCAGACAGCAAGTCGCTATCTCAAGGCTACAGCGATCATCAAGATGATGACTATCGCCCAGAGGGAGGCCTAATAACATAACAAAGCATCGTGTGGAAAACATCCCCTCCTTATTTTGTGGGGAGTGGGTAAAAGCTACAAACAGAGGGTTACAATTGGATTATTCATGAAAATACAGTTTTCAATTCATCGGAGTCAACAAAAATCACTATGCTAGACAATAGAAATGTAATCTCCTACCAACAAACATAGTCAGCCCACATTGACTCGCTGATGAGTAAATAAACCAACACACTCCCTAGACAGCCTTCCTGTTGCTTCGCATGAGCCACTAGTAAACCAATTTGCCCAGCAGCCGTCACTCAGGATGCACCACACGCAGAACACCGTTTAGCCATGCTCCCAATGCCCGTAGACCATCTGTGGTCATGGCGGACAGGAGTCTTTCTTCATCGCCTGTACTGCCTGTATAACACTGACAGGGCAAATCGTGGCCATTGATTCACAACGAAGCTCAATGTAGGCCGACCTTCCTATAGACAGACTCTACATTCATTTGTAAATATCATATGCTAAGCATAATGCATGATTATAGTGGTAATAGAACCAGCCACGGTTTAGCCATATAATGTTACATAAAATTGTTAAGCAGGATAATCTCTTCTTCCAAGGCCTTGCATTGAAATGGCTGGACCAGCGGACAGAGGAGAGGTTGCTCTTCACTCAGCCTTCACTGGTCGTGATCTTCTCTGGCTCCTGTGTGTGAGATAACTATGTGTGTTTTTAACTATCTGCCATAGATAAGGGAGTGTCTGGCTCCTGTGTGTTAATATCTGCTTGGTCTTCATGTGCGTGTGCAGTCAGTTTAAATGTCATATTTCTTCAACCCAGGTGCTTTGCACACCATAGAGGGTCATCACTGTAGAGAGGTTACTTAGCACATACGATGCACAGTGATTCGGGTCACTCCTCCTCATTCCATTCAATGTCTTCTTCATCAGGGTTGTAATCTGCATAGGTGACTCAGAACCGGGGATTGTTCACCAGCTGTGCAGCATGGGGATGGTGATTCCAGCATTCCCAGCCAGCAACTCCTCTCACACCATACTCACAGAGGGGGTTCCCGAATGGGCCTATAATCACTCCTATCTTCACCAATGCTGCTTTCCATGATGACATGTTCAACCAGTCCCACCACGCCTGGTTCGATTCTCCCAGCGTATTCCTAACATGCTAATTTCTCATATCCTCCAATGCCTCTAGTGCTACTGTTAGATTTCCCCCTTTTCCCGTGTGCATCGGAATAACTGAGCAACATTCTTCCCCAAATTGTTCACATACCCCCTGCAAATCGGTGAGCAGTGTATCAAAAATAAACATGTTCTGTACTGCCATGATTGAGGTGGCGTGTAGCTGTTCCTTTATCCCTTGTAATAACAGTATTGTAAAATTATTATTTTTTGGCTGATTATAACATAGATAATTTACCCACTCTGCATTTCTTTTGATCTGGGTCCAGAGAGCAAATACTAACAGAGCATTGGAGGAACCCTCACTCATTGCCTTATGTTTGGAGGAAGATTCATAGGAGCACCTAGATAACTTATCTGCACTTTCCATAAATGTCGTGCCGCCTTGGACGTTGGGGTGACTTTAGTTCAACAACCATCACTCGTCCAGTCAGAACAACTGGCACACATATACCTGTCCAGTTTGCTTCTAGTATGGCCTTTACTTGTGTGCCTTCGCCACAGTACTAGTATATATCAGCCAGCGGATGTGTACCTTTAGAAAAGTCTGCACAGTAAATGTATGCCATTAGGATTCAACTGTACCACACCATATCTGGCATGATTTCCTTTTTCATCTCTGTGACACAAACCATCTACAAACAGCATGAGATCGGTCACAATGGGTTGGTTATGCAAGTCTTCCCGAGCTTTAAGAAAAACCTCTGTTCTTTAAACACATTCATGGGGAGTACCATCAGTACAAAACTATTCTAGTTGCCGGGTTAATGATCGTGCATCACTGGATGGTGATATCCAGTGCAGACAAATTGACTTCGTAGCCGGTTTTCCTAGCTTTGGTTAAAACAAAGCATGGACTATTTAATAACACAGGTAAATTAATGGGACATATGTAGGGTTACCGAATGTCCCATTGTCAAAGTGGAGGCTTTTTGATAAGCAAATGTGGCTGCGGACAAACCTTGATAACATGGCATCCAATTTCATACTATAGTAAGCCAATGGCTGCTTACCTGTAGGCATGTCTTGCATCAAGACTGCACTGGCAAAGCCTAATCACTCAGCAACATATAGAATATGGAATGGCTTAGCATATTCTGGATTTCAGAGTGCGGGGGCTGTTTGCATCTGATGTTTTAGAGCTTGGAAAACCTCTTCTGCCTCTTCAGTCCATGATAATTGGGTTACACTATTGTTTTGCCCCTTTGCTCTAATTAATGCTCATAATGGTGATGCAATAACCGCATAGTCACAAATCCACGATCTACTATACCCTGACATTCCTAGGAAAGAAAGCAACTGTTTGGGGCTTGGGTGCCTTGGTGATAGCTTCAACATGCGACGGTGTAATAATCTTCTTATCACCACTCAGTTGCCTACCTAGGTATTCAACTGTTTGCTGACAAAATTGTAGTTTGTCTCTGCTGACCTTATTACCTCCTGTCGCTAGAGCTGCTAATACAGCAACCAAATCTTCCTCACACTGCTCTTTAGTGGGGCTGCAGATTAGCAAATCATCCATATACTGAATCAGGGTGCTCAATATGTTCAAATGCTGTGAGGTCTGTGCTAGCACCCTATTGAACACTGAGGGACTTTCACAATATCCCTGTGGTAATCTAGTGTATGTGTACTGCTGGCCTTGCTACGTGAATGCAAAGAAGTACTGTGATTCTGGATGTAGTGGTACACTGAATAAGTGTACTGCTGCCTGAGGGGATACTGCTTTTGACATGGCAACCTGATCCCGTTTTTCAGTGCGATCTGCGCTGGCTGTGCTGACCTAATGCAGCCTACATCTGTCTTGTGTTTTGACTATACATTCTTTGGCACTTGCCATAACAATGTTTCATGTTCTGTAATAAGGGGCATCTGTGTTGGTAACCTCTCTTCAAACAGGACCCTTTCTGCCAGTCCCGTGTCATATGTCTTGATATTCTACCATGAGATTCTAATGAATTGTCTGTCTGGAGAGATATGAAGGTATCTATTCTCTTTTGGTATCCATTCTTGCACCTGTAGAGCTGTTTTTGGACCATCATGCGATTCCCTGCCTTCTGCTATTAACAACGTCACATGTGGTGTAGACGCTTGAACCTGGAACCATTGGTGTAGGGACAGTGGCAATGTTACTGCGGCTGCTGCTCCAATATAAATATCTTGGCTCACAATTGGATAATGGTGCTTGTTGATGGTGTCATCCCAGCATGCATCTTAGTCCTTGCATGATTGTTGCTCGTCATACATGAGGGTACAGTGCAATGCCAATCAAGGATCAGTAGCTGTCCCAAGCTGGGTTTGCACCCATGGTTCCCACCTTTTCCATTGTTGTTGCAGCATCGATTCTTGAGGAGTCAAATGCAGCCAATACACTATGGGCTGCAGGAGTCCACTTTGTTGAGATTGCATGGGCATCATTCTGCTTTGTAAGTCATCAGGGATGTCCACATTAATGCCATCCTGGGTACATACGATGTTGGCTTTCAGCAGGCACAGAATGTCTCTGCCTAATAAGTTGACTGGAGTATGGGCTGAATATAGTATAGGTGCATGTTATCGGACGTAACACTAAGCCACTTAATCAATAACCACAACCCGTAAGGAGTACCAGTGAAACAGTGGTATAGAAAAGTTAGACATATATTTATTAATATGAATACATTTGATGATTGTTCTCTCTATTTATAACATGAAAGTCCTTTAAAAGACAGAAGCAGGTTGCAAGGTCTCAGCGGGCAGCCAGCTAGCGGTTCCAGACCCTCGAAGATGAGAGGGGAGGTCTTCTCCTCGGAGTTCCCAAAATGGTATTACGAATAGCAATATTTATTAATTAGCAACTAGGCGGATAATCAGAGTAACGCAATCACCAAGCTGTAATTAACAATGCCGTAAAGGGAACCGTAAAATGAATGCATTCAGGTGGCAACCACTATATATAGTCCCGCATCTTTTTAAAAGTCTCCTCCGTGATGTAGCCAAGCGATGTCCAGCCGCATCTTCTCTCGTCACGTTGCTTGGAGGGTTCCCCTGGAAACCATGTGCGTCCTCAAGCAGGTCCCAGCGGGGCAGTGACGTCATCTCCACCTAACGGGGAGAAATCAAGGAAACACAGCAGCAGGCAAATCCAAAAGGAAACACAAAGTAATGCTAATACAAAGTAAAGGGACGTAACAGTGCAATTATAGTTATATTAGCAATTCGCATTGGAACAGGCTGTGTAAGTGTAATTATCTGTGGTTTCCCAGAGAAGCCAATAGTTTTGACAGATGAATTAGAAAGGTGGAGGCCAGAACCTGTTTTCCCAATGCATGAGTAGGTGGCACCTGTGTCCACCATGAATTGATATTCTTGTTGATTGATGATTACCGGTATGATGGGTTCCTCTTGTGGTTGTATTGAGATGATTGGTAACATTGTTCCCCCCTCCGGCCCTTCCCATGGATTAGTTGGACAGTCTCTTCTGCGATGCCCAACTTGGTTGCATCACCAACACACATCGTCTCTGGGCTGGCCTTGTGATGACTGCCTGGGTGAGCCTCTTCCCCCACCTTGTTGAGGTGCTTCACCTCATTGTCCCCCTCTCCCTCTCGTCTGCCCTCTTCCCATTGGGGGTTGATAACCACTTCCAGACTGATGTGTGTGAGTTTGCTGACCAGCTGCTTGCTCTGTTCTTCTGCATCTTTCTTCTCCTTCCGATGTTGCTCTACATGGTGTGTTATCTGTCTGAAAACATTAGCCACTCCATTTTCATTAATCCTATTACCTCATCCAAGCGCTTCTGTACTTGTTCCGGCAGGCTCTTCTTGACCATTAATTTGAACAAGTTTTGTGTGGTGGCATTTGCATTCTAGGGACTTCCTATTTCCTCTCTCCATCTGCACTGGAATGTGTGTAGGAACTTCAGCACCCTTTCTTTTTCCTTTAACTCTTCTCCTTCCAGCTTTGTGGGATCCAATTTGTCTGGATACCGCCGTCGGAGTTCTACCCATACTGTGGTCCTGTATCCACCGAATCCCACGTGATCTACTGAGTGCCCCGCTATTATCCGATCCAACGCCACTGCCTTTAAGACCTTGTCGGTCACATGCTTTCTGACCACATGCATCAGTAGGGCTTTGATGTCTCCCAGCGCCAACCTGTTTCCCCCTGTACTCTCTTCTAAGGCTGTAATCAATTTCCTGGCTCCTTCTGTGAGGTCCGGCAATCGTCTCGCTAACCCCACCATATCCATAAATGACCAGGGTGCATACTGTATTTGGCCACCTTTTTCTACCAAGGGGAGTCGATGTACCTCCTCATTCATGTCTTCATCTTCTACTGACTTCTGTTCCTTCACTGTTAGGAAGACTCAAGACTAAAGACTCAAGTCCCTAACTCCGGGAACTAATCGCACTCTTATCCACGTCACTCTGCAGCGGCCTCACGTGAGCCCATCCGCTACACTTGCACTTAGCAATGGTTACGATGCCCCATTATGTGGACCCTCATAGATTATTATAAATTATTATACGTCTCAAGCCGGTCATGGCCGGGTTACCACAGCAGTGCTGTTATGTATGGAGCAGGCCTCGGAGGGCTGTTCAGGGGGCCTTTTAGAATGGCTGTTCCTTTTTTAAAGAAAGGCTTTAACATCGCAAAACCACATCTGAAATCAGCTGCAAAGAATATTATCAGTGATGTGGTAAGCAACGTCATATCCAATCGCATGGCTTCTAATAATCAAGAGTGTTCTGGACTTATGGTTATGTCACGGGGTAAAAGATTAAACCCTCCCGGGGGGCGTCAACAGGCGTACACTACTATTAAAAAACGCAAAAGCCCAACATCATCTCGGTCAGTGTCCAACGGTCAACGAAGAGGAAAGAGAAAATGCTACAGCTCAAACTCTAAAAGAAAACCCTGAACTATCTTCTAAAGAACAATATCTTTTTTACATAGCATGTCAGAGGAGTGTGTAAAGTCTGAATTGGATTTGTTTAAAGTCCCTTTCACCCAAACCTGTATAGACAAGAGCCAATATGTGGAAATACCACCCCTAGCAGCCCTGTCAGACATGGGGCCTTTGGAATTTTTTATTGCTGGAAACGGGGAAGACCATTTAGACAATTTCCATCAAAGCCTTTCCAGCCAGATTTTGAAAATGGTGTGGCTGTAAGGGAATTCTATAGTCTAGTCATGGCTACAGGGCGACATCTAAAGGATCAGGCATTGGCCATTAACAGAACAGAATACATGCGTGGCTGCACCCTGTATGCTTTCAATTTGACCCCCGACGAAGAATGTGGGCACCATCTTTCTCTGGTGAAATCTGGAAACATGTTTGGAGATGAGGTTCAAACAACCCCTGCCCAGAATGGTTAATATGATTGTCTATGCCACCTTTGACAACATTATTGAAGTGAGTCAGAGAAGGGATGTTCTATTTTTTTTTTCTTAGTACTTTATTCTTGTATTTTAGCATTTGTTATCTCAATATACTATGATGTTCTGTATGTCTGTATAGCTGCTAGGTTTTTACTCTAAATGACAAATATGATAAAATATATTTATCTTGTATTTAGTATTCAGTATGCTGTGATGTCCAGTATGTCTTGTGTGTTCTTTCACTCCTGTACCATTGCTGCTGTGACAAACCAGATTTCCCCCCCGGGATTAATAAAGGCTATTCTATTCTATTCTATTTACCAAAAAACTGTTTTATGGAGTGTTTGCAAGTGATGAACTACCGCGAGATAAGATCATGGATTTACCTGCGTCGTTTATAATCAACACTCATCCTAAAGCCAAGCCCGGAGAACATTGGCTGGCTATCTACATTACAGAGAACTCCTCTGGGGAATTTTTGGATTCTTATGGCAACCCTCCAGATTTCCTCTACTTCCGAAATCCCTAAATGCGTTCTTGCTATTAAACTGCCATAGTATTATTTACAATTCCCGTCAAGTGCAAGACATGGTCTCGACCACCTGTTGACAGCATTGCATATTCTATCTGGTCCAAAGGAGTCAAAGTTATTCATTTGCTGCTATAATGTCCATGTATAGTGATAACTAAAAAATAAATGATGTTATGGTTTCGAGGTTTGTTCATAAAATACAACCTTTTATGCATAAAAGAAACATGCTTACTTGTATACAAAATGTGTGCTCTGGCAATATGTTTAAGGACTGTCATGGTTGTTGAAAAAACACAATTTAAGCCACGATTGAACATGATGGCATATTTTTATTAAAAATAAAACAAGATAAACTTCACATCACCGTTTGTGTCATTTTTTCAAGTTTTTTCTCTGTTACCTAAGCTTTAATATAAACAAAACCCCTGAGAAAACACTTCAAAAGTCTAACCACATAGTTCGATCTAGCGTAGGTGAGGAAAAGCGAGGGTCAGGAAACACGTAGGCTGGTCCGGTCTTTGTTGCGGGAGACTTTGGTGATGCTAAGGACATTGGCGTTTTCTTGTATACGTTTAACTTTTGACGTAGCCTACATGGTGATTAGGAATAACAGATAAAGGCATGTTAAGGATAGCCATTGCTTCAAGAAATTGTAACCATCCTGCGGGTCTTCTATCTTCGGACACCTTACGTGCTGATGTTAGGCTCTTTATTAAGTCAACCATATGTGATCCATTCACCGTTTCACCTTTGAAAACCAACTCTCCTTTATCATTCCACGTTGCTACGTTACCAGAGTTGTGCATTTTGTCCAAAACGTATGTGGCATTTTTCTTACACCTAGGGGTGATACTTTGAATAACATCAGAAACAATCCGATCTCTATCTTCTGTTGTAGGGTCTGTGTCAGCGATCTGGGGAGGTTCAGAGGGGTTTCCCCCTTCATCAGGATTAACTGGCAAAGACAATGTTAGATCAATTATTTATTTAGACCCCATCTTATCTAGAGATAAAAACCTTTGCAGTATTGCAGAGTATTGCTTGGCTTTTTTGTATTTAGCCATATTTGGTTTTGTCAAAATACTCCGAATTGCCAAGTCCAGATCATTCTCAATATTTTGCCTGATCAATTCGGGGGGTGAAGGGAGGTTATTCAACTTTTCCATCTGATGTTGAGGCACCAGATACATTTTCTGAGCAAACTCCATAGTTTAAGATTGACGTATTCCTTGAGGCTATTAGACTGGTTATAAAGGGTACCGCAACACTCAAGAGAGGCAATAAAAAGCCTCCGGACTGGTTAATAGCTTTCTTTTTTCTTTTAAGCGATGTTTTTTTATTAGCAAAAAGCTTAATCAATGCCTTTCGTCTTTTCAACTTATTGAATTGCCCCGACGTTAAAGGAATGTTATCTCGCAGAACATTGAGCGCTATTTCACAAAGAGTGCAAATGAGTTCGGAGGACGCTGATTTTAAAATAAGTTTTCTTTGTAGAGTCGATCCTTCAAATAACGCTGTCAGTAAAGGCAGATTTCTCTTTAAGCGAGCAGACATGTTGAAATTGCTATTTTTATTTATTTATTTCGGCTATGACTTTTTCTTGGGCACGTAGATTGTCGGCAACTCCCACGAGAACAAACCTGCTCTGACCCTGTAGTCCTCAGGAGTTTGAGGTTTTAAATCAACCAGGAGATATCCATAGGGCTTTCGCGTTGAATCCTCAAAACATTCGATGAAAATTTTTGAATTTCTTGGAAACATTTGCCGCGCCAAAACGCTGATTTGTTGTTTATCCCTGGGGTTTTTAAACAGCACCATATAGTTTGCATTAAGATTTATTGTTCTACTTGTTTTTCCTTGAAAAAAAAGATTTTGCAGCAAGTATATAACACTCAGGTTTCTGTGATGGGAATATTTTGTGAAGGCTTTCTCCACTTCTTTATTTCCGCTAGCCGCCTCCATTAGATCGTCAATAACCAACATGTTTGTCTTGTGCACAGGAAGCAAATTATCGTCACACAAAGAGTCAGGTATTCCTTCAACAAATGTAATGGGGTTTTTTTCCCAACAGTTCATCATACAGAGGCTGCCAGCATGTATAACACCAGACAATGTTATCAGGTTTTTTGGAAAAAACATGATTTGAATTTTCCAACAGAAGCTTTATGAAATATGATTTACCAGAATTGCTAGGTCCGGATTTTATGCATGAGAAGGGGTGTTGAAAGCGGGCACCAAACCCCTCTGTAACAGTGTTTCCTAGGGATTTAGAACCCATATAGCGTGCTGTAATCTGGCAGGAGCACCCGTTTGTTGTACACAACCCTGAACCTTTTTATTAATGTTGTGTTTTGTAAAATTAACCCCCGTTCATCCCGGACCATCTTTTGCTCACTGGTTATCACCTCCCTGGTATCATCCCGGTGTTGCATAAAATGTTCAACCAGACTCGTGAGTGACTCTAGGTTTACTACAGAGGCATTGACATGATGTAATGTAATCCCCTTAGCTTTCAGGCATGTTTTCCCCAATAGAGTGCGATAACCGTAGGTCTTGGGACCCCCTGAAACAAATTTGACAATGTGATCATGAGGATCTAATTCACTAATGAGACCGCCTAGAAAATCACTCAGTTCGGGCATCCGATCTCCAGGTTTACTGACAAAAACCACACTGTCGGTGTCATAATACAGCACGCGGCACTCTAGTTTATCCATAAGTGTGTACAGTTCTAGTCGAGTGTAGGCTGTCATGAACGCTGCTATGAACACATTGACATTACCGGGAGTCACCGGATATTTAGCGTTATACTTCCATTGCACCAAGGCCGTTTCCTGGTTCAAAAAAGCTAAGTATGCAATGTCATACTCGTTAGAGAACATGTATTGCAGAAACTGATCCAGAGCCCTAATCAATGCTGTTTTTACCTTGTCTATTCTTTGGCCAAATTGTCCCCAAAGGTTATTCAGAAAGAGTTTAGATATTTGTCGTTTGGCCTGATTTACACAGATTTTTGTCGGATCTAACTGAATGCCTTCTTTTTCAAAATAGATTTGAATATAGGTCTCTTTATTGACATTGTCAGAGGCACAGGAGGGGTAACCACTGGCCTCCTGCTTACCTTTTTTAAAGGTCTTTATGTAAACGGTAAAAAGAGAATCTATCTTTTCAGAAAAATGCCACACTTCATACATTGTGGCAACTCTGTACCCTTTCTCAACAGCCTTTTTAAGTTCAACAGTACACCAGACACCTGAAAGAGCACTCTCATTGTCAGAATGCATGCATTTGTTTTCTTGATTTAGGGACTCGCAACAAGTTATGCAAAGCGGGAACATTAGCTTACCCGCTGCTCTATAGGGTAGCACCGGTAGGAACAGATTTTGAGGAGGATACACTTTGGCCTTGTTGAAGCCAAAATAATGATCAAGGGGCTCGAAATCGCTAAATATGATCTGTGGATGCCCAATCGGGTACTGTTTCACCTTATTTAGGTAGGGGTAAAGTGAGGTGAAATCGTAATAATACATTTTCTCCCCCGGTTGCACAGTTTAATGCAAGTTGAGAGCATTGATTCTAGCCCCGAATTTCACACATGGCCCCACGCCCCTCCCCGAGACTAGCACCTAGTTACCATGTCAATATAAGGGGGATGGTACTTCCAGGTAAAACAGAGAGTGAAAGGCTGGCAGTGTAGTGTAATGGTTATGGAGCTGGGCTTGTAACTCAGAGGTTGCAGGTTCAATTCCCAGGCGGGGCACTGCTGTTGTACCCTTGAGCAAGTTACTTAACCTGAATTGCTTCAGTAAAATATCCAGCTGTATAAATTGATTGTATGTAAAGAAATGTAAACTGTGTAAGTCGCTCTGGATAAGAACGTCTGCTAAATGCCTAAAATGTAAAATGTGAAAGGCAAGGTTTACTTTTGGTCTAATTTACCTAATAAATAAAAAATGTCATATTATTTGCCAGTGCTCAAATCGGAAAGTCGCGATTCTAAGGTTTCTGTCAATGTTTTTGTCGCGTGTGTATGATAAAATCTCGCGATGTTAGAAATAGTAATATACTTTTATTGCTGCTTGGATCATCGGTGAACCAGCCGACCTCAGGGGGTTAACAAAGGAACAGCCATTCTAAAAAGATCCCGAAACAGACCGTCAAGCCCTGCGCCATACTTAACAGCACTGCCATGACTGCCTTGAGACATATAATAATTTATATATCTATGAGGGTCCACATAATGGGGAATAATGAACCCCTACAACTGCGCAGATGCCAAATTCTGCTGTAACGTCACCGGGCGATTTGCATATTACCCACAGTTCCTACTGTTGCATTTAGAGTCCCCGTATAAAAGTAAAAAAATGGTTCACTCTTAGACGTTTAAAAAAAACTAAAAAATGAACAACCCTATGCACTTGTTTACCCCTACCGAAGCAACCTCAGAAATACGCTAAACGCACATATTTTGTAGCTAGTTTAGCATTAGAGAACACTATTTCCCCCTTCATAATCTCTTAACGCAACCAATGAACCTCTACAACTGTGCAGATTCCAAATTCTGCTGTAACGTCACCGGGTGATTTGCATATTACCCACAGTTCCTACTGTTGCATTTAGAGTCCCCATATAAAAGTTAAAAATGGTTCACTTGCAGACCATTGAAAAATGAATGACCCTATGCGCTTGTTTACCCCTACCGAAGCAACTCGTTATAATGAGTCACCGTCAATGGGGGAAGTAGAGAGAAATCCTAGGTAGTGTTAACGAGAACACAGACGTTAACTGGATTTTTTGGAAGATCCTTTAACCATGGCTGGAGCCTGATGGCCTGGTGTGGGGATACTGGGGACTGCAGCCTTTTGGTTAACACATGCCAGTTTGTCTAATGGCTGCGAACGCTATGATGGGCACCCTTTGATGAGGCGGCAGGGTATACCAAAGTAACAATGGCCGGTCCATGGCTTTGGTTGATGTGGTATAAAGCCTAAAAGGCATCCTAGGTTCTGTGGTGTGATACTGAAGATTGCAGCTTCGGTTGAGCTTCTCAGTCCTTGGGGTGCTGGCAACTATACTTGGTGTTTGGTTGTACTGGAGTGCCAGTGGCATGTCTACGGCTTTGGTGTAACCAGCCACCTTTTTTAGATGGTCAAAAAATAAATGCAAATATACAAATTGATATATTCTTTGCAAATGCAAAAATCTGAAAGTAGTTCTGTAATGGGGCTTGCATATAACCCAGAATTCTTTTTAGATTAATTTAAAGTTACCGTCACTGGGACACACCCACCTGGCCATATGGTTGTTTACTAAAGGTCAAAAGGTCACATTCTTAAGTGACAGCTCTAACTTGAAGATAGCCATATAATATCTATATATCTCACAGGACTGATATGTCCTTAAAGTAATTTGGAATAGTAATTCTTTGTAACATGAATATCTGTTTCTGACATAATGTCGCTTTAAGATAGTAACATTGATGTGGGCAGAAGATGGCAGGATAGAGAAAAGTAGACTACTTTTGAGCTCACTGCATAGATTTTTTTAATACCCCACAAAAATTACATTACAGACTTGTCCTAATTCCTAAGTTAGGCATCGTAATATGAGCCTCTGTGATTATTTTCTGAAATATTTGTGCGATATACCATTGAGAAAGAACAAAAACTTGATATGCCGTTGATACAAAACAAGAGCGAAACTGATTGCGCTTAGTATAGCTTGCCTGGACACTGTTGAACAGACTGCTGAATGGCTACCAGCTAGCACACCTAGAACATTCAACCCAGCCCTCTGTCAGACAATTCAAGAAATCACAGACAATAGTACTAAGGTAAATGATGAGCAACTCCAACTAAGTTTTTAGAAAGTTGGGTACCTAACTTCCTGAACATTGAAACTTAAGCAAGTTGCATTTAAAAAGAAAGAGCTCATCGTAGAGCTCAACTCCAAACCAGCGACCCTGTACACATTCTCATCAGATTACACAACTACACTGACAAGCAGAAAGTGTTGGTGGCACCGAGACCTGACTGATTTTGCACAATTTTGTATGATTGTGTCATTTATTAATCTTTTTCATTAATTGTCTTCTTATGTTTTTACAAAAGTAAGAATGCTAAACCGTGATACAGAAATTGTGGTGGCAACCATTGAATTAGAAGAAACAAGAAATAGTAGATCGATTCATGGCCGAATTCAAATAGTTTTGTTAATTTGTGTTATTGTTTTTATTTGTTTAATGTTTTGGGGAATTTGTCATAAGACACAAGATTGTTAAATGTGGTACCATTGTCTGTCATTAATATTGGTTCGGAGGTAAAATAAAGACAATGTAGAGTCAGTGGAGGCACAGGTCATAGATTTATAAGAGAAAAACAAACTCCTTACGGAACTTTATCAGTGTACTCTGTGTCTAGAAGACAGTGAGATACTACTAAAAATAGGATAGCGGTAGGGCTAGGTTCCCCAAAAGATGGATCGTTTAATAGAGATGTCATAGCTAATGTAAGATGTCTTAGAAGACTAAAAGAAACCGTCTGTCAAACAAATGGCCAGTAAATGTTCTTTAAATGGGACAAGGAGGCCAGTATGTGAGTGCAGGACTCGCTAAGAAAAAGTAATGTAGATAGCCAAGATAAATTACTAAAAGAAAATACAGACTTAAGAGAACATTTTACCCTGAAGAGTCAGCTGAATTAGAAAGAGATAAAACTCTCAACTCTAGATCTCAACTCTCAACAATGGATACTTGGAGGTGATTTTAACTGTGCTATAAACCCTGTTTGGACTGTTCTTCTGTTAATCCTGCACCACAGTCCCAATCAGCAAGAACAATCAAATCTTTCTTGGAAAATTATAGTATGTCAGAGGTCTGGCGTTTCTTTCACCACTCCACCAAACAATATTCCTTCTTATATTATTCCCTCAATATTCCTTCTTTTCCCAGTACACCTCTCCTTCTCACGTATTGATTATTGTTTTAGTGATAAAGATCAATCAATCAATCAATCTTTATTTTTGTATAGCACCATTTACAAACAAGTTGTCACACAGCGCTTCACAATTGGCATTTTCCAGAGGGAATAAAAAAAACAGAAAACCATTGGAGCCAATGTGGGAGACTGGAACGTTTTTCCCTGACCCCTTAAAAGGCGGTCGAGATGAACTCCTGGAAAATGGTGGGATACAAAGAAAAACAAACAAAAAAAATCCTTGAGGCTCATGAGGCTTAACAGACCACCGGAAGGGCATTCTAAGTGTAGGGGTGGGGTGGACCTCATCCCTCCAGATACCAGGGCAGGGCAGGGGATGGAACCAGCAGCTAGGGTCTGGGCCAGCGGCATCCGGCTAACACATGGCAGGGGTGGGGGGTTGACTCTGGGGCAGGTGAGCTCCGGGCAGGTGCCACGGGCCGGGAGAAAAGAGGAAAGGTGCAATTATGACTATGATAAATATCACACCGGATCAGGGGAAAGAGTAGAGTGATAACACTTTTGTACCAGCAGAAGTAATCTAGGGCAGCATAACTAATTAGGTGAGTGGCACAGGGAGCACACAGCCATGAGGGCACTCAGAGACCATCCCACCACATCATCAGCAGTCCTGATAGGGGCGGATCATCACTTATGATTGGTGACAGTAAGGATAGCTCATTGCACCAATTGACAATTTCTACACGATGTGATGTGTTTTTGTTGTTGTTTTTTTGCCCTAATCTTTTGGGTTGAATGTGTTGTTGTTCTTTATTTACTAGTACTATTTACCATTTGCTATAATTTTCTGTAATGGGGTGGGGTGGATGTGGGTGGGAGGGTGGTGGGGGTATTGGGGAAGGGAAAACATATATATATATTGTATTGTAAATTGCAATTTTGTAAAATTACTGAAAAATCCACAGAATAAATATATTTTTTTGTGGGAGAAAAAGCATAAAACTGAGAGACTGATGAGTTTACAAATGGCTCAATTGACCTTGCAGAGAGGGAGAGGATGGAGTCACGGTGTGCATGGGGGTTTCAGAGGAGGAGATAGATCTCTGCCAGAACCACAACAGTGATTACTGTGATCTTTATTCCCTACAGCTCCCACTTCAGGGAAAATTATAGAATATTAGGATAGCTAATTAAGTTGTTTCCCAACCGGCATCACAACCTATGCATGTGCAGCTAGGGCCAGTGACTATCGATCATGCCGTCTTCTTAAGCCTCACTTCACCTGTACATTTGTTTGGAAAACATTTCTTATATAAATTAGACCTATCAGAACAACATCAAACTCTTGTGCAAGTTGGTATGCAGTATCCTGTTCTAATTTTCTCTTCTGTAGTATGTCTCTCCACAGAACAGAAAGTGTTGCTGTCTGCAGTACATGATAGCCCGTGGTCAAAGGATGCAAATAAAATGGGACACATGCAGACGACCTCACCCGTTGTGATAACAGTAGATCCAACAAAGCCCTTACCCCAAAAATATCTATTGAAGCCTGAGGCTGAGGAAGGTATTTCGAGCATTGGCACTTTCTTATTACAGCAAGATGTTATTGTACCTACTACTAGCATATGCAACACACTTATATTACCAGTACACAAACAGGAAAATCCACAACTGCCATTCCTGCTAGTGCTACTCATTTCACTGTTGTAGATTTGTGCTCTGTTTTTTTTTATCCCCATACACCCAGATAGTGGGAATTTGTGTTGCTTTGGTGCAATATGTTGGTTTGCTCATAGCATCCCCTTCAGAGGAGGCATGTGCCATGGATACAGTGGTACTGTAGACAGCCCTCTTGGAAAGGGTCATAAAGCTAGTAAAGAAAAACTGCAGTTATATTTGCCCCGTTTTTTATATCAAATTCATGGACACCATAATTTATCTGACGAAAGAGTTGTGGCTGTTTGCGCAGTACCCCATCCTACAACTGCCAAACAAATGTGACCCTTCCTAGGGATAGCTGGCTATTGTAGACAGTGGATCACCACTTTTGCACCATTAACTAACCCCTTATGGGATATGAGAAAGCCTTCGGTTCTGGAATCACTCAAATGGTTTGCGGAAGCCACTACCTCATTTACTGAGTCAAAGGCTGCTTTAACTGCTGCTTCAGCCTTAGGACTGCCCAACTACTCAAACTCATTTTTCCTCTATTGTCACAAGAAAGGAAGTTTTGCCCTTGCTGTTCTCACACAGAAGCATGGCAATAAACATCGCCCAGTCGCATATTTCAGCAAACAATTGCTTCTCTTCTTCCGCCTTGTCTGCGCTAAGTAGCTGCTGCTGCAATTGCATTTGAGACATCTGCTTCCTTATGGCACATTGCCACCGAGCAGTACTGTATGGCACAGAACGGTTACCAATCCATGGTCCCACGTTTAGTCGCTTTTTCCACCACCAAGTGGCCCATACCGAAACCTAAGTACCTGTGCTGAATTTAGCTACTGATCTGTTTAGGTACTACTGTGCCAAACAGGGACCTAAGGGTGGAGCTAGTAATACGGCAGACCATTTATTTGTCAAGTGCAATCATCACAGAATCATCACGCTAAATCTCAGACAGGCTCAGACACAAGCACCATGTTTTTTTAGCTTCACTTCAATTATTAGTAGGCTATTATATAGAGTTTGGCATTATTGTCAGGTTTGGAATATATATGGAAGATATAGGAATCGCTTCAAAGCATTCTGATGCTCGAGCTAAAGGCAGGCCTATGAAACAAAAGGATATGAACAGGACAGTGTCAAAAGACAAAGTATTTGAACAATCTTGCACTTTAATAAATCGACACTCGCTTTAAAATTTTTTTCGTTTTAGCTCATAGCTAGGGCTGCACAATCTGGGTAAAATCTCATATTGTAATAATCTTGCTATTGCAATTGCGATATAGCATGTGATGTAACAAAACACATAGGTGGAAAATGTATCATTATGTGTTCCAAACATCATAGAATAGGAATTATATTAAGTGAATTAAGGGAACCCAAACAGTACTATTTTTCCCAATCTTAGTTTAGCCTACTGAAATGTTGAAAAAAAATATTCAAATGTTTCAACTTTTTAATCACATTACTGAATGAACACAGCTGTCCTACTGTTTCTTTCACCGTTGTGCCTTTGAGAGTTTTTTTCATTGCATTGCATTTTCAAACGCATCCAAGATTGATGCTTGCTTAGGCTGAGTCTGGGATGTGACTTTGGTAAATTAGTTCTGGGGAGACAAAGCTAGTCTGCGACTATGCGTGGGAAACAAATGTAAGACAAAACATGCCCAGGATCAAGGGTTGCTATAGATTTATATTGCAGACTTTGGCAGTATGATATTGCAAATGCTTATATCAGAATAGTGATCGGAATGCGATATATCGTTCACTACTACTCGTAGCTGGACATATTTTTGCAGCAACAAGCTACATAAAAGCACAGATGTAAGCACAAAGACAAATATAGGTAATGTTTTCATTTTTATACAATTGAAAAAATGTAGGCTACAGATGTAAGAAATATGAGGTATTACATTTTACATTTTAAGCATTTAGCAGATGCTCTTATCCAGAGCGAATTAGAAGATGTGCATTAATACGTGGTGTGATCAATCATTGTTCGCAAGAAATCAGTACAGTAATATAGCATTAGACATGATTGTTGGCAGCTGCATACCATACCTGTAACACCGGGAAGGAAAAGGTTAGTCAATTTTTTTTTTGTCTAAAGTTTTAAGCAAGGATACATATTATGAGAAGCAGTATTGAACACATAAGCAGTGGTGATGACAGTTGGTTAGATGTAACTCCTATCCAACTCCTTCTATCTTCACGGTTCTGTTGTGTAATGGAAAATCAACACAGGGACTCAACCCATGAAGGCGATAGTTATGGGTACGGATGGTTACCATGCCATGCCATACTGTGCTATTGCTGGTAAACTTCCATTTAGGCAACACCCTCACTCTTCTACTTCCGCATGCGTTCTAAGCACTTTTACTAAATGCTAGAACTCAGAACTTTTCTACAGCTAAACTAATGAGATATGAGATGCTTCTGCTTTCTTCTCCTCAATTCACTATACAATGCTGCTATACATGCAGTAACCAAACCCCACCAATATTTATCAGACACATCAATGCCTAACCCTGGCCTTGAAGTATTTGCAGATGGGTCTGCATTTTGCACTCTAGAAGTAAAACTTGTTACGGGCTGCTCTATCAGCACCCTACACAAGTGCAAAGATGCACAACCATTTCCGTCATTGATGAGTTGTATGCACTCACCTGTGCATGCATCTTAGCCAAAGACAAGACTGTTACTAACTAGACAAGATTGTTACTATCTACATAGATTCCTACTATTCATTTGGTGTAGCTCATGATTATGGTGTCCTTTGGAAACAACAAAGTTTCCTAACAGCTGGAGGTACACCCATTAAAAATGCCACTATAGTCAATAATGTATTTCAAGAAATATCCTTTCCAAAGAGTTTAGGTATTGTTAAATGCAATACTCACATAAGTAGTACAGATGACATCAGTAAAGCAATGCTTTGACTGATTGTGCCACAAAAGCTGTGGCGGTGTCTCACTCCTCTGCCGTCCTCCAAGCCTTAAAAATTGTCCCTGACATTTTGACTTGTAATGTTGTTGCTGCTTTACAAGCATGAACTGAGGATAAGGAAATACAGTCTTGGACTTCTTCCAAATGTTCTCTTCACTCTGATGGGGTGTGGTGCTCCCTGGATGGCTGCCCGGTTGTGCCCACAACCCTATTGCCCTATCTTGCTCGCATGTCCCATGGAGTGGCACACATGAGTAAAGGGAGGATGATAGCAGCAATAACTAAAGAATGGTATGCGCCAAGTTTTTCACAAATTGCAACACAATACTGCGACAGATACATGGTCTGCTAACAGCATAACATAGGTAAGTTCAAAATACAACACCAGCTGTACATCCACCTGCTGTTTTCAAAATTGGTTGAAGCTTTCCATGCCAAAAATCTGATGCAAAAATCCTGTTGAAGGAAGTTGTTTGTAGGTTTGAAAATCCAGGAAGCATCAACAGTGACAGTGACAATAATTGAATGGGACAAATAGTGAAATAGCTTTGCAGTCCTCTGAATATTAAACAAGTTTCTACTCTCCATATCATCAGCAGTCTGCAGGAGCAGTGAAACAACAGAAACTTCAGAAACTTGAAAACTGTGTGCTGAAACTCATTTAAAGTGGGCGGTTGCATTGCAACTTGTATTGATGAATATGAGGCGTACACGAAACAGGAAGATGAGACTCAGCCCCCATGAGATTCTCATGGGGTGACTATTAAGACTACCCCACCAGTAGATGTATCAAAGTTGAACTTGATGGACGATGTGATGTTAGACTTCTGTAAGATATTGTTGGTTTCTCAAACAAAATTATGGTAATGATGACACTGGACAAAAGACACACTTGATCTGGTCGGGAAAAAACGTAAAGTCCACCAAGTACAGACAGACAGTGGATTATATAGCCCTGAGCCCATAGGACCAACGGGACCTTGTCCTATAGAAATTGTATGTTCAACTCCTTTACTACTTTAGTTTCCAACAATGTTAACAAAAGGTTTGAGATATATACATTCACATGTAAAAGCAGTCCAACAGAGGGAACCAGATCAACCATGTAATTTTCTTCTACCTGGAGACTGGGTCCAGATTAAGGTTCACAAGTCTTCCTTGGAACCCAGGTGGAAAGGTCCATTCCAGATCCTGTTAGCCACCAACATTGCTGTGACAATTAGCTGGGTTCACATAAAGGGGATCCCACCGGGCTGCATCTACAGTCAATAACTCACCTTCCTAGCCATCTGGAAACCAGAAGTGAATGGCAACTGTCCCCAGCTAATGGGACCACTGCAGGCTTGGAGTAGTGGCCCAGAAGCAACTGGCAGGTGCACGCAGCCTACAGAGACCTACATGCACAATCACATTACAAGTGCAACATGTTTCTCCAATCATTGCACATACTCCGCCTTCCTTAGCTAAGGTTATTTCAAAGACCAATGCAATTTTGCATCACTATCTGTCTCATGGCTTTTAGTTATTCAGATATGCCTTCTATTGTCAAATTATTAAATGTAGCAAGATTAAATCGCATAAGCCATTCCTCCACAATGTCACCACCAATCTTCCACTACCCGAGTACTACTAGGTCCAGGAGCAGTTAGACATCGATGCTTGGGCCCCCTCCTCAAAGTCACCCAGTGTTTCATCACAATTTTTTTACTACAAGTGGTGTGACCCAGAAACATGGTCCCTTGGCAGCTGTAACACATTTGGGGAACCCCACCTGTGTGTTCTTTTATGGCTACTTTTATTGCTGTGTATGGAGTTTTAGTACCTCCACATCTATGGCTATCAAAGTATATCGTTCTGGTCACATCCTCTGTACATGAGTAGGTCAATTTTATCATACATAGGGATTTACTTAGGAAATCTGGTTTCGAGTCCAAATGGGGTTTCAGTATTACCAAACATGCATAACAAGAGTTATTAGTATATTCCCTAGCAGTCAGATGCAGGAACTCCAAATACCAATTAGAATGGAGTGAAAAAAATGCTGCAGCAATCAAACATATGCTCCTACCTTTTTCTTGTGTACTTTTTGACACTTGTTTGAGTTTAGAACCCACGGATGCCACCGAAGTTGCATTTATCCTGATGCAGTCACTCATTTCCATATGTGTCATGTTTTTTGTGGGTGTATTAATGGGGTGTATACAATTTGTTCCTCGTATCATTTCTGCAGTAGAGTATGCTACAAGGATCGGACCTGTCATGATGCATCCGATTCTAAGGAACCAGCTAAACTATTCCCAAGATTCCCAACTATTCTGCCTCTCAGCTCCCATTGTCTGGTGCATCTCTGGCTTGATTTTGTGGCCTGGCCAGGCTGCAATTATTGAGATGGATCCATGTTCCTTCACCTTTACTGCTGTGGGGGTTGATAAAATCACCTGGAATTGACCTTTTCTCCTTGGCTCTTTCCATTTACATTCATGCCGTTTAACGAATTTGCATGTGCTGTGGGGAATGCTTCCGCCCACCTTGTGAACCTGTCTATTACCACTTGACAGTGCCTTTTACCCTCTGCTCTGTCTGTCATGTCAATGAAGTCCATGACCAAATGACAAAATTGTCCTATTGGTGCCGGCCAGGGACGTGCGGTCAGGGGAGGCAGGTGAGGCAGAGCCTCACCTGTCTTCATGAGAAGTAAAAAAAGAAATAATAAAATAAAATAAGTATTAATGTTTGTCCACTCGTCTGTGCTTTCAATGCAATTTCGGTGTGTCAAGTTTTGATCATTTTTATAGTCAAAATCGCTGAAATTCTGTATTTCCTGTTCAAATACAACAGAGAGACAAGAGGTGAGGCAGTGACGAGCCGAGCCTCTCCCCAGATTGCGCAATCCCTCACAAACTAAATTGGCGCGTGCTTGTTGCCATTTCTCTGTATGTTTCCAATATCATGTTTGAAGACACTTTTATTATACGTCTTAATTTCCATAATGTTCGGTAATGTATTTCACGTATGTGTGTAATATTTAAGTCTTATTGATCTGACATAAATCCACAAGGAAAAGGCTTGCCTTGAGGCAGCCAGTACCTCTGCCTCACAGACGGCGATAGTGAGCCTGAAGTTTACGACTCGGTTTACTCTTGCAGAAGTTAAAAGAACAACGACCAAACAAACGCACTGATTTTTCGCTCTGAAAATGGAGGATTTGATTTCTAAACTGAGAAAGAAAGGCGAATGGACTTCATTTACAAGTAAAGGTAAGCTAAGCAATATTTTCACTTTAACTTGTGCGTGTGTGAGGATTATAACAAAATAATAGCAGTGGAAATAGCCTAACTGAAATGAAAATAAAATCTACAATGAACGACACAAAACTAATTAAAACGAAAGTGAATTGCATCTAAAATCAGCTATATTTTTCCCGTTTTTTAACAATCACGTTCAAATTTTCCCGTTATTCAGCGCTTACATAGCCGAGGCCAGGGGTCGGTAGGAATGCCCCTCCGGTCCTCGCCGTCAGATATAACGTCTTTTTTAAATAATTGGGGCGGGCTATTTGGTGTGAAAATCAGAATGTTTATGTTATCTGTATTAAAACATTGTATAATAGCACTGTAGATCTGCATTTCCGGTGCGCGTGCAAGTGCGGTGCTTTCATATAGCCTACAAAGTGTTCAGGTTTGAGGTTTTGAAAATCTGGTCGCCCTACTCTGATATCCAGTGCCTCCCCAACCATTGACCTCACCGCACGTCACTGGTGCCGGCATAGCACCAGGAACTGTGGTTATTCCTTTTGTTACATTCAAAGTTTTACATATTTGACAACGTGAAACAAAATTGTTTACAAAATCTGTACATTTAGGTATGAACCAATCATTATTCAAAGTTCTCATCATCTCCCCCCTTGCAAAGTAGCAAACCTTGTGAGCCGCTCTGTATATAAAAGGAACCAGGCTGGATGGGACAACAATCCTGCCCGTTCCCACCTGTCTCCAAAGTCCATTCTGTGGGTCCTGGATGCATCCGCGTCTAGACAAATCAGTCTTTTCTGTTTCTGTGGTGGTGGCTTGTGCCTGTAAAATGTCTTTTAGCGGTATGTCCTGTGTCTCAACTAATGAAAAAGTATCACAACCTTCATTGTAGGCAAAGTACTCTTGCAGTGCAGCATTCTTAGCTGCTTCATCTGCATGTTCATTTCCACTAGAAACGGCCTTTAGTGTGGGCCATACACTTGACAATGGCAAGGGAAGTTGGCAGTTGGGAAACAAACAGGCCATTTTTATCAGGGGTTCCTCCTGCAGTGAGGAAGCCTCTGGCAGTCCACATGCCTGCCCATGACATAACATATCTGACAGAATATGAAGAATCACTCTATATATTCACATTTTGACCTTTACCTAGTTGACAAGCATTGGTGAGAGCTACTAGTTTGGCAGTTTGTGCACTGTTATTAGGGGGCAGGGGTCTCGCTTCCAAAGTTATAAATGTGTTGTCTCCATGCACTTCGATGATAGAGTACCCTGCGCATCTTTTTCCCGTGGCAGGATTGATAGATGCAGATCCATCCACAAAGAAAGTCCTATCTGGCTTTTTTCAGAGGTTCTGAATGATGTTTGTTTTGTGAAACCTTTGGAGCCAAGAGGACCAGCGTCAAGCCCTTTACAGATTTCCAACGAACTGTAATAAAACACCGTCAGCCGACAACCACCATCTCCGAACAGAAAGTCAGGACAGAGAGAAAGCTGACAAACTTACTCAATGAGGAGACATCTGATGACATCCACCCAGCGAAAGAGCAGAGGCTTATCCGCACAGCAGAGACCAAGGAGAAGCAGCACAGCGGCGGTGCACTGAGGGGTTTATTCTCACCAGGACAAGAAAATCAAACCTCATCACCCCAATTCTGTCCACTCTTCACTGGCTACCTGTATTTCTGAATTTCAAATCAATTTCAAAATTCTTCTCTACACCTTCAAAACCATCATTGGAAACAGTCCCATCTACCTTCAAAATCTTCTCACTTCCCAGATAACTACCCGAGCCCTCAAATCCAGCTCTTTCACCTCCACCCTCCTCACTGTCCCCAGAACCCACCTCCACACCATGGGGGACTGGGCTTTCTGTTCCCTGGCACCATGACTTTGGAATCAGCTCCCATATCACATCAGGACTTCCAACTCTCTCACCACTTTCAAGACACAACTTAAGACTCACCTTTTCATCTCTGCTTTTCCAAACCACTTTAAATTGCACCAAACTTTAAATTGCACAAAACTACACAATGAACAGCCCCTCTTTTAGATTTAAAAAAAAATGATGTGTATAATTTATTTTATTATGTGTATAGGACAATTAGATTGTATGTATTTGTATTGCTCTTTTTGTTGTTTTTAAATGGTATCTGTTGTAAAGCACCTTGAGATTTCTCTGTATTTTAAAGTGTGCTATATAAATAAAATGTTTTTAAAAAATTATTATTATTATTATTACATTTCTCAAGTCAATCTCTTTACTTTGGAGGCAATCATGTGCTTCTCCATCAGCTGGTGTCACTAAGAGTTTGGCGGGGTTAACAGTGTTGCATCGAATTATACTCAGGTTTGGTCAGTGAACACTCACAGCCTGAACAATGCCTGTGTGTCAATAATGATGTTGCTACTCAGCAATGCTTCCACTGAGTGTGCAATGTACAATGTTACCTCATGTCCCAGTGTAAGAGATGTTGATTTGTCTTTGGCAAATGCTGCTGCTGCTGCGAGTCCTTGCTCACATGTGTGCATTTCTTGTCCTACTAAATCCAATTGTGTACTATAATATGCAATAGGCTTGTGTTTCCATCATACTTGTTGGTTCCTATAATATATAGCATATTACCTTTCCGAAGCATTGATTCCCAATTGGTGGGCACGCATTCTACCAATAGTTGTTTTATGTCTCCTACTGTCAACGGGGTGTTTACTGTTTTTCTTTCAAACTCGACAATCTAGGCTTGACCATTGTACGTTGGTCTTGTGTTGATGGCATGTGAGACTTCACGTGGCGAACTGAGCTCATCATAGTAAAAGGCAAGCAGACACCTCTTAAACAGAAAGATCTGTATTTGTAGTCATGCATTGTCCTCTCTCCGTCACCCCGGAGTGGTGTTCTGGATTGGTTGATGGAGTCCCATAGGGTGAGTTGGTGATATGAAGATGATCGTCCTAGATTGTCAAGGACAAAAGGGGGGAGTGTGCAAGTCATATACAAGAAAGGTCCTTTGAGGATATGCATTGCTGACATTTATTTTTCCCTTTCAGATTGTAACCATGTGACTTGTACTTTCCCATGGGCCTGCCATCTTATTATCTAGTTTTGTATTGTCTATTGCAATCAGGTGGAATATAACCAGTGCTACCAGTGCTTTCCCAGCAGTGTGCATTTTACTGTGTAGGTGTGTCCAAAAAAGGCACTATCATGGTCAGTCCAAGGTGACTCAGGGCTGAAAGACTTTGCCCCTCCTGAGTTAAGTAGTCAGCCGGGGGGGTGCTAAACCACGTGAAGAGGGTCCAGATCCAGGAACTGGGGTTGGCGTTGGGGTGAGGGTTGACTTCTCGCAGGATCTATGGCTCGGGGGCAGGTGTCCCCGAGTCAGAGGCCGAGGCAGAGAAGAGACCATGCAGTCAGAAAAAAAGCAGTGCTATAGTCAGTAGCATTATGTAAGAGCAGGGGAGCGCAAGAATAGGAAATATACAGATAGCAGTTAGCAGTTTGCTTCTTAGAATGTGTTGAATTGTCTCAAGTGTAAACGTCTGTCTCTGTAGTGTAGCATTCCCTTAGTAGTGGGTGGTGCCTGTTAGCCAGTTAATTGTTGTCTATTGTAATCAGGTGGGACTTGCCACTTAGTGCCTAGCACCACTCAGCTATATAAGTAACCATAGTTGTGGAAAGCGGCAGCTTTTCATGGCAGCCTCCACGCCCTAGCCTCCCCGTACGAAGACTCAATGGACAAAGACGTGCGAGTCTACCTGCAGGAGTCCGCCGAGGGAGGCCAGCTACGAAACTGGCGGACTATGAAACTGCCAGTCTGCTGTCCGAAAGGTCGATTTCACCTTGGCCCAGGCCTCCCTACTCTCCCTGCAGTTCCTGGCGCTCACGGAGACTCCGGATCACTACCCAGAACACGGACACCCCTGCTGCTCTCTCCACTGCCTTCACCTTCTCACACACTCCACGACCCACAGGTAGAAGTGGAGGGACAGGTATACTGATCTCCCCCCTGTGGAGATTTATTGTTCCTCTTCTTCACTTCTCACCCTCCTCCTTTGAATTTCATGCTGTGACGGTCACTGTTCCATGTAAACTGCACATCATTGTTCTTTATAGCTCACCAGGTCCACTGGGGAGTTTCCTAGATGAGATGGATGCCCTACTCAGCGCCTTCCCTGAGGATGGCACTCACGTCTTACTCCTCTGTGATTTTAACCTGCTGCTGGACACCCCTCAGTCCTCTGCATTTCTCCCCCTGCTTCAGACCTTCGACTTCATCTTGGCTGAATCCCCTTCAACCCACAAGGGTGGTAACCAACTGGACCTGGTCTTCACTAGGAACTGCACCTCACCCAACATTACGGTATCCCCTCTACATGTGTCTGACCACTGCTTTCTGTCTTTTTCCCTCCCCCTCCCCTCTGTGCCTAAACCATCTTCACCTGCTCCCACTGTCCTTGTCTGTCGCAACTTCCGCTCTCTCTCCCCCGCTGCCCTGTCGGCTACTGTTCTATCTTCCCTTCCCCCTTCTGATGCCTTCTCTCAGCTACCGGCTGAGGACTCATCATCCACCCTACTTTCCTCTCTCTCCTCCTCCTTTGACTCACTCTGTCCTCTATCCACTAAACCTGCTCGTTTCCATCCCCCACCCTCTGGCTAACTGACTTCATTTGAGCTGACCAACTGAAAATGCAAGCAGCAGAAAGGAAATGGAGAAAATCCAAATCCGCTGTGGCTCTGACTGATTTCCACACACTCCTGGCTTTTCCTCTAACCTCTCTTCTGCTAAGTCTGCATCATTTTTCCTTTCCAAGATTCAATCTTCTGTTTCTAACCCTCGAAAACTCGACGTTTTCCTCTCTCCTCACCCCTCCTCCTCCCCCACCCCCCTCCTCTCTAACCGCGGATGACTTCGCATCCTTCTTTCACGAGAAGGTCGATGACATTCACAACTCCTTCCCCCTGTCCTCTCCCTCACCTAATTCTCCCTCACCCATCTCACTACCTAAACCTCTCACCCCTCTGTCCTCCTTCTCGCCCCTCCCTGACTCAGGCATCCTTCAACTTGTTCACTCCCACTATCCCACCACCTGTCCTCTCGATCCCATTCCTTCCCCCCTCTTCCAGTCCATTGCTATGGACATCCTCCCCTTTGTCTCCAATGTTATTAACTCCTCTCTTTCCTCTGGCTCTGTCCCCTCTTCCCTCAACCGCGCTCATGTTTTACCTCTTCTCTTACCCCTTGTATTCATCAGTCCTAAACCGAGAGTGGGTTTTTCTCCATGACAACTTGCTGGTCTAATATAGCATGGTTGCTTGTATCGCAACTGCAGTGGCTAAGATACGCTGGCTACTTTTGCTTCATTTGGTAGCCAATGGATGTGTGATGGACTGTGTATTTTCACAAGTGAGTAACCTCGATATTTAAATGTTTGATGTTTTCTGATTTACTGTGTCATCTTTTACCTCCAAGAGTAGGGGCATAGCCATCTTAGTGAGGAGGAAACTACCATTTAAACTTAAATTTAAGTAAAGACAAAGTGGATGATGTGATTAGCAAAGCTACTCTACAAGGGGAACATATTGCAATTATGAATGTTTACTGTCCCCCAGCTCGCCCCCATGATTTTCTTAGTGGTGCTTTTTCAAAGTTATCAGACCTGTCTGTGGAGACCACTCCTGTGGGAGGGGAATTTAATTGTGAATTGAACCCCATGACAGATTGGTTTCTTCTAGGCAAACTGGCAAAAATCTAAACAATAAACAAGATCTCTCAATGCACTATGTGAAGAATTAAAATATGCACATCTGTAAAAATGCATCCTGCAGATAAAGAAAACAATTTATTTTCTAATCTTCACTAATACTACAAAAGAATTGACTGAAGAATGTGCCCCTAAGTCAAAGGCCTCTACATGCTCGAGTGACTGCAATGACCCATTCTCTGCAAAACATCGCAGAGGTTGCGTTGATGTTGCAGAGGTTGTCGTGTACCTAGCACAAAAATCAAGCTTGTGACTGTAGCGCAACATGTCGCGTGTATGTTCCACAGTATTGATTTGTTGGTTAACGAATGGAGGTGGAGCTGTCATAAACATAGTTCATTGAGCTAGTACATAATTTTTGTACATTTTACATCTTATCCAGAGCGACTTACCAGATGTGCATTAATACATGGTAAGAACAATCATAGTTCAGGCAAGAGATCAGTGCAGTACTACAGCGATAGACATCGTTGTTGGCAGCTGCATACCACACCTGTATATATATACGTCAATGTTAGCTAAGCAAAACTATCGATATCTATCTGGCTAGCAACCTGGTATCACGTCCAAATAAAGCTTGCTAACAGTAGCTAAGGATATAGAAAACTAGCATCATTTGTTCAACATGGTATAAAATGAACCAGCTTCAGGACAGATTAGCTGAAGAAGTTTGAAGGTACAGGGAATCTTTACTTACCATGTTCAATACATTGGCGCCTACTAGTGTACAGTGTAAGGACACCATGTCTGCATAGGTTGTGCAAAAGTATAAATTGCCGAGTGCTTGCGACGTGTTGCATTGTGTGAACTGCGAAGATGTTACGCAGAAGCATGTAGAGGCCTTAAGAGATTACTACAATCAGTTGTTACTACAATCTAGCTCAATAGGAAATATAGTTATATCTGATCACACTGCATTATATTTAGATATAAAACTTAAAGGTCCTCCAACACATACTGCACATTGGAGATTAAACAATTCTATACTAAAAGACCACAAGTTTACTCCAGAATTCATTTTTTTTTCCTATTAACTAGCCATCCACTGATTAACTAGCCATCCACTGATATGTTATGGGAAACTTCCAAGGCTCATGCTAGAGGTTTAATTATATCTTAATATGTTTAATTATAAGCCAATATTAGGTGCAAAAACCAAGAGCAGCAAAATATTTTGGAGTAAAATCTTAACATGATATATTAACCAAATTCAGTCAAATTGGATGAAATCATTGCTCTTTGCTCCACACTAGAATCCTTTATAACACAGAATGCAGAAAATAAATAAAGTTTTGATAAGAACAGATTGTTCGAACATGGTGACAAGCCAAGGAAATACTTAGCCTATCTTACAAAAAAGAGATTCAAACTACTGCAAAAAAATGTAGTTGATTCTCAAACTATTGCATAAATTATTGATGGACACATATAGACACACACTCTGTCTTGTCTTTTCTTAGGCCTTGTGGAGGCATCAGAAATGGGCCTGACTCTAATGGTTTGGGAATGTCAATGTGAGATATGAGCTATGGGGATGAGATCCTCTGAACCCAAGGCGCGTGCATCCGTGCCACGCTTAGCACGAGTTGGGTTTAGGAAGTGGCAGGCCTTTTCGGTCTGTGTGTGTAATTGGTTGAAATCTATGGATGGTCATACCTTGGGGTGTTAGATGACCAACAGTATATGAAGGAGAAATGTATATAAATGTATTCATCATGCCAGGTATTGATGGGCGGGCACAGCAGGGAGGGGTGATTCCACCATGTTTTGGTATAATAATGGGGGTTTATAGGTTAATTACCTTATTAAATGTGCACCTGAAACTTTTATCCAAAATATTGTAAGCAAGTCTATTAGGTCTCTTGCCCCTTATAATTAAGGAAGATGAGACTGGCTTCATTACAGGATATCAGAAAGTTATTGAATGTGTGGAGGAAGAAATTGTGTATCGAGTTGGAATGCTAGACCACATCCACAGGGGACGGTAGACACTAATTAATTCAGTGTGACGCTGCAGTTCGCAAACTGCAGTGCTACAAGTCAGAGACAAAGGGCGTTTCGCGCCACAACTTCAAAGGAACAGTTGTTTGTCCCCATGGCAGGAAACCTCCTTCCTATTGGTTTAAGACCCTGGGAGGGCTGTTCTAACAACCTGTTATATCTTCATGTTAGCCCATAGCTCCATTTACCTGTAAGTTAATGCCCTGTTACTTCCCCCTTGTGATTGTTCCCTCCCCTTCCGTTGTGTTGGATATAAATATCCATTTGAATTTGAAGGCGTGAGATTCGCCGTCCTGCGTGACACGGGTCTCCGTGCAGCTGCTCGTAATTAAAGCTTAATACTGTTTAAAGGAATTCTCTCTGATCCTGCTGAGTTTTAATTTCCACGACAAATGTTACTCAGGTCTACCAGAGACAGCAGTGGACGGCCTTTAGGTTTGAAAATGAAAAAGCATTTGATCACATTGAATGGCCCCATCTCTTCTACACATTACAGAAATTTTGTCTTGGGGATAATCTTGACAGATTGGTGAGGGTTCTTTACAATCAACCCATGGCAGCAGTACTTATTAATGGGGTTAAGTCTAAGAATTTACTCAGAGAGGCACTATACAGGGCTGTCCCCTATCACCACTCTTGTTTGCATTAGATATAGAACCATTAGCCAAAGCAATCGGGCGGAACCCGTAATTGCTGATAACGCTGACTTTTTACCAGGTATTTTAGACTATGGTTTTAAACTGGGTATCAAGAGGAATAGTTTATAATAAATAATAAATACAGCCATTTAAATCGCTTTCCAACAGGGTGATCATCTTGCACACCTCACAAAGTTTGGGCCACATTTTAGACCCCTAGCTGACTCCCTATCTCTCCCTAAGTATAGATTTGTTTTACTATCTAGATGGAGTCAGCAATACCACTCTTAAAAAACACGCTAGGTGGCTCCGGATAGATGGCAGTAGACCCTAACGTTAGTAGTAGGCTAACTGTAGCTAGAGAGCCTCTTATAGCCACTTACCCAGCTACTGATATAAATACTATATTTTAACGTTAGTTTACAACCTAAGCCCAACTATTTAGCAATCAAACCTTTGTAATATACTAGCTACAAATACAAAATCAACAATCCACACCTTAAAAGATACTAGCTATCTACGTTACAGCTGAGCGCCTGAACAGCAAAACCCGGATATTATATACGCCGAAAACTTTCCGACGTACAATTTACGTTGATAAACGACGTTAGTTTATAAATAACTATACTAGACTACCGCAATAATTCAATTTTCCCAATCGGTTAAACAGACGAACGTACTTTTAATTCGAGGTTGCTTCTGGGAGGGTGAAACAAAAACCTTGTTAGCTTTTGTGCCAATTTATACTAACAAGGAGAAAAAAAAAGCCCGTCCCTGTCCTTAAGGCAACAAAGGATTACACCTTAGAAGCAGTAGCTCGTAACTAATGCGGTGATATATTTATATAACATTTATACCGGTTAACGTTATATAGCTACGTTAATTTTGGCAAGAGTAAAATGCCAGATACACAATACACAGCAAACAAACAGCCCTTCCAACAATCCGGAAACAGGAAACAGGAAGTAGCGTCACAGGAAGTAGCGTCTCAGCGTCTCATAATGCATGTTACTGTAGCACCTGTGTCTATCATCATGGGGACAACTTTTCCTTCTATTAAAACATTTATTACAGGCTCTTGTTCTGGTCCATTAGTTATGAGTACGTGCTGCCCTGCCCTGCCTGGGTTCTCTGGGGACCCCTATGGAGCCCCACTGTAATTTACTGGTCCCTGTGGGGGCATGGGGACCCACGCTCCACTAGGAATCTGCGAGGGCTGCATCTGAGGATTTTGGCCCTGCGTGCAATTTCTCTTTATATGCCTTACCTGCCCACACCCCCAACATGTTGGGGGTCCTCGCTGGTTCAGATTAGGGCCAGCCTGATTACACGCTGGTCCCTGCCCTCCCTGGTTCGGTCCTGCCCACTGATTGTTTTGTCTCTGGTTTCCCCACTGATTACCTTGGTATTGGTTCCCTGATCCCCTCCCTCGGCCTTGTTCCCCCCCCCGGTTTACATTACCTGGCGGGCCTGCTGGAGGAGGGGCACCGGAGAATTTGTAGACAACAGTGGGACCTCTCAGTGGGACCTCTCGGTTCAGCCTCAGGGATGAGGTCAATGTCTGGTTCCCACATGAAGTGTGCCATCATGGGGTTCACCTTTTTTGTGTCCTTTTCTTTCATTTCTGTTTCTTTTGCCTTCTTTTCTTTGGCCTTCCCCGCCAGCTCTTCCAGCTGCAGCTGCAAAAGTTTATTTTGTAATTCCTTTACTTGATCGCCTGCTTTCTTTTTCTCTTTACGGTGCCTGTTCACTGCGTGCACCACATTATCCACAAACTGTTTGTGGGGCATGGTGAGCAAGCCCACCACCTCTTCCAAGCAGTCTTTCACTGTGGCTGGCATTCCAGTACAGATGGCCTGCCTGAACAGTACTGTGATTGTGGGTTTCTCCACTTTCGCATCTGTGCTGCTACATAGGTGGCAGGCGATTCTTCCTCTGTCATGGCCTTCCCTTCCCTCAGAGCTGCATTTGGCTGGACAGGGAATGTTCTCCGCAGGGCATCCCAAATCTGTATTCTCCATCGATCAATGGGGTGGCCATCCACCACGGGAGTGGCCATCTGGTCAGGTTGCAGGTTTGCTGCTTCTAACACCTCCAGCTGCATCTTTTCCATCCCTATGATTTTCCCCAGGAAAGCCTTCACGTCGCCCAGTGCCAACTGCTTACCCATCATCTCCTCCTCCAGCACCCGTATCCAGCAGCCCGCTCCTTCCTGCAAGTCAGGGAGAGATTTAATGAGTGTTTGTAGGTCCTGGGAGAACCAGGGAACATAATCTACCTGATTCCCCTTTACCCTTATTGGGTACTGCCCTCATGGGTAGCGTCGTTGTGACGGCTCACCTGCCTGATACCGTTCTATCGGCACTTTCTTTCTAGTAGACTCTCGCACTTCCATTGGTCCCCACCACGGCTCCCATTCTACTGGCCCCTCTGGTATTTCATCTCATTCATAATCCTCTCTTTCCTCATACTTCCTCCTTTCTTTCTTGTTCAAAGCCTGTGGTTTCAGGTGAGACCTCCTCCTCTCCCTGCTCTGCGGCATCCAGCTCTTTTACTCTTTTTCTCACTTGACCTCCTTCACCACTACCTGATGAAGGCCCTGCAAGAGCTTCCTCTGCCTTTTCTTTCTCCTCCAGTTCCTCCTCTATCTGTTTTTTTTCTTGGTTTAACCATGCTTCTCTCGATACTTTTATCAAATCCTCATACATGGCCTCTTTTATTAGTTTCCTATTTTCTTCCTGTTCCTGTCTCAGCTGAACATTTACCTGTTCTAGGGTCATTACCTCCTTTCTCGCTTCTGCTATCTCACCTCTTCGTAACTGAGCTTCCTGCTCTAATCTTGCTTTTTTCTCTTTCGTGATCTGAACCTGTTCCTCCATTACCCCCTGATCCTCATCCAACTCTATTGGACCTGAAAATTCTATTGTCCCTTTTATCACCAGACATGTAGACATCCCTGGTTCCAGCAGTGATGGATAGATGCCTCTGTCCTCTTTCTGCGTTCCTTCAGTTCCTAGGTAGGAAGGGGCATACGGGGGAGGGTTAACAACTGTTCCACATGGCTCAGACCGAAGGAGCTCAGCTACCTCCCTTTCTTTAGCTTCTTGTTTCACTCTCCTTTCTCCTTCTTTCTTAAATGTATTTAATGTCTGTATTTCTATTTCTTTTTTCCTTATATTGTTTTCTGACTTATTCCTTCTCTTCTTATCCACATGCTTTTTTATTTCCCTTTCCATCTCTTTGCACACTGTTAAATTAAATGTTCCCTTACTTTTAACCGGATTATTTTTTGTTCTTTCAGACCATTTTTGAGATATTTCTTCTATTTCTGTTTTATACACAGGATATTATTTCCCTAGCTCTGCAACAGGAGATGCCATAATATCCCTCACTCCTCTTTCACAGGCTCTTCTAGTTTTCCAACATATTTTTATCACATTATCCCTTTCTCTTATGTTAACTCCAAATTCTAACTTAGTTATTTTCAGTTCAAATACCCGTTTTCCTTCTTTTATTGCTTCCAATTTTTCTGTCTCTTGCCACTTTTTCCACTCGTCTTTGGTGCACTCAAGTAGTGTTCGTTTCCCTTCTATCTCTCAATGTATAAAATATCTGGCACCCTGTGGTGGAACATCTATAAACACCTTGCTCCCCCCCTCCTGGGTATTCATCTATAGTGTATTCTTTATACTCAATAAATACAGTGCAAAATCCTGCATCCAGGTGTATAACCCTACACCCAATAAATACAAGCGCATAGACCTGCGCTCAATAAATACAACACAAAAAGTGTCCAGGGTGTCGACTGCCCTCAGCGTATAGACCTACACCCAGCGCAAAACCCGCGCTCCGTGCATAGACCTGCACCACTGACTACCACACTCTTTATTCTTATCCCTCCCGTCACTGTCCTTCGTCAGACCCCTGGAAGTCTTTTTTCTTACCTTTGTGCATCGTCAGAAAACCAGATCTGCAGATCTTAGAAATACCAGGCCTTTTTCTGAGAACCTGAAATCACACCTATTTTACTAGGTTAATTTCCAAGCCTCACACACATACACAGCGCTTCAATCACACGTTGACTCTTCCAATCTTATGCCGTCCTCTTATTATCTCTATTTTGAGTTCTTGAACTCAAAACGTCCTCCAACCCCTCCGACAAAGGCTGGGAGAATGCCCTCTTTTTCTTATTACAACAAGGATATTTTAAGAGAGAAGTTTAAATTTCTCAACTTGTTCTTTATTGTTGGCTGGCCAGCTTAGGGTGTGTCTGCGTCTCCCCACCTCCATCAAGGAGCGTCAGAGCGCCAGTCCCAGAAGCCCCAGGTGGCTGGACCTTTGCCGAGTCCCTTCGTGGTCGCCAAGTTATGTTGTTGAAAATAACTGAGCCTTAGTCTTTTCAAATTATTTTCTAAGTCTTTTTTGTTCAATTATTCAGAAGTCAAATTATTTTCTAAGTCCCGTTTTGTTCAATTTTTCTGAAAATTAGAGAAGAGGTTTGAGGCAGAAGATCTTCAAAGTATCAGACTTTATTTCAAATGAAATCACAAAGCCGAGAACATCTTGCAAGTTTTTCCAATGTCTCTCTGTTTTACAACATCTTATATACCTTTTTTCAGTTACATTTCATTGGTCTATTCTTCTGGTCAATTTTAATTGGTTTACATTTGTGCTGACTTAACACTAATCACTCGAAAATAAAGGTTTACCCATAAATGGCTAATCCCATCTTTCCATCCCTCCCCTGGGGGTGGTCCCTTCTCGGATGACCATTACACCAAGTGCCTCACTCATCTCTTTATAATGGTGGTTCCGCTAAGCTAAAAATAATGATTTATTCAAGCACCTTATATTTAATCTTACTATTAAGCAATAGTGTCTCCGCTAAGCTAAAAATTGTGACACAAAATAACTCAATACATTCTGTGATACATCCTGTGACTGCGTACAATTCTAGAAACATCTTGTAAGCGCGTATAATTATACAAACATCTTGTGACCGCATATAATTATACAAACATCTTGTGACCGCGTATAATTATACAAACATCACCTTTCAGTGTATGTGTGTGAGTGATTGTGAGGTTACATTCTTTACCTAAATTCAAACTTTAACAGACAGATTACAGAGGTGCATCTGATTAGAGATGTGCCATACACCCATGCTGACACATCATTCAAGTGTTCCTTTATTATAGACTTTATACTGCGATATATTATATGTGCTACACATAACCAGTTCTGATCATCCTGAGCCCCCGCCTATTTGAGTGGCATGCTTCAAAAGCAACTGGGGCAAGAAAAAACTATTTCCAAGACAAAAAAAACCCTGCTTCTGTTCTGGGGAAACCAACTTTTGGGTTGGCTCAGAGTGCAGAACTGACGGTTAACACACATTTTCGCATCCTGTTAGGTTTTTTTTATCTCTCTCTAGATATTTGTGGTACTTTTCCACCAGACTATATTGCCCAATAGTATTCATTGTTTTGTAGGTACTTTTCATAGGAATTCGAATATAGTGGCATCAGTATCAAAATCATGGGTACTTTCCTTACAGCTATTAATAATCACACTCCTCACATGAGGCCTGGGCATATACAGTCCACCTCCGACAGGCTGGATCATTACACCCAGCCCTCTCCAATGTTTCATAAAAGGACATATCCTTGCCTGTGGCTGACCCCTGGGGTTCAGGTCTGCTACTTGGCCCTGGTCCATCACAGTCAGACTCAGTTTTGTCAGTGGAGGAAATACGATTTCCTTCAATATATAGATATTATATGGCATTCTTCTAGTGAAAGCTGTCACTTAAGAATGTTAGGAATGTGACCTTTAGTAAACAACCATTTGGCCAAGTGGGCGTGTCCCTGTGACGGTAACTAGGTGGGCGTGTCCCAGTGATGGTAGCTAGGTGGGCATGTCCCAGTGACGGTAACTTTAAATTAATCTAAAAATAATTCTGGGTAATATGCAAATCAAGCCCTATCACAGAACTGCTTTCAGATGTTTGTATTTGCAAAGAATATATCAATGCTTTGTATATTTTCATTAATTTTTTTGACCATTTCAAAAAGGTGGTTGGTTAAACCAAAGCCGCGGACATACCACTGGTACTCCGGTATACCCAAAACAAGCCACCGAGTCTAGTGCCAGCACCCCAGGGACTGAGAGTTCAACCGAAGCTGCAGTCTTCAGTATCCCCACAACAGAACCTGGGATGCCTTTTAGGCCTTATACCACAGAAGGCAAAGTGGGGGCTCAACCAGGCCACTATTACTTTGGTATACCCTCCCGCCCCATCGCTGGGGTGCTCAGCCATTAGACAAACAGGAGTGTTCTTTTATTGGTTTTAAAAAGATCTTACAATTTTTTAAAAACTTTTCAGTGCAAGTTGGCATACCAACTGGAGGGGGTAAAAACAAAAAAAACTATATTTGGGAACAATAGGGTTTCAAAGACAGGGGAACAACTTAACAGACTAAACTATACAACAGACAGGACTGGAAATACATATAGTCTTAAATCAGGACAAACCAAAAACAAAACAAAAAGACAACAAAAAACAAATGTTTGTGCTTGGGCTTGAGTGTCCAGAGCGCACCTCCTCTGGGAGGGGGGGGTGAGCTATATAATTAGTTCTTTCCAGTGGCTCACCCCCCATTTCCTCCTTGCCCCTCTATCGTCCTTCCAAAAGTCCACCAAAACGCCATCCTGGAGGAGGTTTTGAAGCCTCCTCCGAAGAGTGAACAGGTCCACTGTTAGTTCTTGGAAGACCCTGATGTTCCTTGCCTCCCACAGGACCTGCTTAACGGTGTTAATGATCCTCCACTGGCGCTGCAGCTCCGGGGTCCTACATCCCTCACGGGGGCCGTACAGGACCCTCTCAGTCGTCAGGGAGGATCTCGGCAGGAGCCTGTTCTGGGAGACAGAGGACACAACAAGGCCCCAGACCCGTCTGGCCACGGAGCACTCCCAGAACAGATGGTGTACATGTTCTGAGTCGGTGCATCCGTGGGGGCAGTTCTCGGTCAGGGTTAAGTGCCGTCTAAACATAAATGGCCTGGTGGGGAGACAGCCATGAGCAGACATCCATGTGATGTCTTTTTGTTTATTGTTTAAAGTTTTATGATTTGCATTTTTCCATACAATTTCAGGGTTCAAGGCTGGGTTGCCCCTCGGGAGCGTCATGGTCTCTCCTGATCTGAAAAAGGACATGATATTTTTATATGTCCATGAGGGCAACCCAGCCCCGACCAATCCCGTCCTAAAGGCAAAATCCCTCAGGGCCCTGTATACATATGGGGGGTCCCAGCTGTATGGCACATTGTGGTCCAGCCCACACAGGCCCATAGATCTGAGGAAGGGAGTGGCATAGTATTTAGCAAATTTACCAGAGGCCGACTCCCCCCCCAGGGTGTTCTGGACCAGTGCGGCCAGACCCTGTGCCAATATTACTGATGTTATGTCTGGGACCCCCCTGCCCCCTTTCTCCTCCTCTTTCATCAGGGTTGTCCTTCCCAGCCTCTCCATTTTGCTCCCCCAGACAAACAGGAGTGTGTCAACCGAGGCTGGGGTCCACACCAGGCCATCAGGCTCCAGCCATGGTTAAAGACCTTAAAAAAGGTAACCTCTGTGTTCTTGTTAAGACTACCTAGGATTTCTCTCTACTTCCCCATTGACGGGGACTCATTATAGCCACTACTCAGAGTTGCTTCGGCAGGAGTAAACATAGGGTCGTTTGTTTTTGAAAAATGTGTGCAAGTTAACCATTTTTCAACTTTTATGAAAGGGGACTCTAAATGCGCCAGTAGGAACTGTGGGTAATATGCAAATCACCTGGTGACGGTGCCAAACCAAGCAGAATTTGGCATCTGCACAGTTTTAGGGCTTCATTGGTTGCATTAAGAGATAATGAAAGGGGAAATAGCATTGTCTAATGCTAAGCTAGCTACAAAAGATTAATTTGGAGGGGGACAAGAATGTTTTATTGAATGTTTTTCATTATAGCGACAGAGTTGCTTTGGTAGGGGTAAACAAGCGCATAGGGTCGTTCATTTTTGAAAAAAGTCTCCAAGTGAACCATTTTTCAACTTTTATGAATGGGAAATGTATACTTATATATATGTATTAGTCGACTTCGGAGACACTGACTGCATTACTTCGGCATTAGCTTCAACATTTGTGAAGTTTGCAACAACATTTGTGAAGTTTGTGACAGGTGGGTAGAAATGACGGGCGTATAGTTGCAAAGCTATGGGCAATTGAATGTTAGGCTTTTTGAAGTGTGTGTGAACGGTTAAACTTATGTATGTTTGCATGTGATAAATTGTTATATTATTTTTAATAGAGCGAGGTTTAAACAGGGATGTGTTTTGGACAAATTAGACAGACAAACGGTTTAGGAAAATGAGCCTCCAAAACCAAGAGTTTTATGAAATAGACCTGGTAAATAATAATAATAATAATAAAACCTTATTTATATAGCACCTTTCATCGCAGAGCGGTCTCAAAGTGCTTAACAGAAAAGAAAAAGAAAAGAAAAACTGAAAACAAAGCAAAACTAAAATGTATTCAAATTAATATAATTACAAAAACTGTGTATGTGTATGTATGTGTGTGCGTGCGCATATGTACGCCAAACTCAGCCATAAAATGTAGTGAATAAGTATGTTTTGAGTCTAAGATTTAAAAACATTAGTGGAATCAGCCTCCCTAATAGAGATGGGGAGGCTATTCCATAGAAAAGGAGCTCTAAAATAGAAAGCCCTACCTCCAACCGTTTTTTTGGCCACGCGCCGGAATATATGGCCGAAGCGCATCGGACAAATACCCCGGTGCCAGTCCATGTAGGGCCTTAAAAGTTAAAAGTAAATTTTTAAAATCAATTCTAGCCTGAATAGGAAGCCAATGCAGAGTAAATAAAATAGGGGTAATGTGCTCGGTGCCTCTCGTTCTAGTGAGGATTCTGGCTGCCGCATTTTGAACGAGCTGGAGGCTCCTTAAAGCGTTTTTTGGGCAACCAGAATAGACAGAGTTGCAATAGTCCAACCTTGACGAAACAAAGGTGGGAATCAATTTTTCAGCATCTTGTTGTTTAATAAATTGTCAAACTTTTGCTATATTTTTAAGATGGAAAAATTATGTTTTCGTCACCTTGTTGATTTGTGACTTGAAACTTAAATCTGGATCTAGGATAACACCAAGACTTGTGACTTCAGGTTTGATCCAAGAAGTCAATTTCCCCAGAGAACTCGGCAGCGTATTGCTCCGCAAGTTATTAAAAAGGACTTCCCTTTTGTCTTTTGGGCCAAGTAATAAAACTTCCGTTTTGTCCTCATTAAGTTTTAAAAAGGTTTTACTCATCCATTGTTCTACGGCAGACAGACAGGCAGCCAAGGAGCACAAAGCAACTGAGTAATTTGGCTCCATTGCGATGTATAATTGTTTGTCGTCAGCGTAACTGTGAAAGTCGACGTTATGATCTCTAATTATGTGACCTAACGGTAACATGTACAATGAAAAAAGCAGAGGGCCAAGACAGCTTCCTTGTGTAACCCCAAAAGCCATGTCGTATATCTCTGATGTGTGAGCTCCGAGACTAACATAAAATTTTATTTGTGTGAGATACATTCGAAACCAATTTAGAGCACAATCGGATAAACCAACCCAGTTTTCCAGTCGATTCAGTAGTATACCGTGATCAAGAGTATCAAAGGCAGCGCTCAAGTCCAGCAGAACAAGAACCGAGACCCTTCCGACGTCAGCACTAACTGTGAGATCATTGATTATTTTGACCAGTGCCATCTCTGTACTGTGGCCGGACCTAAAGCCTGACTGGAATTTTTCCAAAATGTCATTTTCATTTCGAAAGTAATTTAATTGGTTAATTAAATTAAAAAGCTCTTATTAGTAAGTGATCTGACATTAAAAAGTGCCATATTAATGTTCGTATTAGAGCGTGTGCTATTTTTGGGGCAGTTAAAACATGGAATTTTAATCAAGTTATCGACATTCAGTCCCCTCTGTAGTCTCTGCCCACATTTTCTACTTGTGGTAATCATGGAATAATAGCAGGTTCAAGTTTATTATGCATGATAGAAGAGGCCTTTCGAGTAGATTCCTGTTCCCTAATTAGATGGTGTTTTTGAAGCGAATTTGGCACTGCTATAGATTTGGAATTAGAAAATTCCTGTGTAGGTACTGCATGTCAGGAACTACTTAAACCCAGACTATGTTCTAGATTTTTAGCAATAACGGCGGACCCTAGATCAGATGGGTGCAGTCCGTCTCTATGTAGCAGTTTGGGTTTTTTAAGGAAGCCGGTCCAATTATCTATGTAGCCAAAGCCGTTTGAAGCACACCATTTAGACATCCAATTATTTAACGAGAGCAACCTGCTGAAAGTTTCGTTGCCTCGACGGATCGGAATAGGACCTGAACAAGTGACAGCTTCGGATACTTTTTTTGCTATGTTGCACATAGAGATTATATTTCTCTTAGTTATCTCAGATTGTTTAAGAAGGACATCGTTTGTTCTGATGTGAATAATGATATTGTTGTAATTATGTGCCTTTCCTTGGAATTTCACATTTGCTTCAATATCAGTTGCCCTAGCTCCAGATAGACAACTGACTCTAGCGTTGGAGAGAGTTACATTTCTCAGCATCGAGTCTCCAATTATTAAATTTCCTTGTTTTGCCTTTTTTATTACACTATTTCTTTGAGGGGTTTGCCCACTCGGGCCTATGTCCTCACTTAATATAGACAGTTCTTCCTCAAAGTCGCTTAGAGCCTCATATCTATTTGTATGAGTGAATTATGTGGAAGTGGAAAGTGGAGGGGCTGTTGTTTTGTGTCTTTGAGTAACCCATCTGCCAGTAGAGTTTCTGGGTGTGGGGGGCGCCATTTCAGATTGTAAACATATACTATTAAATGTAGTGTCCAACATTTTCTCCACATGAACAATTTCTGTTAAAGTTAAAATCCTTTCGTGTAACTCTGTGTTTTCCTTGCATTTTTCGCACTCATAGTCAGCTATAAAATCTTGATTATGTACAACAATAAACATGTGACAGAATCTACATTTCATTACTGGCTGGTTGGTCATTATTATCTCGTTAGGTGTTTAGTGCACTTAGTATTTAAGTGAACAATTTTTCAGCTTATTAAAACAAACAAACAGTTCTTGAAGCATGTAGTAAATCAAATGATGTAATTAAGTTATTATTTAAATAATATAAATATATTTTTTTATGTTTTGAACATAAGCATACACACACAGATTGTTGGTGTGAGAGGCTGTTAAGTGTGAGAGGCCTCACATAGAGTTTAAGTAATCGACTCTTTTGGAAATATATTTCCACCAAAATATCATTGCTTAAGTAAAAGACTTGAAATCTTGCAACATGAAAGATCTGTAGTTACTATCCTTTATCAACACAATGCACAGTTGTCATCAGAATATTTAGTTTGTAAGGATAAACGGTCTTTTTTACAATTTAATGTTTTCTATAATTTAGGCCACGTTTTGCATACATTTTGTAACACGCAGACTTTAATGTTTTCTATAATTTAGGTGTAGGGCAGTTCAGAGAACTATGCCCTGAAGTAACCCAAAAGAGTGTGAACTGTGTTTATGTTGCCAGCAGGGAGCCAACAGGTGAGAACAATGGTATAGCCCCAGATGCCTCACAACCCCCACACTGATAAAACATTCCTGTTGTTTCAGCAAAACAGGACACAGTGGGGGCTGTTTTCAAGACACAAAAGTAAGGCTACACGCTATCCTTCATATTTTGTGTTCTTTCTCAAGAACTTATTAGGGTGAGAAAGTGCACCTTAAATATACAGACATCGTGTAGAACAGATCGAAACATCCATGGTAGTCTGGGGACTGTAGAAACCCAAAACTTTGAGATTTATATCCCTTCATGGGAAACAACATGGAAGCGCAGGGAAATTGTAGCGTGAGTGTAGTTCAGGGTCTTCTAATGGATTCATGGGCGCTAGACATTAAAGAGACACTCATCTGCATCCGTGTTAAAGGCCTAGACTTAACCGCTAACAAAGACAATATCCTCAATTGGTATAACACCATTGGCCGTAAAAAAGAGCACAAGAGGAAATATCATAAATTAACCTCGGCTGTAGCTTACTTGCTATGCAATAATGATATAAAGGCACTGTAAGAAAATGAGAACACTTTGTTAAGCATGCGCGAGATTGCTAAACTCTGGTCGGACGACATGCAAAAGATGCATCTGCAAATGGATGGTTTGGCGTATGAGTTGGCTTCGGCAAATTGACGCGGATTAGTAATCTGCAAGAACAACTGTGTCATAACCTAAAGTATATGTCACAGTTGGAGGAGGGCTGCAGTAGTGCAGGTTTCCCTGTAGCTGCCATACGACAAACATTTTCGGGGTTGACTACGTCTGGGAGGCAGAGCGAGAGCGACGATGAGGTCCTGTATGCCGCAGCTAATATTCTGGCCCCTGCTGGCAGAGGCAGGACCAGGGTTAGGCGTAGGCATCGTTACATTGAAGATGAGGATCCTAGCGATAGCGATTTCATTCTGGTGCCGCTACCCCGCATCCAGAAGCGGAGCCCAAACCGGACGACATCCTCGAAATCTGTGAGAATAGCTGTTCTTAAAACAATGACATCAGCTAATGGCGATTCAACGGTGGTGGGCCGTCAGGGCCTGCAAGGCCTTCTCTGCTGGCCTAAAAAATATCTGAATCACAGACTGATGTTAATTATATTTTGTCCATGAATACGTATTAAATAATTCCAAATGGTCTGTTCGCTTCCTTTCATAGCTGTTCCCTGGTTGCACTGCATCCAGACGTGTATTTTTTCATATTAAAGCATTTAACCAATCACATTTCAGCCATCATTTGTTGCCAGGGTCAAATAAATCTGCCTGGAGGCCTTCACAATCCGTTCTGAAGGCCCTGTAGCATAAAATAAGTGTTGATCAAACTGGTGCTTCAACCAATCAGATTTTGAGTTAGGGACACGAAGGCCTTCTCGAAGGCCTAGGTAACGTCAGCATATTCACACCCTTTGATTGGATAGTCAGAGAGTGTCTGACTATGATGTAATGTGATTGGTTAAATGCTTTAATATGAAAATACACGTCTGGATGCAGCGCAACCAGGGGAACAGCTATGAAAGGAAGCGAACAGACCATTTGGAATTATTTAATAAGTATTCATGGACAAAATATAATTAACATCAGTCTGTGATTCAGACATTTGAGCGGACATTTTCAGCCCTAAAGCGAATGACAAATTATGCCAGAAATACAACAGGGCAGGCTCGACTTTCAGCATTAGCTTCGATGGCGATAGAAAAGGACTTGATGGAACTGAAACACACGGATAATCTGTACGACAGAGTAATTGAACTCTTTTTGAGGAAAGAAAGGAGGATGGATTTTGTGTACAAATAATAAGGATTTTTGGTGAGTAAAATGTTGCTATTTTCCTAAATAATATTGTAATTTTATGAGGTTATTATTATTGATGCTTTTTTATGTGTCGCAGCTGTAGCACCTCGGGTTATCTATCTGCGATGCAACGGCAACGGGTGCCTGTTCGGTTTGTTTTTGCACTTTGTTTATTTATCTTTCTTCAGTCATGTTTCATGAGAGAGAATGACAGCGATAGAGACGAGAGAGAATGACAGCGATAGTTAGAAGCGTGAGATAATTAGTGATTAGTAGTGTTAGTAACTTAATCTAAATCCCTAATGTTAGTAGATTAGTTGGTTAGTACTATATACATCTAACTAATATATACAAAGTGTAATTAGAAAGTAAGAAGGAAGTAAAACGAGATTAGAAACGAAGACGGAAAAACCGAAACAGAATTTCCCGAAGTGCATGACAGAACGAGAATGAAACATGACTGAAGAAAGATAAATAAACAAAGTGCAAAAACAAACCGAACAGACACTCAAAACATAACAATAAGATGGCTTTTATAGCCATAAAATAGTTATTGAGGGGTGGATTGATTCAGACGGAGCACTACTGAAGGCCTAAGTGTGAAATGCATGGCCCTCCACTGCGATTCAATTATTGTCAGTCGCCCTCTTGCATACATATTGTCGGTGAGTTGCCTCGCAAAGGCCCATTTGAACCATATTAGAACCAGTTGATGTTACAGACTGCCGCATTTAAACTCGAACGTAGGGATGTCTGGCAAATAGTGCTAATCACTCTTCCATCCGAGTTAATGCACCGCGCCACAGCGCCCCTATTAAGCGGTACCATTGTTGACCCTGTTGGTAGAGAGACGGACGTGGAGGTCTACGAGCGTCTGAAACAAGCAGTATGGGTAACTGAGTGATTGGGTTTTTGAAATGTGCATGAGGCAAAAGACTTGCTCGATATGTTTAGAAATAGCCTACTTAAGAGTTTCTGGTCAAATGTATTTATGTATTTTTTAGAAGAACAACTCTATTATATAATTGATCCAAACACAACTGATGATGATTAAAACAACTCAGAACCATCCAGACCAATTTTTAAGATAACATGCAACAAGATCATACAACATAAATCACACGGCAGCCAACACATAGGCCTTTACTATACAAATCAGTTTTCAAGCTCCGGTGTGATGTAAACTGTTTCAGACTTTTTCTTTTTTATCGATTTATTTATTTACTTACTTACTATGTATAGCTAAAAAGGGAGCCAATGTGCCCAGAATCTTGTATTGATGTGCAAATAAATGCAGTGTTCAATGGAGAAGCACTTACAAAAATTTCGCAAACATTTCTTTTTACAGTCATTCTAATGCTGTACACCATGACTGGTTACACACTGTTGGCAACTCTGTTCATTGTCTAAATGGATAATCCGTTAAAAAAATAATTTAAAAAAATACTCTATATTAGGCTATCATAATGATGATATAGGAGTATTGTAGTCTTTCGAGGAAGTTTTGTGTTTTGCTTGTGGCAAAAATCATTGGGTATTGAAAAAGCGCCCTAATGAATACATTCAAACTAGCACTAGATGTTCATGTCTTTGACGGGCTATTTATCTTTCCAAAGCCTAGCAGCAAAGAGTACGAGGGTAGTTTAAATGAATGATAAAATGTGGAGGCTATAGCAAAGTAATTAAAGATTACTATGATTATTGGTTTATCTTCTGCCCTCACCACGCGTTTGCATACGTAGTTATGCAGCGAGTTAAACACTCTCCCAAAAAAGTGTCCAAGACAGGAGCTGACACGAAGATTTTTAATGGAAGCGGTGTAAAATTGCGAATGTACAAAAAACATACATAAATACACATTTAACAAACTACCAATTGTCCAAATAAAGCAAGCATAAAATGTATAAAATGCATCTAAACAAATGTACTCACAGATTATGCTTCTTTAAGGGCATAAACAAAGAGGATGGAGGAGGATTCAGATGTGCTGCCTTTCACCATGCGATTTCCAACAAAATGGAAGATACAAATTAAAACTTTATTAACAGACAACTAAAATAACAAGAGACAACACACTTGAATCGCCACTAGAGGCCGCTGAACTGCACTAAGTTGCAGGAAGGGCGGAACACTCCCCGCCTGGCATCTGTAAGATGTCAAACTAACTGGAACTGTGTCCTTTGGTAGAAGAAGGACAACCTCCGAAACAGGTCTGAGGAACAACCTTGTTGTACCGTCCCTGACGATCCTCACTTCAATCTTTCGTACCTTCCCATCGTCGCCGGGAAAGGTTTTTGTAACCAGCCCAACAGGCCAGTTGTTCCTCTTGGCTTAGTTGTCCCGCAGCAGGACAACATCCCCTTCCCGCAGGTTAGGCCTTTCGTTCCTCCATATAAGTCGTCCTTGCAGATCGCTGATGTATTCCCGTTTCCACCGGTCCCAGAACGTGTTCGCCAGACTCTGGACCTGTCGCCACTGACGTCTAAAGAGGTCTCTATCATCAAACTGACCTGGAGGTAAAGAATGTGTGCCAACCTTTTGGGTAAGGAGAGTGGCTGGAGTGAGAATGACTGGGTTTTCTGGATCCGTGGAGACCGTGGTCAATGGCCTGCCATTAACTATCGCTGTGACCTCTGCCACGAGTGTCGTCAGAACTTCATGCGTCAGTTTTGCAGTCCCAAGTTTGAGGAGCATGGCATCTAGGATACGGCGTGTGACCCCGATCATCCGTTCCCAGCTGCCGCCCATATGTGAGGAGTGCGGAGGGTTAAACTGCCATGTGCATCCTTGCTCTGTCAGGTAGATCTCAACCTGATTGTTGTTGCAGCCTTTGGAGTCAATTTGGAGTTCCCACAAAGTTGGTTCCGCAGTCTGATCTGAACTGCTTCACGGGCCCCCTGATGGCAAAGAAGCGCCTGAGAGCATTAATGAAACTGGAGGTATCCATAGACTCCAGTACCTCAATGTGTATTGCTCGTGAGCTCATGCATGTGAAGATGACTGCCCACCGCTTGCTGTTCGCTTGACCTCCACGTGTTCTTCGCGAGGTTACAGACTAAGGACCGAACACATCGAGCCCTACATAAGTGAAGGGTGGGTCTGTGCTTAGGCGATCGGCAGGTAGATCCACCATCTTCTGCTCTTCCTTTTTGCCACGTAACTTGCGACAGATCGCGCAGTTGTAGAGTGTGCTGCTGATGGGTCGCTTTCCCCCAACGACCCAAAATCCAGCTGCCCTTACGGCTCCTTCGGTGAAGTGCCGGCCTTGGTGGTGAACTCAGGATAGTGCGGCCTTGAACGCTGACAGGTGCAGCAAACCCCAGAGGGTCGAATAAGCTATTGATGGTCGACAGTACGCCGCGTCGTGTAAAGGGCTTTTCATTGGCTGCTACGCGAAAGGTGAATGTGTCACTAGACAGGTCCCATCCAAGCCCCAGACTGTGTTGCATAGGAGGTGAGTCTTGGCCGATGTCGAGCCTTTTTCAGCACATCAATGGCTTCCGTCGCGCTGGAGAATGATTTTAACCCATCGTCCACATAGAAGTGCCGTACCACAAACCGACTTGCTTCAGTGCCAAACTCCTTTTCTCCCTCCATGGCGGTCCTCTTCAGCTCGTAGATGGCTATGGTTGGTGAAGGACAATTTCCAAACACATGGACCTTCATGCGGAACTCCACAACCTCGTCGTCAAGCTGGTGTTCGCGAAACCACAAGAAGCGAAGGTAGTGTGGGAGATTTTTTTTAATAAGTTTGAGCCCATACCCTGTCCCTGCGCTTCTGGTGGGTCAATTTGTGTGGCCTAGTGTCTGCACGTGGCCAAATTCCTGCTTAGTATGGAGCAGGCCGTGCAGACTACACACCTCAATACAATGGATACAGAGATGGGACCAAACGTAAGTCTGAACTGATGATCCAAGTGTCCATTAGCGCAGCAATAAACGAATCCTGTCCGAGGAAGCAATGGTCACAAGGGGGGGAGAGAGCTGGACTTCATACCCTGAGGGCCCGCACCAGACCCACAAACAATTAAACTAGTGAACCCATGCTTTAGCCCTTTACCTTTGTATCAGGGATTCTGCAAAGGTTGCCGCCAAGCCTTCTCGGGTCATGGGGTAGAGTAGACAAGGGGAGGTTGTCCTCATGGTAACCCCCATGATACACTTACAAGCTATTATGGAATGATAGACACTAAAAGGTTGTGGTCAATGATTCATTCATGACACTCTCACAACAGGTCTGTGTGTGAAATCCTGGGCAGAATCTGCCTGAGGGGCACACACACATGACAAGCTTAGGAGCCACCAGAATAGACCCAAGTCTGTGGTCTGTCCCTACTCTGTCCTTACAAACATTATTTCATGATGTATCCTAGTGAGTAGACATTATCTGATGGTGTAGCTTATTGAATTACTGGTATAGCCATTTAGCAAATAGCCTTATTAGCACATGATTTTATATGTATAGTATGTAGGTGGGTCAGCTTAAGTGACAGTTTATTCTTTGTATTGAAGAGTGAAGGGCAGAGGAGTAATGGGGGAAAGGGGGGGAGGACATAAAGGTATAAATAGATAGGGGCCGGGGAAGAAACAAGGGTGAATAGACAACATGGTGGAAATGTCAGGACCGGTAGATGTGGAACCCAATGCGGGTGAGAGAGAGAGAGAGAGAGAGAGATCCGGAAGCAGTGACGCGTTTATGCCAATTTTAATGCTTAACCATAGACAGGACAGAAAAGCGGTGAACAGAGAGAATCCTGGAGCATAAATGTTCTCACGGTTAATTATTTCCAGCCGTCGATAATGACCTGGCTAGAATCCTCGCATTCCTCATGCTTCTCCTGATTGCTTGATTAGTGACAGGAAACATAAAAACGTTAATGGAGAAGAGCAGAAGGAAAACAATGGTGTATAGAGAACATGCCATGAGGTCATGGGGAGGGATGCCAGAAGCTAAGTGGGAGTGGTTATGACGTCAAGCTTCAAGGCAGGAGGAGTTATGACATGTTAAAAGGTTGATGCACGGAAAGGAGGCCAGAGCTGCTTTCGCGAACAGCCTGGTTTTCTTGTAGGTGATTTCGCATTGCATACAATAAAACCCGATTACATCTGACTCAAAATGTGTTGTTTTTAAGAAGTATAAAATGTGGCTTCGGATCACTCAGTCTATCTGGCCCTGGCTGAGATCTGATTCCAACCACAACAGTAGTCACGGTGATCTTCTCTGACTAAGAAGCTATGGAACATCTGCTGGATGTCGGACATAACTGCAACTGGTTCGGTCCTGAAACGGACGAGGACCCCAAGCAGACTGTTGTTCAGGTCTGGACCCCGAAGGAGCACGTCGTTTAGAGATATGTTGTTGTGCTGTGCACTAGAGTCGAACACAACTCTAATTTGTCCTGGTTTCTGGGGGTGGTAGACTCTGAAACTTGGTAAGTACCAGCACTCTTGGTCCCTTTCCAGTGTAGGAGCTGGTTCGGCATGTCCATTGCTAAATACTTTCTTCATGAACTCCACAAAGTGGTCCCTCATCTCGGGTTTCTTCATCAGAGTCCGGCGGAGTGACATGAGGCGGTTGAAGGCTTGCTCCCGATTGTTGGGTAGACGTAGTGTAACCCAGACAAATAGAGCCTAGTAATAATGCACTTCGTGTTATAAAATTATAAATAGAATGACCCTTAAAAGAACCGAATAAGTACTACATACTAGACACTGAAGAGAAAAAACTATAATTTAACTAATTTAAGTTAATAAAGGGAAACTGGGACATGAATGTTGATTGAATTGTGACATGTATAGCCAAAATGGTGTTTCATGTGAGAAACCTGGGGAGGTGATTCGTTTATTTTATCTGACAGTGATAAGCCAATAAGAAAAGTAATCTTGTTGAGAGTACGCCAATTAGAAAGTAGGACCCGCCCTTAGTTCGTTTTTTGAGTTAAATGAGAGAGACGACATGCCCAGACATATTCATTCTGCGAGAAGACATGTCCAGACATGTTCATTCTGCGAGAAGACATATTCAAGTAGACTACAGATGAGAGTTTGCTCTGAAGACTAACAGCAAGATATCGAATTAGCTTTCAGTAATAGCTATCTAGTGAGGATTTTTATATTATTATCCGAGAAACAAGTAGTGAGAAATCAAACTGAGAATTTTAGCTAAGAGAGCTAGCAACGGAGTGGCAACGTTCCTCCGTTTGCCTTGGAAAAAGCCAGCAAGTTTCGCCGAGACCGAATCATCCTTCCAAGTTTCCAATTGCTCTACATTCGAAAATTTCCCTTGGTGAGTTAGTACTTTAATTGTCTTTGGATGGTGTGTGTAATATAGGATGAGACAAGTCTTTCTAAAAATTGAGCTAGCCTAAAGTAGAGCTAGCTGGCTTCGCGTTGCGTGGTTAGCGGCGTTGCTCTTTAATCTGTGGGTGTTGAGTGTCGGGGGGGGTGTTCGGGTGTATTAGCCACCGATGACTGCAGGCGGTTTTGGCGGCTTATCTCGCAAGTGCATCTCCGTTGCCTGATATCTTGCAGATTGGAGTGATGACGATAGCTGTGGGTTGCAGTTGTTTTGTGTCTTAATGATGATCATGTTAGCTAGTAACTTAGCATGACAATAGCGATGTGAAGCTAAGTTAGCTGACTCAAGCTAACGATACCTCTGGTTTAGTTAAAGATGAGCATTTAAGCTGATTTACATAGTACGAGCATAGAAAGAGACAAAATCTTTGGCATGGGTTTCAACATTTTATTTGAAGAATGTCACATATATATTGCAGTCATTCGCAATGGGATGTTAATTATTATTTTGGCTTTGTTTAAGCAAGGTTGGGTTTTTTGTTCCTGTTGGAGTCCATTGAGTCTGTTGAGTTCACCGGATCCTGGATACCGTCTGCATCCTGCTCGTCTTCACTGAAGGGGCTGTGGCAGAGTGTGGACTGGCGAGCCACCCAAGTCGACCATCTTTTGACCTAAGAGAGAGAGAGGAAAGTAAAACTGTCAGGGAACCAGAGGATTCATTTTGCAATATTCAAGAACTGAGTAATTTAATTCGCCACTCATAGGGAGTGTGCAGGTTCATTTGTTTTGCATTATAAAGTACTGATGTGTTTGTGATGATATGACAGTTGGGTTTGATAATCATATGTGAATCAATATTTTATTTTCATATTCGAATTGATATTTTATTTTCACATCCAGAATTGAGTAATACTGCTGAATGGGTTTGCAATCGAATTTCTTTCAAAATAAGAGTTCTGGTTTCAGTATAAGAGTTTTGGTTTAAAACAGGATTCCTATTGGAATGATACGTATATCCCTGCCTATCTACAAATTCTAAAAGTAATAACCTACGCTATAGGGGTAAATAGATAGGAGGGTCATACTTACCTGTGATTGAAAAGAGTTATTGAATTGTGCTGTGGAAAGAAAAAACAGTATTATTAGTATAGTTTGTCATTGTATTATATGTCTGTTGTTATTGTTTTTATCCACCGGCATTTCTAATTTTCTAAAGCATAAATAAATTAAAGGGTTAGAGAGAAATAATACAAAAAGAATATAAAAACATTCTCTTACCTTTTAAATTATAGCTAACGTCTGTGTGTGAGTCCATTCTTGTTAAGGTTGACCATCTCTCTCTTGCCGAATCTGGTATCTTCTGTTTATCTGGTCCATACCCTGTTTCAGTATTAGCATTCTAGTAGCAGTGTTCCTTGAGACACTTGTTACAGTTGTCTGGGGATGCGGAATGCCCAACTGTTGCAGTCGTCTTTGGAGAACTCTTTGTTCATGATGTGGAGGAAGGTTTCGTCTTCAACTGAAGGTGCCAGTTTGTCGTCGTCGACCCGAATGGCTGAAGATGAGTCTGCCTAGCTTCTCAGGAGGACGTCTGCGTTGTTCGCCTGTGGAATTCTCTTTCACGTAGATGAAACTTTCGCACGGTCGAAGATAGCTAGGGCGTCCGTTTTCCAGGATGCTGGTCTTGAAAGTGTTCGCAGTAGGCTTGTGAGCTCCCCCGAGGCAAACGTTGCCCACAATAACCCGTCCCAAGTCGAGCTGTTGGGCGTAGGGTGCATTGTGTGGCCCATTGTACTGCCTGCGGACTTTGTGAGCACGGATTATGTCCCTACCGAGGAACAAGAGGATTTCAGCTGAAGGGTCGAGCGGTGGAATTTGGCAGCCACTCTTCTCAGATGAGGATGGTAGCTCGCAGCCCGTGGTGTAGGAATTTCTTCCCTGTTGTTAGGAATGAGGTTGCACTCGATGAGGGTAGGCAGTGGCAGGGTGACTTTGCCGTCAGCTGACTCCACCACGAAGCCACTGGCCCTTCGCCCAGTGGTGTCTGTTGTGCCAGAGCACCACATGTGTTGAGCATGTCTTGAGGGTATAAGGAGAAACGTTCTCGTGGTTGTCAAATATGTCAAAAAAGGCAGACCTTGCCAGTGATAAGTTGCTCTGGTCATCTAACATCGCTTACATTCTCCTCTTCCTCTCAGGATGTCCCTTAGGGTAGACATTGACCAGCGTTATCTTAGAACAGGATTTACCTTGGAGACCTTCCCCACAGACCTCAGTGCAATGTGAAGTGGCTACCTCTGCAGCCTGTTCGCCTTGCTCCCCGCCATGCTCTGTGGCAGGTGCGGCAGACCCTGTCGCTGCCCAGGTGGGTGGACCGGCATGAAGAGCTGAGATGTGACGATTACTGTCACACTCTGAACAGTGGATGTCAGCTTTACAGTCTTTAGCTTGATAGGTCGTCGAGGTGCAGCATTTGAAGCATATGAAATGCTCTTTTAGAAAGCCCTTCCGTTCGTCAAGCGGCTTTTCCCTGAAGCTCCTGCACTTTTTGAGGGAGTGTGGCCTTTTGTGGATGGGGCATTGCTTGTCTGGGTCCTCATGAGGCTTGTTTTTAGGGTCTGGGAAGGGGGAATTCCTAACTTCTGTTTTGCTGACAGAGATGGGGTTCTGAGTTCTCCCCTGCTTTGCTGGAGGCCTCTCACTTCTGAGAGGTACAGCGCAGGCTTGGAAGGCAAAGCTGGGGTCCGTTCTCATTTCGGCGTGACTCTGTACAAACTCAACAAAGAATGAGAAAGGTGGGAATGGAATTTGGTGTTTCATTTTGTACTTTGAACCTTGAACTACCCATTGTTCTTGGAGGTTGTGTGGGAGTTTCTCCACAATGGGAGTTACCCCTCTGGATGTGTCAAGGAAGCTGAGGCCTGGTAAATAACCCTCACACTTAGCTGCTTCTACTTCAAGGAGCAGATCCGCAAGTTCCTGCAGCCGCTGGAAGTCCTTATTCTGTATTTTCTGGAAGTTTTCCAGCCTTGTGAAAAGAGACGTTTCAATGGCCTCCGGAGAGCCATAACTCTTATCTAACCGTCGCCACACCATGTTCAGACCGGCCATAGGATAGTTGACATGGACGGCTCTGACTCTTTTGACATGCTGCAGTGACTCCCCACCAAGCCACTTAGTGAGTAAGTCTAATTCCTCGCTGGGTTTCAAGTTCAATCCCTCTATGGCATTTCAGAAGCCGGCTTTCCAGGACAGATCATTTTCTGGCCGATTGTTGAACGTCTTCAGCCCCGATAAGACGAGGTCTCGGCGGGCTAAGTATGCGGCGAGGTCAGAAATATCTGATGGTCTGGGTGTGGGTGTGTGTGATGGACCCCCGACTGTAGGTGAGTTGTCCGCTGCGTTGGTGTAATGTGATGGGGGGGGGTTTGTGGTCTGGGGCCATCATCGATATATATCTCTAGGAGCCGGTTGTGGCAGGCTCTGCCTGGTGCCGCAGGCCTCAGTGTGTCGGGGGAATGTGGGCTGTGAAGCATGGGCAGCCTGTGCTTCTTCATTTTCTGTTTGTTGACCGAGTGCATCACTTTGTTGGCTGTTGAAATGTGCCTTTACAGCATCCCTTTTATTTGAAGAAAATATACTTATATAGACAAAAAAATACTGAAAAATATTGCACAGAAATATTAAATTATAAAAATCCAAGATATATACAAATAACAAATTTACATTCAAATGTAAATAAAAATAAATAGATAGCATGCTTCTTTTAAAAGGAACACAAGTAAGGTGCTGTCCAAGACAATAAAAATTGAAGGTGCACACAAATAAAACTAAATTGAACACAGCAGTGTTGCACCTTTTCAATACTGGTTGAGTCTGGCTCAATGTGGTTGAAAGCATAACCACATTATGCACAAACCAGACTTAAGATAGCTTCTGCTGTTTTGCTGCTAGTTGCATACTATATGCATGTTAACTAGCTAGTAGTAAGCTCATAGAGATGTAGTATAGTGCTATTATTACCCCCAAAAATTCACATAAATTGTTTATGATAATAGTCAAGAAAAGTGTTTTTTAGAGAAAGTTCAGCATCATTATAGCCAGTGTAATGTTAGCTAAATGCTTGAGCTACTAGTTAGCATTAACTTTAGTATAGTAATTGATGCAATACCTAGCTAGCACAATTATTTACTAGACTACTTCAAAACATAACATAATGTTCATGATGAGATGACATAACACATACCTTTATCTTTGGCCTGTTTCTCCTCTTCTTCTTTTCTCTTTTTTCTAAACTGAAATCCCAAAACCTTTGATCTTTTCATTTTGGCAACGTACCTCAATGTGTGTGTGACATGATTCGTTGTGTGACTAAATGATTGCCCATCAGTGCAGGATCAAGAAACTAAACCATTTCACCTTGGTGGTTTACAGACTCATTTTCATTTATCATTATATTATAAACCAGGCAAAATTGCAGCTCTATATCAGTAGCTACTGAGATATTATTTCCATTTGCTTGTGTGTGTTACAAGAGCAGGGTTGCATTTGGTTGCATTGTTATTGACCTCTACCCCTCCTCCACTTTAGGGTTCTAGCAGGTGAGGACTAGGACACCTCCTAAGCTGACAGAGAGCAGAAGCATTGAGACAAAAAAGTCACATCATGCCTGCCCGATGCTAGTGTAGCGCTGTCGCCCAGCGCTGAGCACAGATGAGCAAGATGCCTTGCCTATGTCACCTATGCCAGGATCCGCCACTGTGATGTACTTTTATTGCTGCTGGGAGTGCTGGCGCTCCCGTCGACCTCAGGGGGTTAATGCATCTCGTCGGCAGCAAGCATCACGTGGCAGTGAGAAATCTCTGTCAGTATTGACATCGTTCATTTTAAAATAGAATTGTATATAGGTATATATACATGTCAAATCACCAGGGGGAAAACGTGACATAATATTTGGAATGTGTGATGTGCATTAAAATGTTTAATCATTCAGTAATAGTGTAAGTGCACAGCATTCTTTTGTTTTCCCCCTATGAAGTGCGTAATGTTAATATTGGCAACAAGCAGTGAGACTAAAGATAGCCTACTAAAGAAACAAAGGAGTGCAAAGTGGTAACTTAACCTGCATGAACTGTTTTTATTTTTTCTTCTTTGTTCACGTTATTTTGGTTTACGTGTTAAATACCGGGAGAGTCGAGAGCAGCAGCGCCATCACGTTGAATTGTAAAAGGTGTGCGCTCATCTCCCGAGTAGGAGGGGAGAAATTCTCTGTATTTAAGTTAATTCTGGAGCTGTATGTAAGTGTTTGATACAGCTTTTTTATATTGATGAAGGTGACATTAAAATATACATGCATGTAATTTGTGGTAACTGTTTTTCAGTTTAAATGTAGTTTCTTTATTTTATTTTGAAAATGGTTTGGTCTAGGAGGGGCTACTTAATTGCCTGTTCTATCTATGGAATGGTTGAGCCATTCAGTTTGAGTTCAGTCTTGCCCTTGTGAGCAGCTCTATGCGCATTGCTATTGCCATTGCTTTTGCTATAGTCAGGGATCCAGTCACCCAAAATTTGAGAGAACCTTACATAGCATGCTATACTTTTTGTTTGTGTTTCTTCTATTAATTTGGACATTGAGGTCCACTGAATGAGAGGTCTGTTCTGCCGGAAACCTTGCAAAAAAAATTATGCCCATTTTTGTATATGCAGCCTTTTTTTTCACCGAAAAATGTGAAAAATAAGTCCTCAGTGGGTTGTGTAGGCTGTCAATAAATGCATTCCAGATACACAGAACACATGTGTTAACAACATCAAGTTAAGAAATACACTCACAAAACCTTTCCAAATGATTTATAGACATTTTCTATTTAAAAAATCACCAGTTTTTTCCTTTACTTTCATCTTTACTTCAATAGTAATCAACTTTGCCCTGAGTTATGACATCAGCCAATGTGTCATTCTTTTCAGCAAACAAAATAAAGTTGTAATTTTAACAAAACCCTGTACCCGAAAGAAAATACTTGTAACACAAGAAATTCCAAACAACAAAAGGATTTTAATTACAAAATGTACACAGGATGACAAGCCAACAAAACAATTATCGTTATACAGCTTAATTTGGATAGATTAGTGACCAGTATCTAGAAAGCATGAAATTAAACATTAGCTGAACAAAATTATTGAACACAACAAATGTAAAAAAAATGTTTTACTAGCAACAAGGTCTATAATATAACATGAAATTAACTTTGCATTGAACAAAGTAGCTCACTCACTGTCACTGTCTTTAAGTGTGAGTTAAATCCTTGAACATTTTTTGGGGTCCCCAGTGCAGAGACATGCGATGACACACTTCACATTGGCTCTCGCACAGGAGCATCCTCGGGCACATATGCTTTTCTTGCAGTGACAGTATTTGGTGCGTTTGAATTCTTCAGCATCATGGTTGCCACCGACTTACCGCTGACAAGCTCTCTGCCAAAGTCAGTGGCAACAGGGTTGGTTGGTTGAGACATGTGTGCTTGCTTGCATACAGCCACATCTTCGGTAGGTGGAAGGCAACGCATGTCTCCTTTGATGTTGCCAAAGAGATGGGCTCGCAGTGCATCCAAATTACCACTGAAGTCACTCCTCTCATACAGTGACACCATGTATTGCCTAGCCGCTGTCACAACATCTTCTTTAACATCCAGGCTTTCCCCAGGGTCACCGCATCTGCACAGGGGCAGAAGGTCTTCCAGGTGATCAACGGCAGTTTTGTAGGTGCACTTTTTTCCTCTTCTGTAGAGATAGCTCACTGTGTCACATCCAGTCAGTATGTAGGTGCTGAGGAGCATGGATGAAAGATCTGCAGCTTCAACATCATACTTCACTGCCAGGGAATCCACGATTGCATGAGCAGGTAGGTAGATATCCATCTTCTTTACCCACAGCTCCTGCAGGCCATCCATGTGTGTGATGTAGTATATGCACATCATGATCACGTCTGTGTCAGTAGCCACCACTACAGCCTGTTTGTGGTGCAGATGTTGTACTAAGTATCCAATGTGGGAAAACACAAAGTACAGGTTTTGGACAACTGCACTCTCTTCCTCATAGACCTTCTTAGCTTTGAGTGCCATGGACAGTGACTTTTTTGGCTTTGCTGCAAATGTGGCAAGTTTTATTGGGGCTATTTTCTCACTGTCTGTTTTTCTTGCTGCAGCCAGTGCCTCTAGTCCTTTTTCACGGGCGTTCACCAAATCTGCAGATGCAGATTTGTGGCCTGTTGAAATGTTCATCAGCTCCTGTTCTTCACATGAGAATGGATTGATCATCTGGTTGTTGATGGCATCTGTTATTTTCCTAACACCTTCTGCCTCCTTTGTTCCTTGGCTGGTGTCCTCGTGGTGTTTGGTGTCATCCATATCCAGATATGACATAGCCTTTGTCTGCTCTGAAACTGCTGTCAGAACTGGAAGAGCTTGCAAGTATTTCTCCATAGCCGCTGGCTGCTGACTGATGCCAGTGAAGAGTTTTGTCTTGGCGTCACGGTTGTAGGTTTTCTCAAGTGCCATGTTTGTCCAGACACCATTGAAACGACCTTCAGTTTGACGTACAGTGAACTTCCCATCCTTTAATTCTCTATGGATGTTCGGAGCCAGTGTAGATAGGTTTCTAATTGCTTCTAGGTAGTGGGGTAGGCAGGATACATACTTGTAGTGGCAGCTACAAGGTATGGTAACATCTTTTTTACTTCAGCCAGGTGTTCCTCCCACAGGCCTGCATGCTCAGCGTGGATGAACCGTTTCAGAATCATCACCATGTCCATGTACATTAGCCAGAGCTTTGTGGTAGGTGAAGTATATACTTAATCAAACTCAGCCATCAAACGTGACAGCTTTTTCAGTTGGATGCAGAAGATGCCTTCTCTACATCCTTTTCTGACAGGGCATATAGGAGTAGCTGGACATTTATGGCAAGCACAGATATGCACTCCAGGTTCTTCTCTTCAATGATCAACCATCTGGTAAATACATCTCAGTGTAAGGCGAACATGGCTGCATGTACTATAGTGTGGACACGCAGCATTGTGTAGTAATCTTTCCCACTGATGATCTTGTTTGCTGTTCCACAGAGACAAACATCAGCTTCTACCATGATGCCTTCGATTCCAGAGGCCTGCATCAAATGCCCAATTGCTTTCAGGAAATTTTGAGCAATATGGAAGCCACCCATGCGCAAGATAAGTTTTGCATACTTCTGAGGGTTCTTCTTTTGCAGACCCAGAACCACTTCATAGATTGCTTGGTCGCATGTGATGATGGTGAACTCTTGGCCCTGTTTTCTGGACACATCCATGCAGTACTGAACTGACTGTTCAACCACATCTGGGTCCGTTGGTGACTTGGGAAAGAAGGGACCATAGCTGATCACAGTTGTAGGGGTGGCATCTGGGATGAGAAATGCCTGGGATTAACTCTATGTTGGAGCAGTGCAGCTTGGTTTCAGGTCCTCCAAGAGAACAGTAGGGCAGATATGCACCAAATGCCACAAGATGCTCAGGTGGTCAAGAGGTTCTGCCACAGGTAGCTTAGGCTCTGTTTCAACTCCAACCAGGGAGCGACTCCTTCAATGATCTTTGAGACTCAGGTGGCTTTCCTTGGTTTGAAATGGCTGAGAAGACTCCAGGGATGATTGGCGGGTTTTCAGCAGAGGTAAACTAGCCATTGGCATGGGATCTTCATCAGGATCCTTGTACTGGAATATGATGTGTGTTGTGCCATGCAGTGTTCGTCCATCCTTTGTGTACTCTTGGAAGTCAAGGTTATCAAATGCAAACTGTGTGAATCATCCAGGTTTGTTGGTATGAGGGCACCATCCTGACCTGTCTGCTCATCAACTGAATTTTCCATTGTTGTAATATATCTCTGGGCATCCTGGTAGCTGATGCAGTTCCCAAATCTGTTTAGAAGTGTCATAGTTGCCTTGCTTCTGGTTTCCTTGAGGATGTGCAATGCTGTTCCAATGTGCTTTGGTGTTAGGATCCCTGCAACTGTTTGGCAGACATCCTGGGCAAGGTTGAGAACTTGTTCATGCTGCTTGGGACTAACTTTCACCCGGCCGCCGTCACCCACCTCTGGGGATGCATCTGTTATCAACCATGCTAGGTGGTTGTACAGGTTGCAGCTCACTCTCCGCGATGCCTCCAAGTATGATATCTCCAGCTGCATTGATGGGTATTCAGTCTCACTTCCAGGCATCTGCTGACTTCCACTGGCTGAGGATGCTCTGGCTTCTCTTGCAGCCTTCAGTGCCTGCTTTTCTGCCTTACATTGGTCCTGGAGCTCCGTCCGTGTTCTCTTTGCAGTGTTATAGGACGAGACCATGGTATCATCAGGTGTTACCTCATCATCACTTTCTTCTTCATACTCTGCCTCTTGAGCTGTCTCCTTTAGTTCCTTCAACTTGGTGAGCATGCAGCCAATGCTCAATTATGCAGAGCAAACCAGGCTAGAGCATCCTTTCTGTGGTACAACCATTACCTTACAGTTGCTATCTACGCCATCTGTCTACGGCATTTTAAGGCGGGCTACCAAGGGTTGAGATCTGTATGATTTAACATTGTCAACTCCATAGTTTGCTAGGTATTTATGGAATTCATCCCTCAAAGCTGTAACAAAGAATATGGCACCATCTTTGAAAAGGGGCTCATGTATGCGAGATACTAGTTGGGCCAGTGCAGCATCATATGGAAGTGTGTCAGTACTTGTTTTTCCCTGTGTATGAACACGTCTTGTTAGGTAGACATTCATACAATCCCTGTGATACTGGAAGTCGTTAGGAATCATGTCAGTGCACTTGTTTACATCAGGACCCCGAATCTTGCATAGCATATCCTCATCTTCAAGTTGGTTTGCTTTTTTCCAGATAGAATTCTGTCTATCGTAAGTGGCAATCGAAAGGAGGGATCTATCCCCCTTGGTACTGTGAGCTCTTCCACAAATGAAGCATTCTTCCTTGTATTTGATGGGCTGGGGCATTGAAAACCATGTTTTTGAAGCACTGCTGTCTGGCTCAGTGGAGGGTCCTGCTTCAGATGAAGTGCCTTCTTGCTTTGCAAAGAATTTTTTTCTCTGATAAACAGTTTTGCGATTTCTGTACTTGGCGCGACACTTTGTGTGCCACACGGGATTCCTATCCAGAAAGACACAATGAGGTTCCAGATCATTTTCAAGTCTGAATGAGACATCGTCCTTTCTGTTGGCTACAGCATATAGGGGTGCAGGATAGCCTTGATCCTTGGTCCTCTGACATATTAGGCAAACAGTGTAGTTGGTATCAAGCCGCTTTCTCTTCAGCTGCTTAGTTGAGAACTCAGGCTCCATGGTTAAGGCTGCAGGTCCTGCAGCAGAAAATGAAAAAAAAAAAAAAAACTTGTCGGTCAAAAAATAAAGGGTGCATATGGGGGGATAGCTGGGGGTCTGGCAGTCATCCCCAAAGAAAATAACACTTATTTGTATGCATTCTGGTGAAAAAATTGCAGTTGTGTTCTGTGTACAGTTGAATGTTAGCCTTAGACAAACACGTGTGCCTGCCTACCTATCTAGCATACAGGTGATGTAGTGGGGGGAAGATATTAATTCCACAAAATAATTACATAATATCAATTATTTTTTGCTGGGTGGGTTAGCCCTCTTCAGATGCATCTATTCATGTAGCGATAACAAAAACATTAACATTATTTAAAACGTCTTTCATGACAAATATAGTTAGTAGATAGAGGTCACTGTATGCAATCACTAACGTAAAGTTACATGTCAAAAAGACCTAACGTTAACTTTTTAGCTGTCAAACTGTGAGGGACTGTTGGAAATGTATTTACTGTACTGGGATAAACCCCTTGAGAAGTATCCTCTCATTTTCGAGGGGGTCCCACAATTCGGGGGTTTTCGACTACTACCTAGCTCGCTGGCAAGTACTGTGTTTACAGTTGCCTAAATAGCTAACGTTACCTAAATAGTGTTTAATCTCCAACTAATTTCATTCATCATTAGTCTAGCTAGCTAGCTAGCCTCTTAAATGGTGGAGCAATCATGTGGATCTGTGTGGTGTTTTTAGCTAGCAATGTTTATTCATTGTATTCTGGCGTTCACTAAAGCTAAATAATTCACGTTAACGTTACCATTCATTCTTTCAAAATACAACGTTTTACTAGTAGATTTCGATTTACATGGTATTTTATTATTATATAGTTAACGTTAAAGACATATTATTATAAATTCAGAAGGTAATGTTATAAGGCACTTACCTCAGATGGATGTTGCTTGCGAGATGTCAAAAGACGTCCAGCAGCTGACTGTCAGAATCAGCTGCAACATCAGCTGGAGATGCAAGGCTTTACGGACAGAATCGACAGCCAATGGACTTAGGAGTTTTAATTACAAGGCATTTTGAGTACATTTTATTGGCCCTAGAGTGGTGAAATGTTCAGCCCACTTAAAGGGGAGTTGCCGCTATTGATTAATGTTTAAAAAAAAAAAAGAAATCAGGAAAAATGGAGTCCTTCTTCCGAGAGCGACCATATTTTTGAATATAATTAAATGGTTAAGCATATCTAAAAACGTTAAGTACAAACCTTGTTTCAGAATAGGCTACAAACTGCATTCATTTGTGACTTTCAGAACCCAGGACAGCGTCTCACTCTCTCTGTGGTGCTGAAAACCACAGGGGGGAGAGGGGACATGGTTCGGGAAGTGGCCCTGAGGCAGCTGAGGTGTACTCCCTCAGTTATAAAACTAGCAATTCAACACTGTAGTTAGCAAACAGGTTGGCAAAGCTAGCTGGCATACAGATCTACCATGCTAGCTAGGTAATGCAGCATAGTAGCCATGTTCTTTCATAGAATTCAAGCTATGGTGTTCTCTGTGGCTCAGTTGGTAGAGCACAGCGTTGGCAACGCAACGCTTAGGTTGTGGGTTCAATCCCCACTGGGGCCACATATACTGAAAATGTATGCATTCACTACTGTAAGCCGCTTTGGATAAAAGCGTCTGCTAAATGGCGTATATTATATTACTATTAAAGTCAAGAAAACAATTACACAATAAGGAGAAAGGAGGTGCGGTCTGTGCAATACCAGGTAAGGTCTGTGCAATATCCATCCAAAATATCCACTGTGACCCCGTCTTGAAAAGCAGTCCAGAGAATCCTCTCACTCTCTGTCTTTTGATCTTCTTTTGATCTCTGATTTTGGTTTGATATTAATCATTTTTACTGTTGAATGACAATAATGTTTGCTGAAAAGAATGGCACATTGGATGATGTCATAACTCAAGGCATAGTTGATTACTATTGAAGTAAAGGGAAATAATGAACTATTGAAATAACTATTGAAATAATGGAAAAAATGCAAAAAACGCATAATTTTTTTCTGCAAGGTTTCCGGCAGAGCAGACCTCTCATTCAGTGGACCTTAATGTCCAAATTAATAGAAAAACAAAAAGTATAGCATGCCATGTCAGGTTCAACCCATTTTCTTGAGCTTTTGGGCCTGTGGATCCCTGACTACTATTGGTATTGCTAATGACAATTACTGTTCGTATTATTTTTGCAAACAAGCTGGGTTATCAGCTATGGCAACAGAAAGGTATGTCCTTAAAAACAAAAACAATGTATTATACAGGCAAGAGTTGCATCTGTTTATACCACAGCCTTTGATGCAGAAACTCTTTGAGTTAGGGCACAGCATACCATGGTCAGGCCATTTAGGGAACATGAAAACCCTAAGCAGAATTTCAAAGCGGTTTCATTGGCTAGGGTTTTACACAGATGCCCAGCAGTTCTGTATATCTTGCTCAGAGTGCTAGAAGTCTGGGGTAAAGTACCCAAAGCACCCCTATTTCCACTGCCCATTATTTATGTGCCATTTTTCGGAATATCTGAGTTGAGTTGAGTTGAGTTGCTTTTATTGTCATTCCGCCACATACCAGTACGTAGAAGAACGAGATTGCGCTTTGATTTACAACAGTGCAACATTAAGACAACAATTACACAACAGTTAAGACAGTGCAACATTTACGACACAACATTTAGGTCACATTGAGGTAACAAGGTCACATTGAGGGTCACATTGAGGTAACATTTTATAAAGTGCAGTAACATTATAAAGTGCAACAGAAACACATTGAGGTAACAATAAGGTGCAGGCATGTATTGTTTTGTTGTGCAAAAAACAGAAACGACACTAGTAGCAGCGTGACTGTTCTCAACAGTGCAACAATTCCACACCAGTTAGGACAGTGCAACATTTACGACATTTAGGTCACATTGAGGTACATTATAGTGCAGTTCAGCCCATGGCGCAGGGCTGGAGGCAGTGTTTATGTTCGAGTTTAATGTCCATTCAGTATTCTGACAGCATGGGGAAGGTAGCTGTCGTGGAATCTGGTGGTCTGTTTCTTTGTCGCGAGGCTGCGGCACCGTAACCTCTCGAACAGTCCGTGCGCTGGGTGGGTGGTGTCTTTTATGATGCCATTGGCTCTACTTCTGCAGCACTTACATTTTTAATTTTTTTTTACATTTTAAGCATTTAGCAGACGCTCTTATCCAGAGCGACTTACAAGATGTGCATCAATACATGGTAGGAACAATCACAGTTAGCGCACGAGATCAGTGCAGGAATACAGCAATAGACATCATTGCAGGCATCTGCGTACCATACCTGTAACACCGGGAGGGAAAAGGTATTTTAAATTTTTAATTTTTTTTAAATAAAGAGTATAGTGTTGAACAAGTAGACAGTGGAAGGCCTGCCAGCAAGGAATTGCAGTAGTCCAGACGTGAGATCACCAGGGCCTGGACCAGGAGTTGAGTGGCCTCTTGGGTGAGGAACGGTCGGATCCTCCGGATGTTGTGGAGGGAGAAACGGCAGGTCCGAGTGATCGCTGTTTAGCGATGCCACCGACAGGTCGAGGAGAAGGAGGACGGAGCTAAGGGATCGGGACATAGCGACGTGAAGAGCCTCTGTGACCACAAGGAGAGCAGTCTCTGTGGAGTGGCCTGCTCAGAACCCAGATTGGTTAGGATCAAGCAGGTCGTTCTGTGAGAGATGAGCAGACAGTTGATTATAGACAGCCCGCTCTAACGTTTTGGAGAGGAAAGGGAGGAGAGAGACAGGTCGGTAGTTAGAGATGACAGCAGGATTCAGAGAGGGTTTTTTGAGGAGGGGGACAACCTGAGCGCATTTGAGGGAGGAGGGGACAGAGCCAGAGGAAAGAGAGGAGTTAATGACATTAGAGACAAGGGGAGGATGTCCATAGCAATGGACTGGAAGAGGGGGAAGGAATGGGATCAAGAGGGCAGGTGGTGGGACGGTGGGAGAGAACAAGTTGAAGAATGTCCGAGTCAGGAGGGGTGAGAAGGAGGACAGAGGAGTGGGAGGTTTAGGTAGCGGGATGGGAGAGGGAGAGGTTGGGGGAAGGAGTTGCGAATGACCTCAACCTTCTCGTGAAAGAAGGATGAGAAGTCATCGGTTATAGAGGAGGGGGGGGGAGGAGGAGGGGTGAGGAGAGAGGAAAACATAGCATAGAGTTTACGTGGGTTGGAAACAGAAGATTGAATCTTAGAAAGGAAAAATGCAGACTTAGCAGAGGAGAGGTTAACGGAGAAGGAAGCCAGGAGTGTGTGGAAGTCAGACAGAGCTACAGGAGATTTGGATTTTCTCCATTTTCTTTCTGCCGCACGCAGCTTCAGTCGGTTAGCCCGAATGGAATCGGTTAGCCAGGGGCGGGGGGCGGAGATGAGCGGGTTTAGCGGATAGAGGACAGAGTAAGTCAAAGGAGGAGAGAGAGAGGAAAGTAGGGTGGATGATGCTACTTCAGCAGGTAGCTGAGAGAAGGCATCAGTAGGGGAAAGGAAGATAGGACAGTAGCTGACAGGGCAGCGGGTGAGAGAGCGGAGGTTGCGACGGACAAGGACAGCGGGAGCAGGTGAAGATGGTTTAGGGACAGAGGGAGGGGAGAGAGAAAGACAGAAAGGAATGGTCAGACACATGTAGAGGCGATACCGTAATGTTGGGTGAGGCGCAGTTCCTGGTGAAGACCAGGTCCAGTTGGTTACCGGCCTTGTGGGTGGATGGGGATTCAGCCATGGTGAAGTCAAAGGACTGAAGCAGGGGGAGGAATGCAGAGGCCTGGGAGGACTCTAGCTGTAAGACGGGAGTGCCATCCTCAGGGAAGGCACTGAGTAGGGCATCCATCTCGTCTAGGAAACTCCCCAGTGGACCTGGAGGGCGGTAAAGAACAATGATGTGCAGTTTACATGGAACAGTGACAGTGACAGCATGAAATTCAAAGGAGGAGGGGGAGAAGTGAGGAAGAGGAACAATACCAAATCTCCACAGGGGGGAAATTAGTATACCTGTCCCTCCACCTCGACCTGAGGGTCGTGGAGTGTGGGAGAAGGTGTAGGCGGCAGAGAGAGCAGCAGGGGTGGCCGTGTTTGCGGAGTGATCCAGGTCTCCGTAAGCGCCAGGAACTGCAGGGAGAGTAGTGAGGCCTGGGCCGAGATGAAATCGGCCTTCCGGACAGCGGACTGGCAGTTCCATAGTCCGCCTGCTACCACCACGTCAACACCGGGAGATCTAGGAGGGTGGATGAGGTTGGACAGATTACGGGTGTGGGTAGAATCTCTCCTTCTAGGCAATCTAGAAGAGGAGACATGGACTGGGATAGGGAGGTAGCATGTAGTGTTAGATGCAGAGGAAGTAGAACAGGGAGATACAATACTATGATACTTACTTTGCGGCGAGCACTCTAGCTGGCCCCCTCGGTGGACTCCTGCAGGTAGACTCCTTTGTCTTTGTCCGCTGAGTCTTCGTTCGGTGAGGCTAGGAAGGTGAGGCTGCCGCGAAAAGCTGCCGCTATCCACAACTATGATTGCTTATATGTGGCGAATGCCCCCTGACAACAATACAGACTAATTACCAATTCCTTACATTAATCAACTGCAAACACGGGTGCTAAGCCTGTTAATCAAAACTGGTTGAAACGCTAAGTATCAATCAATCTTTGAACTAAATCTTCTAAGCAGCGACTGAAGCTAGTAATCAACTAATAAACTGTGGAACAAAAGCAACAAGCTACTAATTAGACTAACAAAGTAACGAGACCTGCTCCTGCAACGGTGCAAACAGGCAGAGAACGAGAACTACACACAAAGTCTAACGCCGGGTTACCAACATGGACTAGAACGCAACAAGATACTCTTACCGTGGTCAGATGCACACTGATAAGATTCGGCCGATAACGCGCTTAAATCCTCCCTGACAACAATACAGACTAATTACCAATTCCTTACATTAATCAACTGCAAACACGGTGCTAGGCCTGTTAATACATTTACATTTTACATTTTAAGCATTTAGCAGACGCTCTTATCCAGAGCGACTTACAAGATGTGCATCAATACATGGTAGGAACAATCACAGTTAGCGCACGAGATCAGTGCAGGAATACAGCAATAGACATCATTGCAGGCATCTGCGTACCATACCTGTAACACCGGGAAGGAAAAGGTATTTTACAATGTTTACAAAATGTACAATTTTTTTATTTTATTTTTTAAATAAAGAGTATAGTGTTGAACAAGTAGACAGTGGTGAAGACAATTTAGCTAGATGGACAGAGATCAGGGTAGTGGAGTTTGAAGAGGTGGGTTTTGAGTCTCTTGCGGAAGATTGAAGTGATTCCGCAGTCCTGACCAATTGCGGGAGGTCATTCCACCAACGAGGGACCAGGACAGAGAAGAGGCGAGACCGCGAGAGCGGCTGCCAGGCGCCCGGAGGGATGGGGCAGTCAGTCTGCCAGCGGAGGCGGAGCGGAGAGGTCTGGACGGGGTGTAGGGCGTGATGAGTGACTGGAGGTATGGGGAGCAGTACCTCTGGCCGCTTGAAAAGCAAGCACCAGTGACTTGAATCTGATGCGTGCTGCGATGGGGAGCCAGTGCAGAGAGGAGAGTAGAGGGTGACGTGGGTGAACCGGCTGGTTGAACACCAGGCGAGCAGCAGCGTTCTGGACTAGTTGCAGTGGCTTGATGGCACAGGCCGGAAGGCCTGCCAGCAAGGAGTTGCAGTAGTCCAGACGTGAGATCACCAGGGCCTGGACCAGGAGTTGAGTGGCCTCTTGGATGAGGAACGGTCGGATCCTCCGTATGTTGTGGAGGGAGAAACGGCAGGTCCGAGTGATCGCTGCAATATGGCTCGAGAAGCACAGCTGGTTGTCCAGGGTTACCCCAAGTCTCCTGGCAGACTGGGACGGAGACACTATGGAGCCTTCCACGGTGATTGATGCATCAATCATCGGGAGCCCTTCGCTGGGAGGAAGAGCAGCTCTGTCTTCCCCAGGTTCAGCTTCAGGTGGTGGGTGGACATCCATGCGGAGATGTCAGCCAGGCATGCAGAGATCCGTGCGGGACCTGGGTATCAGATGGAGGGAAGGAGAGAAACAGTTGAGTGTCATCAGCATAACAGTGATAGGAAAAACCATGAGCAGAAATAACAGAACCAAGTGACTTGGTGTACAGAGAAAATAGGACAGGGCCTAGCACCGAGCCCTGCGGGACACCGGTAGAGAGGGTGCGGGGAGAGGAGAGGGGTCCTCTCAGGCCACCTGGTAGGACCGGTCAGCCAGGTAGGACTCAAACCATGTCAACACAGATCCAGAGATTCCCATCTCGACGAGAGATGAGAGCAGGATCCGGTGGTCCACGGTGTCGAATGCCGCCGACAGATCGAGAGAAGGAGGACGGAGCTAAGGGATCGGGACTTAGCGATGTGAAGGGCCTCTGTGACCGCAAGGAGAGCAGTCTCTGTGGGAGTGGCCTGCTCTGAACCCAGATTGGTTAGGATCAAGCAGGTCGTTCTGTGAGAGATGAGCAGACAGTTGATTATAGACAGCCCGCTCTAACGTTTTGGAGAGGAATGGGAGGAGAGAGACAGGTCGGTAGTTAGAGATGACAGCAGGATTCAGAGAGGGTTTTTTGAGGAGGGGACAACCTGAGCGCATTTGAGGAGGAGGGGACAGAGCCAGAGGAAAGAGAGGAGTTAATGACATTAGAGACAAAGGGAGGATGTCCATAGCAATGGACTGGAAGAGGGGGAAGGAATGGGATCAAGAGGGCAGGTGGTGGGACGGTGGGAGAGAACAAGTTGAAGAATGTCCGAGTCAGGGAGGGGTGAGAAGGAGGACAGAGGAGTGGGAGGTTTAGGTAGCGGGATGGGAGAGGGAGAGGTTGGGGGAAGGAGTTGCGAATGACCTCAACCTTCTCGTGAAAGAAGGATGAGAAGTCATCGGCGGTTATAGAGGAGGGGGGGGGGGAGGAGGAGGGGTGAGAGAGAGGAAAACATAGCATAGAGTTTACGTGGGTTGGAAACAGAAGATTGAATCTTAGAAAGGAAAAATGCAGACTTAGCAGAGGAGAGGTTAGCGGAGAAGGAAGCCAGGAGTGTGTGGAAGTCAGACAGAGCTACAGGGGATTTGGATTTTCTCCATTTTCTTTCTGCCGCACGCAGCTTCAGTCGGTTAGCCCGAATGGAATCGGTTAGCCAGGGGGCGGGGGGGCGGAGATGAGCGGGTTTAGCGGATAGAGGACAGAGTAAGTCAAAGGAGGAGGAGAGAGAGGAAAGTAGGGTGGATGATGCTACTTCAGCAGGTAGCTGAGAGAAGGCATCAGTAGGGGGAAGGGAAGATAGGACAGTAGCTGACAGGGCAGCGGGTGAGAGAGAGCGGAGGTTGCGACGGACAAGGACAGCGGGAGCAGGTGAAGATGGTTTAGGGACAGAGGGGAGGGGGAGAGAGAAAGACAGAAAGGAATGGTCAGACACATGTAGAGGCGATACCGTAATGTTGGGTGAGGCGCAGTTCCTGGTGAAGACCAGGTCCAGTTGGTTACCGGCCTTGTGGGTGGATGGGGATTCAGCCATGGTGAAGTCAAAGGACTGAAGCAGGGGGAGGAATGCAGAGGCCTGGGAGGACTCTAGCTGTAAGACGGGAGTGCCATCCTCAGGGAAGGCACTGAGTAGGGCATCCATCTCGTCTAGGAAACTCCCCAGTGGACCTGGAGGGCGGTAAAGAACAATGATGTGCAGTTTACATGGAACAGTGACAGTGACAGCATGAAATTCAAAGGAGGAGGGGGAGAAGTGAGGAAGAGGAACAATACCAAATCTCCACAGGGGGGAAATTAGTATACCTGTCCCTCCACCTCGACCTGAGGGTCGTGGAGTGTGGGAGAAGGTGTAGGCGGCAGAGAGAGCAGCAAGGGTGGCCGTGTTTTGCGGAGTGATCCAGGTCTCCGTAAGCGCCAGGAACTGCAGGGAGAGTAGTGAGGCCTGGGCCGAGATGAAATCGGCCTTCCGGACAGCGGACTGGCAGTTCCATAGTCCGCCTGCTACCACCACGTCAACACCGGGAGATCTAGGAGGGTGGATGAGGTTGGACAGATTACGGGTGTGGGTAGAATCTCTCCTTCTAGGCAATCTAGAAGAGGAGACATGGACTGGGATAGGGAGGTAGCATGTAGTGTTAGATGCAGAGGAAGTAGAACAGGGAGATACAATACTATGATACTTACTTTGCGGCGAGCACTCCCTAGCTGGCCCCCCTCGGTGGATTCCTGCAGGTAGACTCCTTTGTCTTTGTCCGCTGAGTCTTCGTTCGGTGAGGCTAGGAAGGTGAGGCTGCCGCGAAAAGCTGCCGCTATCCACAACTATGATTGCTTATATGTGGCGAATGCCCCCTGACAACAATACAGACTAATTACCAATTCCTTACATTAATCAACTGCAAACACGGGTGCTAAGCCTGTTAATCAAAACTGGTTGAAACGCTAAGTATCAATCAATCTTTGAACTAAATCTTCTAAGCAGCGACTGAAGCTAGTAATCAACTAATAAACTGTGGAACAAAAGCAACAAGCTACTAATTAGACTAACAAAGTAACGAGACCTGCTCCTGCAATGGGTGCAAACAGGCAGAGAACGCAGAACTACACACAAAGTCTAACGCCGGGTTACCAACATGGACTAGAACGCAACAAGATACTCTTACCGTGGTCAGATGCACACTGATAAGATTCGGCCGATAACGCGCTTAAATCCTCCCTGACAACAATACAGACTAATTACCAATTCCTTACATTAATCAACTGCAAACACGGGTGCTAAGCCTGTTAATACATTTACATTTTACATTTTAAGCATTTAGCAGACGCTCTTATCCAGAGCGACTTACAAGATGTGCATCAATACATGGTAGGAACAATCACAGTTAGCGCACGAGATCAGTGCAGGAATACAGCAATAGACATCATTGCAGGCATCTGCGTACCATACCTGTAACACCGGGAAGGAAAAGGTATTTTACAATGTTTACAAAATGTAAAATTATTATTTTTATTTTTATTTTTTTTTTTAAATAAAGAGTATAGTGTTGAACAAGTAGACAGTGGTGAAGACAATTTAGCTAGATGGACAGAGATCAGGGGTAGTGGAGTCTGAAGAGGTGGGTTTTGAGTCTCTTGCGGAAGATTGGAAGTGATTCCGCAGTCCTGACCAATTGCGGGAGGTCATTCCACCAACGAGGGACCAGGACAGAGAAGAGGCGAGACCGCGAGGAGCGGCTGCCAGGCGCCCGGAGGGATGGGGCAGTCAGTCTGCCAGCGGAGGCGGAGCGGAGAGGTCTGGACGGGGTGTAGGGCGTGATGAGTGACTGGAGGTATGGGGGAGCAGTACCTCTGGCGCTTGAAAAGCAAGCACCAGTGACTTGAATCTGATGCGTGCTGCGATGGGGAGCCAGTGCAGAGAGGAGAGTAGAGGGGTGACGTGGTGAACTTCGGCTGGTTGAACACCAGGCGAGCAGCAGCGTTCTGGACTAGTTGCAGTGGCTTGATGGCACAGGCCGGAAGGCCTGCCAGCAAGGAGTTGCAGTAGTCCAGACGTGAGATCACCAGGGCCTGGACCAGGAGTTGAGTGGCCTCTTGGGTGAGGAACGGTCGGATCCTCCGTATGTTGTGGAGGGAGAAACGGCAGGTCCGAGTGATCGCTGCAATATGGCTCGAGAAGCACAGCTGGTTGTCCAGGGTTACCCCAAGACTCCTGGCAGACTGGGACGGAGACACTATGGAGCCTTCCACGGTGATTGATGCATCAATCATCGGGGAGCCCTTCGCTGGGAGGAAGAGCAGCTCTGTCTTCCCCAGGTTCAGCTTCAGGTGGTGGGTGGACATCCATGCGGAGATGTCAGCCAGGCATGCAGAGATCCGTGCCGGGACCTGGGTATCAGATGGAGGGAAGGAGAGAAACAGTTGAGTGTCATCAGCATAACAGTGATAGGAAAAACCATGAGCAGAAATAACAGAACCAAGTGACTTGGTGTACAGAGAAAATAGGACAGGGCCTAGCACCGAGCCCTGCGGGACACCGGTAGAGAGGGTGCGGGGAGAGGAGAGGGTCCTCTCCAGGCCACCTGGTAGGACCGGTCAGCCAGGTAGGACTCAAACCATGTCAACACAGATCCAGAGATTCCCATCTCGACGAGAGATGAGAGCAGGATCCGGTGGTCCACGGTGTCGAATGCCGCCGACAGATCGAGGAGAAGGAGGACGGAGCTAAGGGATCGGGACTTAGCGATGTGAAGGGCCTCTGTGACCGCAAGGAGAGCAGTCTCTGTGGAGTGGCCTGCTCTGAACCCAGATTGGTTAGGATCAAGCAGGTCGTTCTGTGAGAGATGAGCAGACAGTTGATTATAGACAGCCCGCTCTAACGTTTTGGAGAGGAATGGGAGGAGAGAGACAGGTCGGTAGTTAGAGATGACAGCAGGATTCAGAGAGGGTTTTTGAGGAGGGGGACAACCTGAGCGCATTTGAGGGAGGAGGGGACAGAGCCAGAGGAAAGAGAGGAGTTAATGACATTAGAGACAAAGGGAGGATGTCCATAGCAATGGACTGGAAGAGGGGGAAGGAATGGGATCAAGAGGGCAGGTGGTGGGACGCGGTGGGAGAGAACAAGTTGAAGGATGTCAGAGTCAGGGAGGGGGTGAGAAGGAGGACAGAGGAGTGGGAGGTTTAGGTAGCGGGATGGGAGAGGGAGAGGTTGGGGGAAGGAGTTGCGAATGACCTCAACCTTCTCGTGAAAGAAGGATGAGAAGTCATCGGCTGTTATAGAGGAGGGGGTGGGGGAGGAGGAGGGGTGAGGAGAGAGGAAAACGTAGCATAGAGTTTACGTGGGTTGGAAACAGAAGATTTAATTTTAGAAAGGAAAAATGCAGACTTAGCAGAGGAGAGGTTAGCGGAGAAGGAAGCCAGGAGTGTGTGGAAGTCAGACAGAGCTGCAGGGGATTTGGATTTTCTCCATTTCCTTTCTGCCGCACGCAGCTTCAGTCGGTTAGCCCGAATGGAATCGGTTAGCCAGGGGGCGGGGGGGCGGAGACGAGTGGGTTTAGCGGATAGAGGACAGAGTAAGTCAAAGGAGGAGGAGAGAGAGGAAAGTAGGGTGGATGATGCTACTTCAGCAGGTAGCTGAGAGAAGGCATCAGTAGGGGGAAGGGAAGATAGGACAGTAGCTGACAGGGCAGCGGGTGAGAGAGCGTGGAGGTTGCGACGGACAAGGACAGTGGGAGCAGGTGAAGATGGTTTAGCGACAGAGGGGAGGGGGAGGGAGAAGGACAGAAATGAATGGTCAGACACATGTAGAGGCGATACCGTAATGTTGGGTGAGGCGCATTTCCTGGTGAAGACCAGGTCCAGTTGGTTACCGGCCTTGTGGGTGGATGGGGATTCAGCCATGGTGAAGTCAAAGGACTGAAGCAGGGGGAGGAATGCAGAGGCCTGGGAGGACTCTAGCTGCAGGTTGAAGTCCCCGAGGAGTAAGACGGGAGTGCCATCCTCAGGGAAGGCACTGAGTAGGGCATCCATCTCGTCTAGGAAACTCCCCAGTGGACCTGGAGGGCGGTAAAGAACAATGATGTGCAGTTTACATGGAACAGTGACAGTGACAGCATGAAATTCAAAAAGGAGGGGGAGAAGTGAGGAAGAGGAACAATACCAAATCTCCACAGGGGGGAGATCAGTATACCTGTCCCTCCACCTCTACCTGAGGGTCGTGGAGTGTGGGAGAAGGTGTAGGCGGCAGAGAGAGCAGCAGGGGTGGCCGTGTTTTGCGGAGTGATCCAGGTCTCTGTGAGCGCCAGGAACTGCAGGGAGATGGCGAGGCCTGGGCCGAGATGAAATCGCCTTTCGGACAGCGGACTGGCAATTCCATAGTCCGGCTGCTACCACCACGTCAACACCAGGAGATCTAGGAGGGTGGATGAGGTTGGACAGATTACGGGTGTGGGTAGAATCTCTCCTTCTAGGCAATCTAGAAGAGGAGACATGGACTGGGATAGGGAGGAAGCATGTAGAGTTAGTTGCAGAGGAAGTAGAACAGGGAGATACAAAACTATGATACTCACCGTGCGGCGAGCACTCCCTAGCTGGCCCCCTCGGTGGACTCCTGCAGGTAGACTCCTATGTCTTTGTCCGGCCGAGTCTTCGTTCGGTGAGGCTAGGAAGGTGAGGCTGCCGCGAAAAAGCTGCCGCTATCCACAATTATGATTGCTTATATGTGGCGAATGCCCCCTGACAACAATAGAGACTAATTACCAATTCCTTACATTAATCAACTGCAAACACGGGTGCTAAGCTTGTTAATCAAAACTGGTTGAAACGCTAAGTATCAATCAAACTTTGAACTAAATCTTCTAAGCAGCGACTGAAGCTAGTAATCAACTAATAAACCGTGGAACAAAAAGCAACAAGCTACTAATTAGACTAACAAAGTAACGAGACCTGCTCCTGCAACGGGTGCGAACAGGCAGAGAACGCAGAACTACACACAAAGTCTAACGCCGGGTAACCAACACGGACTAGAACGCAACAAGATACTCTTACCGTGGTCAGATGCACACTGATAAGATTCAGCCGAAAACGCGCTTAAATCCTCCCTGACAACAATAGAGACTAATTACCAATTCCTTACATTAATCAACTGCAAACACGGGTGCTAAGCTTGTTAATCAAAACTGGTTGAAACGCTAAGTATCAATCAAACTTTGAACTAAATCTTCTAAGCAGCGACTGAAGCTAGTAATCAACTAATAAACCGTGGAACAAAAGCAACAAGCTACTAATTAGACTAACAAAGTAACGAGACCTGCTCCTTCAACGGGTGCAAACAGGCAGAGAACGCAGAACTACACACGAAGTCTAACGCCGGGTAACCAACACGGACTAGAACGCAACAAGATACTCTTACCGTGGTCAGATGCACACTGATAAGATTCAGCCGAAAACGCGCTTAAATCCTCCCTGACAACAATAGAGACTAATTACCAATTCCTTATATTAATCAACTGCAAACACGGGTGCTAAGCTTGTTAATCAAAACTGGTTGAAACGCTAAGTATCAATCAAACTTTGAACTAAATCTTCTAAGCAGCGACTGAAGCTAGTAATCAACTAATAAACCGTGGAACAAAAGCAACAAGCTACTAATTAGACTAACAAAGTAACGAGACCTGCTCCTGCAACGGGTGCAAACAGGCAGAGAACGCAGAACTACACACGAAGTCTAACGCCGGGTAACCAACACGGACTAGAACGCAACAAGATACTCTTACCGTGGTCAGATGCACACTGATCAAAACTGGTTGAAACGCTAAGTATCAATCAATCTTTGAACTAAATCTTCTAAGCAGCGACTGAAGCTAGTAATCAACTAATAAACTGTGGAACAAAAGCAACAAGCTACTAATTAGACTAACAAAGTAACGAGACCTGCTCCTGCAACGGGTGCAAACAGGCAGAGAACGCAGAACTACACACGAAGTCTAACGCCGGGTTACCAACACGGACTAGAACGCAACAAGATACTCTTACCGTGGTCAGATGCACTTCATGTAGATGTCCCAGATGGAGTGGAGAGGGGCACCTGTGATCTTCTTGGCTGTTCTCACTGTGCGCTGCAGGGAGTCTCGTTCAGCCTCCGTGCAGTTCCCTCCCCATACTGTGATGGTGCTGGTGAGAATGCTCTCCACAGCCCCTCTGTAGAACGTTGTGAGGATGGGCCGTGGCATTCTGGCGTCTCTCAGCCTGCGCAGGAAGTAGAGGCGTTCTTGGCTATGGTCTTCGTGTTGAGAGACCAGCTGAGGTTGTTCGAGATGTGCACGCCGAGGAACTTGGTGCTCGACTCTCCACCGCGGTGTTGTTGATGAGCAGTGGGGGGTGGTCAGCTGGTGCTCTTCTGAAGTCCACCACCAGCTCCTTGGTCTTGTCGACGTTGAGAGCCAGGTTGCTGTTGTTGCACCAGGTTGCCAGCTGCTTCACCTCCTCTCTGTACGCCTCCTCGTCATTGTTGCTGATGAGGCCAACTACTGTTGTGTCATCTGCGTACTTGATGATGTGGTTGGATCCAAACTATGGATCCAAATCTATGGATATAGTAGACCCATTAGTATAGCAAATGTGGAAACCATTATATTTTGGTCATTTAAGATTATGCCACTAGATATCCAGAGGTTTTTCCTCACAAACTAACCACTGCCAGCAAGATTACCACTGTTTCTCAATATTGTTTATATACTGTTCAGTATTTCTCAAGGGTAAGAATTCCTCAAGAAATTATAACTGAACAGGGCACTAATTTCTTGTCCAACTTCAACAAGACTACAGTCTGTTAGGAATTAAATGTATAAGGACCACCCCTTACCACACCCAGACTGATGGCCTTGTAGACCATTTTAATCATACCCTGAAATAAATGCTTAAGAGGTTTGTCTGTGAGACTGATAAAGACTGGGATCATTGGTTGCTTTATATTATTTTTGCATATTGTGACGTGCCTCAATCCACGACAGGTTTATCTCCACTTGAACTGATGTATGGATAGCTGGTGAGGGGACCATTGGACATGCTGAGAGACTCCTGGGATACAGCCCAAACCAAGCCAGAGCAGTCAAGTGTGGCGACTCATGTACTCCAAATGAGGGACAAGTTGGAGTGGATGGCTACTTTTGTCAAGGAGAATGTGATCAATGCACAGAAAGGGCAAGAACTATGGTATGACCAGTCTGCTAGGTCAAGAACCTTTAAACCAAGTGAGCAAGTCTTCCATTACAGAAGAATAAGTTGCTTGGAAAATGGCAGGGCCCTTACACCATGCTGAGGAAGGTTGGCACTGTCAATTATGGAATTTAAATGCCAGAAAGGAAGAAACATAAGCAGATCTACCACATTACATTTCTCAAAAAGTGGCTTTCCAGAGACTCAGAGATACCAAAGGTCAGCCTGTTCATCCGAGCCATTGAGGAGAAGCTCCCAGAACAGTATTTCCCAACTGGAGATGGAGATCCATCAGTGGGTTTGAGTCACCTTACTCCTCAGCAGGCCTAAGAGGTAAGAGGAAGCTTTCCTAATTAACTTTTTCCAGATAAGCCAGGCTTCACCACTTTAGTGGGGCACCAGATTGTAAAAGTCCAGTAAAAGCACTATTCAATTCCCCAATTCTACTACTGGAGTTCAAGGAGGAGTTGCAGGTGATGAAGCAAATGTTTTACTTTCTTTTGATCAGACAATGAGATAAAAAGTTGTAGTTTACCTGACAGTTTCGACTGACAACTGCAGTCTTCCTCAGAAGCGTCACCTGACAGCTTGGATGCGTCGTCAGCTGATGTTTAGCAGGCGTGGCCAGGCTGACAGATCTTGATAGATCCGTCAGGCCGGCCACGCCTCCCGCCGTCCGTTGTCCTCTGGAGGAGAGAGTCTTGATGTTTCCAGTTCACCCACGAGGAGGAAACTAACAAGACCATAGCATTTCTGGACATGAAAATTTACCACAAAGATGACGGCAGCATAAAAATCTCAGTATATAGAAAAACCCACACACACAGACCAATATCTACTCTGGACATCTGAACACCCCACCATACACAAACTGTCAGTAGTCAGAACTTTATATCAACGGACTAGCATCATCACAGATGAAGAGGACAGACGAGAGGAGGAGAGGCACATCCAACAAGCACTTACACTCTGCCAATACCCTAAATGGGCCATAAACAAAGGAAAACAGCAAGCCCAAAACAAAGAAAATAAACAAAAGGAACGAAAAACAAAACACACACAGAAAACCAAGGAAAACAACAAAGGCATAGTAACTATACCATACATCCGGGGATAACAGAACCAATACAAAGGATCATGAAAAAACACAGAATAGCCACAGCAGTAAAACCTCACACTAAACTATGACAACTTTTAGAACAGGACAAAAAATGCAACGTAATCTACGAAATACCATGTAGGTCATGCAAAAAAACATACATAGGAGAGACAGGAAGGACATTCAACATTAGAAAGAAAGAACATCAAAAGGAATGTGAGAAGGAAACAACAGGATGACTCACAAGAACACAAAAGGAAAAAGCGGAACAAGAAAACCTAAAATCAGCAATATCAGACCACTACAAAAGAAACAATCACATCATGGACTGGGACCACGCAAAAATCATTGGGTCAGAAAACAATAAACACAAACGCTGGATCAAGGAGGCGGTTGAAATCAGGAGGCGGGCCAACGGCACCATCAACAGGGACGAGGGAGCATACATGCTCTCCCACACCTGGGACTCTCTCCTCCAGAGGACAATGGACGGCGGGAGGCGTGGCCGGCCTGACGAATCTATCAAGATCTGTCAGGCTGGCCACGCCTGCTAAACATCAGCTGACGACGCATCCAAGCTGTCAGGTGACGCTTCTGAGGAAGACTGCAGTTGTCAGTCGAAACTGTCAGGTAAACTACAACTTTTTATCTCATTGTCTGATCAAAAGAAAGTAAAACATTTATTTGAAATAAGAAGACAAAATGAACTTAATTGAGCTAATAGGTGATGAAGCACTTTGGGGGTCATACAACCATCTAAAAGTGAGTGGAGCAGTGCAACAATTTAGGTCCCAAAGAAGGATGGTAGTTTGCGCTTTTGCCATCTCAATTCAGTTTTCAAATTTGATTAATTCCCAATGCTATGAATAGACAATCTAATTGAATGGCTGGGCAAAGCACAATTTATCAGCACCTTAGATCTATGCCATGGATATTAGCAAGTGCCACTGGTGGAAGGGAGCCAGGAATACACTGCCTTTAGGACCCCTTTGGTTTTTAGCAGTTCACGGTAATACCTTTTGGCTTACATGGGGCTCATGCTACTTTTCAAAGACTGATGGAGTACCGGTAGGCACAGACACTTTTGTGGCAGCATATCTGGATGATATTGTTGTTTATAGTAGGACATGGGAAGAACATTTCCAAAACCTGTCTTCAGTCTTACAAAAACTAAAAGCAGCTGGATTAACCATTAATCCCAAAAGGGTGGCGCTCCTTGGGAGACTTTTCCGATGGGAGATGGACCATCGGGTATTCCAGTGGTTAGGGAACATGCGAGAGTCAAATGCCAGAGTGACTCACTGGAATCTTGCATGGCAGCCTTATCAGTTTGAGGTGGTCTATCATGTGGGCAAAGACAATGTTACAGCTGATATTCTTTCTTGCTCTGCAGACTCCCAGTACACAAGGGGTGGCAAAGGACTTGTCAAAGGGGACTGTGAGAAAGCAAGTTATTGCATTCCTCATGGAGCATACCTGCATGTTTGCAAATGTTCCTTAATGCATCCATTTTGACAGTCAGTATTCATATCTTTGATTTAAAAATATAATTATATATATATGAGGAAACATAATATTTAGAATGTGTGATATGCATTATAGCTGTTAACTGCACAGTAATAGTGTAGGTGTGCAGGGTTCTTTGTTTACTTTCTCCACATCAAGTTTGTAATTATAATATTGATAATAAACGGCAAGTCTAAACGTATTCGGAAACAAACAAGTGCAAAATGAAGAGGCATTAACTCATTTTTTGTCCTCTTTGTTTGCTTAATTTTGTTTACATGTTACATACCAGGAGAGTAGAGAGCAGCGGCGTCATCACTGTGAAGTCTAAAGGGTGCACTGGAATCCACACTCCACTCTGGCATTCTTGATTCTTGGCTCCTCACCCCACTAAGCGGGCGATGGCCCTTCGTACACCCCCTAAAATAATACTTACTAACTAACTAACTATCTACATACTTCTTAACTGGTGCTCCAACATGCATGCATGGGAGGTGTTTTCTGCATGAAATATAAAAATAGCTAACAATGCTAACGTTAGTTAACTATGTTGTTTAATTTTGTTAGCTAGCTCACCAATTGAATGCGCTGTGATTATTTAACCCAAGGTGTCTCGCTGGTCCTATTTTCTGACTTATTGAGTGAAGTGGATATAAAATGCATAAATCGCTGACATCTTACAGAAGTCAAGAAAGGCCTTGTATATTTTTGATAACGTATTTATCATACAGCTGTATGTAACATAATATTACTGGCAATTCAATTAGCTCAATATTTTATGGGTTCAGTATTATTATATATATATACATATATACACACTACCAGTCAAAAGTTTTAGAACACCCCCATTTTCCCAGTTTTGACAGAAATTTGGGCAGTTTAAGTCCAGCGAATAACCAGAAATGGTACAAAGGTAAGCGGTAAACCGCCAGAGGTAAAAAAGAAGAAGTTTAGGCTACCAAAAACTCTCTTTTAGAGATTAAGTGGAGCGTTTTCTCTTTCCTCTTTGTCGACCTTTGGACACTGACTAAGATGATTTTGGGCTTTTGCATTTTTTAATAGTAGCTTACACCTGTTGATGCCCCCCGGCGGGGTTTAATCTTGTACCCCGTGACATGACCATAAGTCCAGAACCCTCTCTATTATTAGAAGCCGTGAGATTGGATATGACGTTGCTTACCACATCACTGATAATATTCTTTGCAGCTGATTTCAGATATGGTTTTGCGATGTTAAAGCCTTTCTTTAAAAAAGGAACATCCGTTCTAAAAAGTCCCCTAAACAGCCTTCCGAGGCCTGCTCCATACATAACAGCACTGCCGTGGTAACCCGGCAGGCCATGACCGGCTTGAGACTTGAGAATTTATATATCTATGAGGGTCCACATAATGGGGCATCGTAACCATTGCTAAGCGCAAAAAGACTGCTTTATAGGTCTAAAATGTAATTCTGCAACAAGATTTCCATAGCGAAAGGGGATATCTTTGTTTTGATCTTATTTGACTTCGGCTACTATATCTACTACTTATATATAAAATCAAATCAAATCAAATTTATTTGTATAGCGCTTTTCACAATAGAATTTTCACAAAATGCTTAACAGAGGGGGAACCCAGGCCTAGACCCCCCCCAAAAGCAAGCCTAAAGGCAACAGTGGCAAGGAAAAACTCCCTAAAAAGGGAACCAGACTAAAAAGGGGGGGAGCCCATCCTCTTCTGGCCGGCACAGGGTATGTCCAAAAAAGACCATGTCATGGTCAGTCCAAGGTGGCTCAGGGCTGAAAGACTTTGCCCCTCCTGAGTTAGGTAGTCAGCGGGGGGGGCTAAACCACACGGAGGGGGTCCAGATCCAGGAACTGGGGTTGGCGTGGGGGTGAGGGTTGATGGGGGCAGCTCACACTTCTCGCAGGATCTAGGACTCGGGGGAGAAGAGAACATGCAGTCAGAAAAAAAAGCAGTGCTATAGCCAGTGGCATTATGTAAGAGCAGGGGAGCACAAGCATAGGAAATATACAGATAGCCCCAACAGGTGTAAGCTATGGCAGCATACCTATTAGGAGAGGGACAGAGAAAACACACAGCCATGAGAGAGTTCCAAACCATCCACACCTGATCAAGGATAACCAGCATAACAGTGGTGGTAACACATTGAGGAGGTGACAGTATGGAAATTTTCTCACTCCATAAGACACTAGGGCACGGCCTTCTCCATCTCTCCACCTAGACTATGTTTGGCAGTAGGCTAGGCTGAAAAGATATGTTTTTAATCTACACTTAAAAATTTTAACTGGGTCCGAATCCCTAACATGCCTTGGTAAACCGTTCCACAACAGAGGAGCTCTAAAAGAGAAGGCTCTACCACCAGCTGTGCTTTTCAAAATTCTAGGGAGTAATAGATGGCCGGCTTCTTGTGAACGAAGCAGTCGTGTCGGCTTATAGGGGGCAATGATTTCAGTCAGATATAAAGGTGCAAGTCCGTTCCCTGCTTTAAAAGTTAGCAAGAGTACTTTATAATCAGCTCGATATTTAATAGGAAGCCAATGTAGTGATGCTAACACTGGAGTAATGTGCTCATACTTCTTGGATCTAGTCAAAATATGTGCCGCTGTATTCTGTACTAGTTGAAGAATCTTTAGAGAGCTACTAGAGGGGCCGGATAATAAGGCATTATAATAGTCTAGCCTTGATGCGACAAAAGCATGCATCAAGGTTTTTGCATCCTCTAATGACAGAATGTGCTGAATTTGAGCTATGTTTCTTAGGTGAAAGAAAGCTACTCTGGAAGTGTTTTTAATATGAGTGTCAAATGTAAGGTCCTGATCAATAATAAAACCAAGGTTCTTAACCATAAGACTTGATGTAACTATGCAATCACCTGCATTTAACTGCAGATCCAACTTGTTCCTTAATTTTTTGGGGCCCAAAACCATCATCTTTGTTTTATCTGAATTTATAAGCAGGAAAAATACTGTCATCCAATTCTTTATATCAGAGATACAAGCCTCTAATTGAGTGAGTTGAAGTATTTCACCTGGTTTCATTGATATGTACACCTGTGTATCATCTGCATAGCAATGGAAATTCACACCATGTTTACGAATAACATTACCCAGTGGTAGCAAGTATAATGGGAACAGTGATGGTCCCAGCACTGAGCCTTGTAGAACCATATTTAGAACCATATTTAACCTGAGAGTAGTCAGAGAACTCTTGATTTAATTGCACAAATTGAAACCTGTCTGATAAGTATGATTTAAACCATGAGAGTGCCCGTCCACACAAACCAACCAGGTTTTCTAGCCTATGAAGGAGAATCTGGTGGTCAATAGTGTCAAAAGCAGCACTTATGTCAAGGAGCACTAGAATAGAAACACAACCAGTGTCCAATGCTAACAGTAAGTCATTTACAACTTTAATAAGTGCCGTCTCAGTGCTATAGTTTGGTCTAAAACCTGATTGTAGTGTTTCATACAGATTATTAGTTTTTAGGAAAGCAGTTAATTGTTGAGCTACAGATTTCTCTAAAATTTTTGACAAAAAGGGCAGATTTGAAATTGGCCTATAGTTCTTCAGATTAATAGGATCAAGATTTTGTTTCTTTAGAAGGCTTGATTACTGCCACTTTTAAAGACCTAGGTACGCAACCCAATAATAGGAATGTATTTATGATATCTAACATGGGCTGGCCTAGCACAGGCAAAAGCTCTTTAATAAGCTTTGTTGGTATGGGGTCTAACAGACATGTAGATGATTTGGAGGACATAACCAGTTTACTAAATTTGTCCAGATCCAAGGGAGTGAAAAACTCAAGGGTCTCTACGCAACCCTGCTCCTGATAGCCCTGTGCTATCTCGGGAGTTGGACTGCTAGATATTGGAGTCATTTTAATCATTTGTTCTCTGACTGTCTCAATCTTATCAGTAAACGAGTTCATGAAGTCATTGGAATTATAGTTAGAAGGATAACTTATGGAAACTGAAGACTGTTTTTTTGTCAGTTTAGCTACCGTGTTAAATATAAATCTTGGGTTGTTTTTATTCTGGTCAATTCATTTTGAGAAGTACGATGACCTAGCTGTAATAAGGGCATGCTTGTATTCTATGAGGCTGTCCTTCCAAGCAGAGCGAAAAACCTCTAAATTGGTAGAGCGCCATCTGCGTTCTAATTTCCTGGAAACTTGTTTAAGGGCACGGGTATGGTCAGTAAACCAGGGTGTAAGTTTCTTCTAACTGCATTTTTCCCTCTTGAGGGGTGCGACCCTCATATCTATGAGGGTCCACATAATGGGGCGTCGTAACCATAGCTAAGTGCAAAAAGACTGCTTTGAAGGTCTAAAATGTAATTCTGCAACAAGATTTCCGTAGCGAAAGGGGATATCTTTGTTTTGATCTTATTTGACTTCGACTACTATGTCGTCAATGTGATGCTTGCTGATCGGTACGTAGTGTGGCTTGTCGTACGTAATTGTGTTCCCAGGGTACACATTCTACAACCTTGAAATACTCATCTGTAAAATTTTGCTCATAGCCTTTCACGAAAACTCCTTTCGCCTGGGACACTCGGACTGTGTCGCCAACCTTAAACCTGAATCGTTTAGTTTTTTTCTCCCAGAGTGGAAACAGCCCGTATAAAGTTTTTAAAACTTTAAAGCCTTTTTCACTATTTACCTCAACAGGTTTCATTTTAATACTGCTGTGATAACTTCGATTGTAAGCACTAACCATATCTTGCACTACATCAATGTATTTTCTGGTGTTGACTGCCGTAAAATAACACAATTTTAGTTTTCAACGTTTGGTTAAACCTCTCCACTACCGATGCTTTGGTATCGTTTCCTGTAGCAAAATGTGTAATGTTATACTTTTTCATAAAATTTTGGAAACCCTCGTTGAAAAACTCTACCCCTGTCCTTTGTAGTTTCACTGGTGTTATCCCCTGTTTTAATATGCACGTAAAGGCCTTCGCAACTCCAGGACCAGATTTGTCTTTTAACACACAGACCCAAGCATACTTTGACAGTACATCTATCTATACAGGTTAGCATAATTCCGTTATTTTGTATGGAAAAACCAGACATATCGACCAGATTGGCTTGCCATTGTGAGTCTATGTTGCTAACAAATACCCTGTTTCTTTCCAATATTAAAGACACATTTCGATGCAGCATGTATGCATCCTGACCGGCTAACCATTCTGTAACTTGTAAATGATTGAACCTCGAACCCGTTGTTTCTTTTAACATCCGTTAAAAATTCTCTTTCCCCCCATACGACCCTGGATTTGATGGTGTGTAATACACTGTTTTCATCAACCATTCTGCCATTGTTAGATGGCTAAAGAATAATGACAGAGTCTGAATTTGTTTTAAAACTTTTATACACATTTTAAAAATCACAACTCCTGGCACTTTACATTAAGGAACTTTATACATTTCATAAAGGAGAGCATTTTTGTCAATAAGTGATGCCGTCAAACATTCGGCAACCTTAACAACATCTATATTTTCCCTTCTACATATTTTAATTGTACATAAATCTGTTACATATGTAAATACAAACAAAATGTTAACAATCCTACATCCCCAATTCTTTTGAAACAGACATGCAAAAAGTTATTGTAAATGGATATGTAGCAGCAATATATAATCTATCGTTTCTGCCAACACTTCTTGCCAGGCTGTAGCAGAAACTTGTCTTACACGGTCCATAAGCATTTTTAGGAATGTAACATTTACACCAGGTGGTGGTTTATGGCTTGTAAAGATGTCCAGGTGTGAAACATTGTTTTCGATGGTCTTGAACAGGATAGCGGTTACCTCCTCAGCCAAGGCCTCTTTTCTTATTCGGTAGAGGCGCTGTACTCTGTTTCCCATGTCTCCAGCTTTCGGGGTTGGACTTCTTCATCCAAGCTTCCACATTTTTTCCAAAAACTTTGTCTCTATACTTTTCGGGGAGACTATTTTTCATGTCTGTCAGAGTCTGACGAATGTACGCCTCGTTCCTCAGGTCAAAAGCTACTACCTCAGCTATACCTCTAATTTTTTCTGTAGAACATTGCTCTCCAGTCAATAGCAGCGGCACTTCCAGAGTGTAGCACAGGCAAGGGTGAAACAGCCTTTTTTAGACCTGGATTACAGATGTTATAATTTTCTAGAAAGAAAATGTAACTCCCTCTGTTCCTTCCAACACAAAAACTTTTGGTCTATCTTTTTAAAGTAAGTGGTCAGTTCACACAGATCTTTCCAAAGAAAAGTGATTGTGTTTTCCGTTTCCTGTTTCATATTTTGAAGAAGCGACAATGCAATTTCTTGAAAAACAAGCCGCTCTTCACCAACGTCCTCAATTTGAACAGAATGTATCCTGTTTATACGCTCTGGGGTGTCTTGTAATCATTCAAAAACAGTAAATACGTTCTATGGGGGTTTTTAAAACCCAAATCCCACTCTTGGTTTATGCCGCAAAGCTCTTCTCTGATTTTGTACCAGTCATCCCCAAAATATTCAATAAAAGTCGTCTCTGCATTACACACTGAAGACCTTTCCATATTATACAGCTTGACTGTCCCCCTCACTGTATCAAATTTGTAGCTGCTAATTCTTTTGTTTGAAGTAGGCCATTGTTGCTCCAATAATTCTGTAGATTCTAACAAGACCCTAGCTTTAAACGGAATTACTTTTTTCGGGACACCAGGGCAGATATATTGAGACATAGAACTATGACGCTTAGGACAGATTTTCTCAAAATGTCCAGAAAAACGGCTGTACATTTATATTGGCTGTGCCTGTTTTTACAGCTGTTTTGAACGTCATTTAGTTACAATTTTAAAGATGCGTATCAAAAAGTGCTTAAGTATCCTGGCCCACTAGCCAGACTTGTTCATTACAATTCAAAAATATTTCAGACGTAATTTCCACTGTTTGTAGAGGCTGCAGTGGTTACCTTTGTTTGAACCCCGCTAGGGTTGGCTGGAGTTTACCCCCTCACCCAAAGGTCTCTTACTTTGGACCCCCACCTCCCCGTGGGAACATGGGTTGTGAGTTTAATAAAAACACAGATGTAATTTCCCCTTGAAATGGAGAATGCATTTATCCTTTGAAGATGGTAAATTACCTTGTTCAAAAAACACATTACCGCTTCGGGAATGTTATATGAAAACTAGGGTGTTCCGACTCAAATGGTGATACCTTAGTTGAACCCCCACCTCCCTGTGGGAACCACAATGTCAAAAGGTAGCTATAAGGCATCAGTTTAATTAACAACCCAGGTGTCATTTCACGGCTTCAGAACGAGAAACGAGTGTTGTGACAAAGAAATTGGGATTCAATTTCTTTGGAGCATAAGCTCGAATGCTAAGAGCTTTGGAGGCATGGAAGGCATCTAACATTTGCCAGTCCTGTGACCTTGTCTGGTAGCTAGTAGCTCTCCAATTCAAAGGTTTTTTGTGGTAGGGTTTTGTATATAAAATTGAACCAGTTAAATCACCACCTATTGGGTGAGGAAATCCATCCAACATTTAGATATAAGGAGAAATTATGAGTTGTGTATCTGTTGCCAATTATAAAATGGAGGAAGCTGTGGTATATGTAATCTGATCATTTTAAGGCACTACCAGACTCATTCATGAATAGTGTACAGCCATAATCAAGAACAGGTACAATTGTAGTGTAAACTGTTTCCTGCTACAGTAGGAGAGGCAGGACTTATTCCTGTATAAGAAGCCAAATTTAGGTCTCTGTTTTTTTTTACAAGTAATCAATGTGTCTTAAAGGATGATTTATTATTAATCCAGATGCCTAAGAATTTATATACCTGAACTCTGTCACAACTCCTCCCTAATCTCCCCACCTAATAACCAACCTGCATCCTTATCCCCTCACCCCTCTTTGATGCTACCTACTGTCCTCTTGACCCTATTCCCCCTCCCCTTTCAGTCCATCTCAGAGGACATCCTTCCTATCATCTCCACCCTTATTAACAACCCTTTGCTCTCAAGAGATCCTGTGTCACCTCTCTCCTTAAGAAACCATCTGTTGAAGTGGTGGATAGCATAGCGGTCTAATGCATCATATTTTGACAGGTCCGAAATTGTGTGCACTGCCTGTCAGGGACGCAGTTCGAAACCAGTCCCTATAAGACCAGCCCTGGTCGTCAGCCCTGATTGGGGGTGGCATTTGGCTGTCCACCCCAGGGCGATGGGGGAGGGTGAGCCAGCTCAGGTTTGCCTTGAAGCATGTAAGAAGTCCCCAGAACGTGGGTGGGTGAATTCCATCTTGAAGGAAACAGAGTTTGCTGCCCTTGGAGAATTAGCTTGCCTCATAGAGATGAGTGGCAGATCCGTGTGGGGATCAAAATAAAAATAAATAGAGGGTATAATTGGTACTAAATTGGGAGAAATATGGGTGAAAAAATCTGACATTTAAAAAAAAAAAGGAAAACGTCTCTCAGCTGATGTCAAGAAGTACTGATCTGTCTCACTCCTTCCTTTTCTATCTAAAATTCTTGAACACACTGTCTCCAACCAGCTATCTCTATCTCTAATAGAACCGCCTTTTCAATCCCAACCAGTCAGGCTTCAAGGCTGGACATTCCACAGACTGAACTGCTTGTAGTCACAGAGGCTCTTCACAGAGGCAAGAGCCAAGTCATTTAACTCCATCCTCATTCTGTTAGACCTGTCTGTCACATTTGACAGTCTTGCACTCTTGTCCCTCACTGCAATGGGCATCTAATATTGATCATTATTGTGATAGACATATAACAATAATGATAATGATGTTGTACTTTATGTATGAATTTATAAATCAATATCTTCAATAACTACAGGAGGTGCTAGTGCTAGCTGCAGGTGCTATCAAGACAAGATTTGGTTTGTTGGAATCCTTCGTTGTTTACATGTGCAATATGTGTATGTTTTATCAATAGTTACATTTTACATTTTACATTTTAAGCATTTAGCAGACGCTCTTATCCAGAGCGACTTACAAGATGTGCATTAATACAAGGTGAGAACAATCAAAGTTAGCGTACAAGATCAGTGCAGTAAAACGGCAAAAGACATCATTGTAGGCGTCTGCGTATCATACCTGTAACATTGGGAAAGAAAAGGTTAGTGGGTTTTTTTTTTTTTTTTTTTTTTTTTGAACAAGTAAACAGTGGTGATGACAGATGGACAGTGTTCAGTGGTAGTGGAGTCTGAAGAGGTGGGTTTTGAGTCTCTTGCGGAAGATTGAAAGTGATTCCGCAGTCCTGACCGATTGCGGGAGGTCGTTCCACCAACGAGGGACCAGGACAGAGAAGAGGCGAGACCGCGAGGAGCGGCTGCCAGGCGCCCGGAGGGATGGGGCAGTCAGTCTGCCAGCGGAGGCGGAGCGGAGGGGTCTGGATGGGGTGTAGGGCGTGATGAGTGACTGGAGGTATGGGGGAGCAGTACCTCTGGCCTTGAAAAGCCAGCACCAGTGACTTGAATCTGATGCGTGCTGCGATGGGGAGCCAATGCAGAGAGGAGAGTAGAGGGGTTACGTGGGTGAACTTCGGCTGGTTGAACACCAGGTGAGCAGCAGCGTTCTGGACTAGTTGCAGTGGCTTGATGGCACAGGCCGGAAGGCCTGCCAGCAAGGAATTGCAGTAGTCCAGACATGAGATCACCAGGGCCTGGACCAGGAGTTGAGTGGCCTCTTGGGTGAGGAATGGTCTGATCCTCCGGATGTTGTGGAGGGGAAACGGCAGGTCCGAGAGATCGCTGCAATGTGGCTCGAGAAGCACAGCTGGTTGTCCAGGGTTACCCCAAGACTCCTGGCAGACTGGGACGGAGACACTATGGAGCCTTCACGGTAATTGACGCATCAATCATCGGGGAGCCCTTCGCTGGGAGGAAGAGCAGCTCTGTCTTCCCCAGGTTCAGCTTCAGGTGGTGGGTGGACATCCATGCGGAGATGTCAGCCAGGCATGCAGAGATCCGTGCGGAACCTGGGTATCAGATGGGGGAAGGAGAGAAACAGTTGAGTGTCATCAGCATAACAGTGATAGGAAAAACCATGAGCAGAAATAACAGAGCCAAGTGACTTGGTGTACAGAGAAAATAGGACAGGGCCTAGCACCGAGCCCTGCGGGACACCGGTAGAGAGGGTGCGGGGAGAGGAGAGGATCCTCTCCAGGCCACCTGGTAGGACTGGTCAGCCAGGTAGGACTCAAACCATGTCAGCACAGATCCAGAGATTCCCATCTCGACGAGAGATGAGAGCAGGATCCGGTGGTCCACGGTGTCGAATGCCGCCGACAGGTCAAGGAGGAGGAGGACGGAGCTAAGGGATCGGGACTTAGCGGCGTGAAGAGCCTCAGTGACCGCAAGGAGAGCAGTCTCTGTGGGTGGCCGGCTCTGAACCCAGATTGGTTGGGATCAAGCAGGTCGTTCTGTAAGAGATGAGCAGACAGTTGATTATAGACAGCCCGCTCTAACGTTTTGGAGAGGAAAGGGAGGAGAGAGACAGGTCGGTAGTTAGAGATGACAGCAGGATTCAGAGAGGGTTTTTTTGAGGAGGGGGACAACCTGAGCGCATTTGAGGGAGGAGGGGACAGAGCCAGAGGAAAAGAGGAGTTAATGACATTAGAGACAAAGGGAGGATGTCCATAGCAATTGACTGGAAGAGGGGGGAAGGAATGGGATCAAGAGGGCAGGTGGTGGGACGGTGGGAGAGAACAAGTTGAAGGATGTCCGGGTTTAGCGGATAGAGGACAGAGTAAGTCAAAGCAGGAGGAGAGAGAGGAAAGTAGGGTGGATGATGCTACTTCAGCAGGTAGCTGAGAGAAGGCATCAGCAGGGGGAAGGGAAGATAGGACAGTGGCTGACAGGGCAGCGGGTGAGAGAGAGTGGAGGTTGCGACGGACAAGGACAGTGGGAGCAGGTGAAGATGGTTTAGGGACAGAGGGGAGGGGGAGGGAGAAAGACAGAAAGGAATGGTCAGACACATGTAGAGGCAATACCGTAATGTTGGGTGAGGCGCAGTTCCTGGTGAAGACCAGGTCCAGTTGGTTACCGGCCTTGTGGGTGGATGGGGATTCAGCCATGGTGAAGTCAAAGGACTGAAGGAGGGGGAGGAATGCAGAGGCCTGGGAGGTCTCTAGCTGCAGGTTGAAGTCCCCGAGGAGTAAGATGGGAGTGCCATCCTCAGGGAAGGCACTGAGTAGGGCATCCATCTCGTCTAGGAAACTCCCCAGTGGACCTGGAGGGCAATAAAGAACAATGATGTGCAGTTTACATGGAACAGTGACAGTGACAGCATGAAATTAAAAGGAGGAAGGTGAGAAGTGAGGAAGAGGAACAATACCAAATCTCCACAGGGGGGAAATGAGTATACCTGTCCCTCCACCTCTACCTGAGGGTCGTGGAGTGTGGGAGAAGGTGTAGGCAGCAGAGAGAGCAGCAGGGGTGGCCGTGTTTTGCGGAGTGATCCAGGTCTCCGTAAACGCCAGGAACTGCAGGGAGAGTAGTGAGGCCTGGGCCGATATGAAATCGGCCTTCCGGACAGCGGACTGGCAGTTCCATAGTCCGCCTGCTACCACCATGTCAACACCGGGAGATCTAGGAGGGTGGATGAGGTTGGACAGATTACGGGTGTGGGTGGAATCTTTCCTTCTAGGCAAGCTAGAAGAGGAGACATGGACTGGGATAGGGAGGAAGCATGTAGTGTTAGATGCAGAGGAAGAACAGGGAGATACAAAACTATGATACTCACCGTGCGGCGAGCACTCCCTAGCTGGCCCCCCTCGGTGGACTCCTGCAGGTAGACTCCTCCGTCTTTGTCCGCCGAGTCTTCGTCCGGGAGGCTAGGACGGGAGGCTGCCGCGAAAGCTGCCGCTATCACAACTATGGCTGCTAATATAGCCGAGTGATGCTAGGCACTAAGTGGCGAGTGCCACCTGACAACAATGCACAGTAATTAAAAACTGTTAGCTTTCTAAGGCTACTAAAGGAACACTCAACAACAAACACGGGCTGATACAATAAAACCGATTGAAAACAGCTGAGTCGCAATCAGCTTTGAAATACAATTACAACGCAGCGAAATAATCTAATAACTGCTGGACGTCAGCGACACTATAGCCAGCTAGTTACAATAACAAAGTAGCATTAAGTGCCAATTCTACCCGATGGGACAGGATACGACACGCAGAGGCTAAGCAAACAAAATCTAACGCCGGATAAGTACACTTTACAAGCACGCCACAAGACAGTTCTAGCCGAGGTACGAATGCACACTGCCTGAGTTCTGGCTGAACACGCTTAAATCCTCCTGACAACAATGCACAGTAATTAACAACTGTTAGCTTTCTAAGGCTACTAAAGGAACACTCAACAACAAACTCAACAACAAACACGGGCTGATACAATAAAACCGATTGAAAACAGCTGAGTCGCAATCAGCTTTGAAATACAATTACAACGCAGCGAAATAATCTAATAACTGCTGGACGTCAGCAACACTATAGCCAGCTAGTTACAATAACAAAGTAGCATTAAGTGCCAATTCTACCCGATGGGACAGGATAGCATTAAGTGCCAATTCTACCCGATGGGACAGGATACGAAAGTTCCAGTCATATTTGCAGACAAAGACAACTTCTGACTGAAACTGTAATACTGCTAAATAACCATGAGGTAGAGCTGTCGAGGTCTAACTACATTGGCCAGCCAGAAACAGCACACTGCCCAGGCTAGAAAATAGCCTTGCAGAAGCACAAATCCCATTCTGATCTCATTATATTATCAATGTCATCAAAATATGGAAACTCAACAGTGTTCCAACCATTAGTTTCATATTTTAGGTATTTGTTTATTTGTCAGGGACATTTATGTCAGGGACATAAAAAAGTGTTATAATAAAAAAAGCAAGCATCAGCAAGCATGCAAAGGCTAATTTCCAACACCTGTCCTGAATAAACTGCAGAAAAAGAAAAGCATATATATATTTTTATTTTTTAATTTTTTATGACATGCACAAACACATTAGAAAAATTGCAATTGATTAAACATATGTAATAAATATAAATTGGATAATAAGAGCAACCATAGATATTTATAAAAATGATCAAAAAAATCATAACCATTTTTAAAACATTTTGTCTGAATGCTCTGTTGACTGTATTAAGAAAGCCCATCCTACTACAATTCAAACCTGGGATACATTTAATCAAATATCTGAATAATTGCATATTTATCATGTATAAACATTATTATTATTTATACCATTAATAATTATATACATGAATTACTGAAATTACAGTATTATGAATTAGTCTATATGTCAAGAACTATTGGTGTGATTTGTATTTGCTATATTTATTAATATTAATTTTGATATCCTTGACTATAAATATCTGTCTGTTGTAACTTGATACTTTGTCAGCTGTTGGCTGTTAGTGTCTGTCTTCTCTTTTTTAACCCTTCCCCTCATTTCTGTTAAGAAGTCAAATTGGCTCCCTGTATCTTTTAGAATTGATTTTAAAGTCCTTCTGCTTGTATAGAAAGCTTTAAATGGGCTAGCACCCTCTTACATCACATATTCCCTGATGTTTCATGTCCCTTCACAAACCCTTAGGTCCACTTTCATCCACTACATGCCTAAATTGGAACTCCCTACCATCTAACAAACATTATGTGAGAACATAAAACGTTCCAAATTCCATAAATGGAATCTTACAGCATCCACATTTAACTTTTATTTTATTTTAAATGTTTATTTTTTGTTCAACTTTTTTATACAACAACAATCATACATGACATGAAACAATAGACAACATTTAACATACATTGATCATGTTTACATATCAAAGTTAATCATGATCCATTTTTGCATATGAATGACAGCAATTACAAATTCATCAAAGTAAATAAATACATGAATAAAAAAAAGAAACACTGAGTGTGCACACATGCGTATGCAATTGCGCTTTGTGTGTGTGTATAAGTATGTGGTTGTGTATGCATGTGCATGCCTGGATGTATTGATAGAGAAATTCTGTGTTTGGGAATAGTTTTTGAGTCACTTCTCAGGCTAATGAAGGTGTGGAGCTGTGCCAAAAGAGATAGGCAGCAAGCTGTTTAGTAGCTGGCCGCCACAGTCTCAAGGGCAGTGTGCCTGTCCAAAAGAGTACAAGGTTCTCCCAGAGATGGGGAAAATAACTGTCTTGTGACTGTTATATGGGCGAGGCTAATGCATCTGGCATGGAAGTATTGTGTATAAGAAGATTCAGATCTGCAGGAAAAGAGTTGTTCTTTGTCTGACAGGGAGGCATTGAACCCCGAATGCATTGGGTTAAATAAACTCTGCTTGATTTTCATCGAATGTTCTGTTTCTCATTTGGTGCAAGTATTCTTCTTTTAAGAGTATCCTCTTTGAAGGTATTCTGAATTCGAACTGGGGGCTCGTACCGGGATCCCAATATCTCACCGCACTGGCGCAGAGGAAGGGCGTGACATCTGAAACCGTGCACGGGGCTTGTCTGGGACAAGTTTTGAAAGACCTCGGTCCAGATCGTGCAGGATCTTTGGATAAGTAGCGAGGCCAGATAGACCAACGTTCCTCTGGAAGTGCAGTGAGTGACGGGATTTTTCCGAGATCTATTTAAAGATAAAAGTGTGATATTGAACCTGGAGCCTTGTCATAAAAGTGAGTGACAGAACATAGGTGTGACCATGGAAAAGTGTAATAGCAAAGGTGGTTGTTGTTGTTGTTGTTGTAAGAAAGAAAGTGATGGTGAAGTTTACCTGTCTCAGGATTAAAAGGAAATGGAATCGAGGTTTATGGGGGCAGGAGATTGGGTTGAGCATGTGGAAAGAAAAGTTTGGGTTTGATGAAAAGTTGAAGGTCCCGCAATGTGGCAAGCTTGTGAATGCAATTAGAGATAAAGCTAAAGGTGATAAAGCAAAGCAAAAGAAATATGGAACCATGTTATTATATAAAATATTAAATATGGATCAATTATTAACAAGGGTTACTCTTCTTTTCCGAGGACACTGTGATTACGTAAAAATTTCAGACTGTGTGCAAAATAAAAACGAAATGGTAATGGCGTACCTAACCCGTCTTAAAAAAGTGTTTAATGTTAACAGTGGTCTTGAACCACATGCAAATAATAACGATGGGGTTTATGAACAGCTGAAAAATGCGTTCCTGAACGGCCTCACTCCTGCATTAACAATGTTAATTAAAAGACATGTAATTATGTGGGCAACGTGCCGATTGCAAGTGATAATAGAACATGCTATTCACTTCGAGCGAACGGCTGGGGAAGACCAAAGGATGAGAGGGGGGAAAGACAGGAAAACACGCACCCCATACACGGAATACAAAATCTGTTTTTAAAATTATAGTTAGCAACCACAGGACAGCCCAAGAATGAACCTTCTAGTCATGGGTAAGTCAATATCTTTTTGATTGACAGCGGTGCTTCATGGTCTGTGATACGAAGTGAGGTGTTGCCTAGGACATCGTTATCAAATTTAAAATTAAAATTAAAAATGACTATTGAATGTGATGAAAATGGGTTGTCAGTCACTTCACCTGTATAGGTACTATTGGAAATAGTTTGGGGAATCCTATACAATTGATAGATTGGTATTATACATGGGAGTTGATAGATGACAAAATAATTGTGTGAATGTATTCCGTCCAATCAGACCGCCCCAGCTAATTTTCATTGCATTGCTCTTCTCATCTCTGACTAGACATTTAGAAAATGAGTGTTTCTGGAACATGCTGCAAATAAACGAAACGGCACCATATATAGTGGACTGAAATTTACTGGAATTCTAGTAAACTTGAGTGAAGAGCAGAAATGATTATTTGAACAAATCAGGCAGCCGCATATTTCATTATCGAAAATGACCGAATGTGAATGGGAAGATGTGGGTTCTTGGGTTAGAGAAATGCAGCCTGATAGGGAGTGCAGACAGAAATCCAAGGTTGTAAAAATACCATTCTTTGCTTCTGTGCCTGTACAACGCTGTGTGCATACAGCTCTTTCCGATGACCACCCTAGTTTACATCAGATAAATACTTAGGTATTATATGATGTTCCGCAAACACTCTGGGCTCAAAAGAAAAAGAAAAAAGAAAACAAACTTATTGGGAAGAGATGTCATGACATTGCTAGGGCTGGCACCCATCCCAGTGGATGACGATAGATGGGAGGTGGTCAGGATATCAGAAATCCAGGAACAGCACGTAGTGCTGGGACAGGGAGAGCCATACTATCTGTACATCTTAAGCATGAGTAAATCCGGGTACAGTGATCCGGCTGGAGATCTGGTAAAAATGGCTAAGGACAGGTTAAAACCTAATAAATTTGACATAGAATTTGAAACCTAATAAATTTGTGGTTCGAATGTTGCGCTTGTAAGAGCAGCACGTCGTGAACACAGCTCCGGTACTTTAACGTATTTAAACGCTGTTTTGTTGTTATTATGTGTATTTTGTATTTTGTATTTTGACCGTCATAGACCCCACTCTTGGGTCTATGGTGAGAGGATCTAATAATCACAACCTGAGGATTATCTACTCGTGCGAACATCTACTCCGGCTAAAAAAGACGATGTTTTCAAATAATGCGCTTGTAAGAGCAGCACGTCGTGAACACAGTTCCGGTATTTAAACGTTTTTAAACGTTGTTTTGTTGTTATTATGTGTATTTTGTATTTTATATTTTGACCGCCATAAACCCCTCTCTTGGGACTATGGAGAGAGGATCTAATAATCACAACCTGAGGATTATCTACTCGCGCGAACATCTACTCCGGCTAAAAAAAAAAAAGACGAAAGTTTTTTCTGGGACTCGGCTTCACATTCCGGTTGAAATTAAGCAGAGGTCAAGAGGGGTTCGTGGATCTGGAAAATCTGCATACAAACGCGCATTCCGCCCAAGTCTACCAACCATCGTTATGGGTAATGTGAGATCACTTAATAACAAGATTGATGAACTTGGTGCGCTTATTAAGACGCAAAGGACTATCGTGAGAATCCTGGCTTGGCAGTGACGTCACCGAGGAAATACATCCTTGACCGGTTTTTCCAGTATACGGGCAGACAGAAGCGAAACGAATGGCAAACGGCGGGGTGGGGGTTAATTCTTCTGGTGAATGAAAGCTACTGCCCCCTGAACAACATCACGGTCAGAGAGAGAATCTGCATTAATTAATTTATTAGGTTGACTATACTTTTATTGTCTCTGTTTTAAACCTTAGAATTGAGTATGATTGTTATGTGTATTTTCTTGATTTTTATTTTTATTATTCTTTTTTTACTTTTGTCTTATGCCTATGTATGTATGTATGTATTTATATGTGTATATGTATATATATGCGTGTATATATGTATATGTGTGTATATATATATGTATATATATTTTTATGCCTTACTTTCCCTGTAAAGCACTTTGAGCTACTGTTTGTATGAAAGGTGCTATACAAATAAAGCTATTATTATTATTATTATTATCCATGACCAGTCTGAACTGCACTGTACTATGTACATTTGACATTTTAGGCATTTTAGCAGATGCTCTTATCCAGAGCGACTTACACAGTTTTTACATTTCTTTACATACAATCCATTTGTACAGCTGCATATTTTACTGAAGCAATTCAGGTTAAGTACCTTTAGCTCAATGGTACAACAGCAGTGCCCTATGTGGGAATCGAACCAGAAACATTCAAGTTACAAGCCCGGCTCCCTAACCATTACACTACACTGTCAGCCAGCATGTATTTCCGAGAGGCACCAGGGCCAGGTGAAATGTATGAGAAAAAGTTTAAATTAGAGATTCCCACTTCCTATTCTCTAGATACATCATACTGGCAGGATATGTGGGTGGCAGCATCTGTGATGATGTCAGATGATGTCTTTCCTAGGAATGATACATTTCTGCCGAACCTGGATATGTAATTACTTCACAATTGATGCAGCCACTGTTAGATTGTATATTACAGCGAACCAATGGAGGCTTGAGATCCAATCAAATGGACTCCTGAAGCCAACGAAGCCTTTGAACAAGTAAAACAGGTCATGGTGAGCTCTCAGGTGTTGGCACATCCTGACCCAGCTAAACCCTTCATACAGATGGCAGACAGCCGTGGGGGATTCATGTCATCAGTCCTAATGCAAACATTTGGAGGTAAGCAAAGACCAATTGCTTATTACTCCACAAAACTGGATCTTGTAGCATGAGGACTGCCATGCTGTCTACAAGCTGTAGAAGCAGCAGCATTAGCAGTAAAAGCCTCACAAACCATAGTGTTATACCAACCATTGACACTGATGGTACCACATGTAGTTTCTGTATTACTACTGCAAACAAAACATACATTCTTGTCACCAGCAAGACAGCTGAGCTGTATGGCGACTCTACTAACAGCTCCTAATCTAACAATTGTAAGATGCACCACACTTAATCCGACTACCTTGCTGCCAACTGCTGAGGATGGAGATCCTCACGATTGTGTAGCTGAAATATCTAGGTCTGTGGCAGCACGCCCCGGGTTAATGGACACACCCATTCTTGACACAGAAGTAACATTCTACATTTTACATTTACATTACAGGCATTTAGCAGACGCTCTTATCCAGAGCGACTTACACAGTTAACATTTCTTTACAATCCATTTATACAGCTGGATATTTTACTGAAGCAATTCAGGTTAAGTACATTGCTCAAGGGTACAACAGCAGTGCCCCACATGGGAATTGAACCTGCAACCTTTGAGTTAGAAGCCCAGCTCCCTAACCATTACACTACACTGCCAGCCAGCCATCCATTCTATGTGGATGGATCCTGCAAAAATAATTACTTCAACAGGTAAACCAATAACACATGCACCATTGATACTGGAACTGATTGCAGCATTACAGAAACCCAAAACACTGGCTATATGTAAATGTGCAGCACATACGAAAGGAACAGATGAGGTGTCTCTGGGGAATGCATTCGCAGACTCTGCTGCAAAAGAAGCAGCTGCAGACACTCAGGGAGTGTTCTGAACAGCCAGGGCCTCAGAGGTCTACCCATTTTTGCCAATTGTATGTTTGCCTAACAAACATACCCAACAACCTGATCCATTTACAGCCTGTTTTACCTTCATGGCTAACATTAACATTTTGTAAACAACATAAATGATATATATATAACATTAACAATGTGTTATGGTGTGTGTATTCTTTGTTACTTATTTTCTTGCGATCTTCACTGGAACCTCTCGGTCCAGATTCAGCGGATTCATACTTTTTTCCTGGGACGCGAGAGGTTGTCTAGCACGTGCCCTCCTCAGTACTCAACTTCGACTTCCCTTTTGTCTGGGAAGGGATGGGCCACGCAGGCCAAGAAACAGGAACAAAAAGGTGCTGTGTCTGGAGGGGGCTTCCCTTCGTCGTGTACTGGTTCCAGGTGGGCTGGCTTTTGCACTTTACTGGTGGGCCCCAGTCGCCTGGCTTCGGGGAGTGCCGTCTGGAGTCATCCTGGCCGTCTGGGTCTCCTCCACCTGTTACTGTAGAACCCCTATGCATTTTGTTAGCATCACACAATACCTTATCCTTGCATCATCCATCAGATGCATGTCCATGTCTCTGACCGGATAAAGGTGGTGATGCATGCTGGTGCCTTGTGTGCCGAGTGGAATTCTGATGGTGGAACCTGGTTAGGCTGCAGTTTGTAATAAAATCTTTGATTTAATTTATACCTTAAGGGGGGAGGATATGAGGCCTGTTTTGCTGGTGCTGGATTTTCCACATCTAATTGTTGACATGTGATACAATTTTCCCATGTCTGCTGTGCTAGCACGGTAATTTTGGTTTAAAGTTTTTCCCAGTCCCAGTCTTTGTTACAGGCTGCCATCATTCCCCCTTTGCTCACATGCGTCACACTGTGATACATGCGAGCATGGTACAGCAATAGGCTGATTGGCGCAACCGGATGGCCAGTCCGGCAGCGCCACAAGCCATCTAAGTGATGGTAGCAATCATTGCCGGCCCATGTCCAATCGTCGATTGCGTCTAATATATATATTTTTGGGCTTGCTACGTCTACTTGTGAGACGAGCATTGGCAATGATGGAAACCTTCGGAATAAAACCAAAAACATACAAATCAGTATGAACACATGGTACAACATATTGCGTGGAACAGCACAACGTAAAACACTCTTTGTCAGTCATCCCTTCTCCGTAAATGGTACACCGTTACGGAATGCTCTACCATTTGGAAAACAACAGGGTCAACAGGGGTTACTGCAAAAGTGAGTTAGTTGCTTAACAGAGTCAGATGTGCAATCATTAATCATCAAGATATCTCCATCTAACTGGACGGACACGCACATGTACACACACATATACATACATAGACATACAAATGCACACACTCACTCAGTCCTATTTACACTGGTATGCATACCCTAATTTCTAGGGCTGTTCCTGACTAAAACGAATTTCGGTCGACTAACAGCTGTCCGTTTTTTTCGATTGGTCAAAACTTTTTTCCCTTATATCATTATTTTTTATTTTTCTGCGCGACCGAAACAAATCTCGGTCGCCCAACAGCCCATCAACCAAACAATCAACCAGTCGACTAAATGGGGTCAGTCCTACTAATTTCCAAGATTTATTTCATCTTGGTGTCACTTGTTTGTATAGGCTATATATATATATATATATATACAGTGGGGAAAATAAGTATTTCACCCCCTGCTGATTTTGTGAGTTTGCCCCCTTACAAAGAAAGGAACGGTCTATAATTTTCATGGTAGGTACATCTTAACAGTGAGAGACAGAATATTAAAAAAATCCCAGAAAATCACATTATATGAATTTTAAACATTTATTTGTGTTTTATTGAGGAAAATAAGTATTATTACTGCTAGCTTAACTTAATCATTATTAAACACAGCATGCTTTGTAGATTGAAGCTGATACTCGAGTTCTGGTTTACCATAGTGTATGCGTTAAAACTGCACTTCCGTCATCATCCATTGTACGCATCTTAAATCACGATGGATGGTACTATGAGAGTTCACTCAGAGCACATAGTTCAATCTATTTACGGAAATATATTTTACCTCAGCGAATATTAGGTTAGCTGGCTACAGGTTAGCGAGAATGATCAATACTGTTTATATCTTTACTGATCGGTAGCACAAACTTTGAATAGGACACTTCCGCCATTTGGGTTCATAACGCGCATGCGCGGCTTTCAGGACCGCTCCAGGCCGACATTTACCATAGCTGTCCGTGACCCAGTTCCTCTTTCCATTCAAATACTTCTAAAAGTGGCAATGACACGGCATTGCCACAAGAGTTATTCCAACCCCATTTGTAACACCAAATGGAGGTAATTGTGCTATTGATCTATTGTGACCTTAAGCCACATATAAATGTATTGATACAAAAAAATACCGCTCAGACTAGCTTCCCATTTAAATCACCGTTAGCCCGATAACCTATAGAGGTACATTTAGCGTGCAAAATCTTAATGTCCTCACCCAAACCTGGATTGTGCCCACTTTCCACTCCCCCCCCTTTTATTCCCTAGCGGCCCCCTCCCCCAACGTGTTCTGTCCTAGTAGACTACCTTTGGGAGACAATAGAGCCTCCAGGGGGGGTCTTACGGCTCTGCTTACAGGAAGACAGGGGTGTCTGGGGGGTGGCATGTCGCAAAACCCGTTTCATTGGTGAGTCATAAACTGATTGTCCTGGCCGATCTGGGGGAAGGGAATCCCTTTTGTCGGAGTTCCCTCTGAAGCTCCGCCAAAAGCCATATAATGGATATCTTCCCGATCGCCAATACAACGCTACTAATTTAATATTTTACACAAATCCTTGGTTTGAATAAAATACAGTTGCTCACTCCAGTAGATGATAAAAAGGTCCTACATTTAACCCCATTTGCCTTTGAAATGTAGGAGTGTAAGCAAAAATAACATATTCCGTCTAATTGAACACCACGTGTTCACCCCACAGCATGTGTTAAATCTATCCTGGGAATTAACAATTTTTCTCCTATTTCTATTTTCTAGGTAGCCTATATTCATTATTACTTTAGGCCTATACCTTATAATATGCAGATTACTATTTTTCTCCTTCTTTTTATTCTGGGTTTCCTCACCATGAATAAAGATAGGGGTCATCTCCCTCATTGGGTTTTTCCCTGCCAACCTGGGGTAATCGTTTGTGCAAGGGTGGCCAGGGGAGGGTTCATTCCGGCTAAGCATGCATTCAATAGCGCGGCCTGCTGGCCAGGTGGGGCATTGTCAGGGTCGAACCCTGAATTCACCCTAAAGCACTCTGAGAATTGCCGGCAGTAATCTAGGACTGGTTCATCCGTCTTCTGTTCGCAGTCATATATCTTGGACCAGTCTATGTAACATGGCCACTTTGTCCTCAACCAGTCTAATATGATAGTTAAAGCCGCATCTACGTTACCCTGCACGTCCCGCCAATCTATAGTGGTTCCGCCATCTGCGGCCGGCAACATTAGATCCCTGCTATCTGGTCGTGACATACATGCTCTTAAGAGATCACGCACATCCGGAATGTGGCAATCATAGCACTGGACTATGCTTCTTATCCACTCCTCCCAGCGTCCTTGCTCCTTCCTGTAATCAGGCATTTTTCCCTTGTGGGCTAACATAGCTGAAGGGGAAAAAGCTGAATGCATGCGTACATGCTGCATTTCAGGACCATCACCAGCGTGAGCCGGCATCACAACAGGGATCCTGCGCTGAGGATACTGTGATGCCATTGCCTGTGCTTCTCTTGAATCTACAAGTTGTGGGTTGGTATCCACCAACACCTTGATTCTCTGGTCGAGTTGTCCTGCCCCAGCATTCCCCTGACCTGGTGAGGGAAGGAGACAATAAAACCTCCAGAGGAGGGGTCAGTTGGCTCTGATCACAAAGGGGTCGGTGAAAGGACCTGGTAGAGGAAGCAGCCTGCTCGTAACCTGATTAGCCTGCTGGGTCATAAAGCAACTAATCTGGTTGATCGGGGGAGGGGAATTGAATTGCACTAGTTGAGTCTGCAGCTGCTCTCTGGGGGGTGTCACCTCTGGCCGGCCTTTGAAGTTCCAGCCTAGCAGATGGCCTGGCTGGAACTCGGCTTGCGGCACCACCTATGGCCTCACTGCTGGAATTCAAATGTCCTACTGCTATTGAAATTACCAAGTCCTCTTCTGTTAGGATAGAGGAGTCAGCTTGGTTAAATTGAGAAAGTTTGGTTTGCTTCACTCAACAATTGCCTATATGGGGGAGGTGAAACAGCGGATGGCTCCGCCTGACTGTCCTTTGCCCTCGCTCTTTCTCGATTGCGTTGCTGCCTTAATTTCCCCTCTGTATCTTTATAACTGCGCATGTGCGATTCATGCACGAATCATGCCAACCAAAGAATGCATCCCATTCCTCTTGGCTAGTACATCTGCCCCGCTTTCCTAACGCACTCCTCAAATATACTATTTTTAGCCAAATCAAGAGATCCATTATCTGGGAATCAGAGATCAGGATCCTTGTGTGTATATTTATTCCAGCTCTTTAAATGATAGCATGTTTGCGGATCATAGTGCGTATACATATAAAATGCCATGGTGCCTCTTAGCGGTGGCACGGGAATGGACTGCTTTCCTCCCATCCTTATTTATTATAATTATTATAGCTATAGTATACAATAGCTAGCAGAACCGTGACTCAGCTACGAATCCTGATTCCGCCACTCCAATACGCAACCTTCTGTGAACGGATTCTCACTCCCGTCCCATTGTTCTACAAACTTATTCCAAGAACTGCACCTGGCCCACGTAGAATGTTTGAGTAAACATTTGAAAACAGCCTGCACGTCCTTTGTCTGGAATTACTTTACGGGTGAGTCAAGGAGATGTCCCTCTTGGACAAATTACTTAGGGTTATTTTCCCTCTAACAGCTGGACAAGTGCTCAACACCATGTGTCCACCTCACAGCGTCCTGTGTTTCGTATCTATAGGCCCATCTTATTAACTTAGCATATGCGAACGAACAACAATCCCGGGTACACACAAGCACACAATTCTGTGAATCGCTTTTCTTCTTGCCACTGTAGTAAAACCAGTCTAACCTTTTATGCGTATTATCAGCTAAACATTTTAAATATCTAATCCAATAATTGATCCGCACCGCACCGACAATAGTCCATTGCCCTAAGCAATCACAGAATGTGCCCTGTTGTTTCACAGTGCATATGCGCGACAAGACAAACAACACAACATTCACATGAGATTGTTCATTCTCCATCCCGGGTATCAAAATAGCGACCCATTTCAAGTTATTGGCTGCGTCTTGCCACACGTAATTATACGGTCTACTCCTTGGTCCTTTTCTGCGTATTATCAGCTAATATTTGTATCCAATATCCAATCCAATAATTGACCCACTGCGACCGACAATAGTCCATTGCCCTTGACCAGGGGTGGCCAACCAGTCAGAGACTAAGAGCCACATTTTTTTTTTACTGTGTTACCGCAAAGAGCCACATCATACACATGGGCACACATGAACATCACCCCATCCCTTCCTCTTTCTCACACACACACACACACATACAGACCTCTGCTCAGCCAGATTTATTGTAAATGTCACACATCAACATGATAATGACAGAAATGGACTCCTACAGTACTAAGACCACAGGCCAGTCATTTTCAACAATGAACATTGTGTGCACTGTCTCACACACACAAACTCTCAGTTCAACCAAGTCCACAAACAAAAATATAATAATTTACAATAGCGTTTTTCTTTTACTATGCATGTTGCTTAGTGGGACTTCTGGCATTCCTTGCCTTGAACAATCCTCTTCAAATCTGGCTTGTATTCCGTTGTTGGAAGCAATTATTTCACATGGGTGTCATCAGAACAGATCTTTGCTTTGAACGTGTTTCAGGGTAGAAAAAACAGACTCGCAGACGTATGTTGACCCAAACATTGACAGTATCTTAAGCGCAGCCCATTTGACATTGATTTCAACAACGTCACTGAGGCATTTTTTTACGAACTCCCCTTCATTGTATGGCTTTTTAGCCCGTGCAATGTTCCAAGCCAGTTGATACGATGCAAGCGTTACGGTCTCTGAGTGCTTCGTAAATTTTTGGAAAAACTGTATCTGCTTTTCTGCCTGACTTTTCAAAGTGACCAACTTGTGCTTGCGAAGTTCAGTCCCTTTTGGAAATTCCTGGTCGATGTTAGCATGGAGTGAGCTGAAGTGGCACTGAAGATTTGAAGCTTTGAAATGCGCTAATGACGCCTGACATATAAGGCAGAATGGCTTGCCATTACGTTCAACAAAAAAATATAAACTCTCCCACTCTGTTAAAAACGTCCTGTGTTCATCTTCATATTTTCGTTTTGCTGTGCATTTTTTCCCTGCCATTTTGAGAGCGAACTTGACACAAATTGTTTACTCAAATGATCTTGCTCCTACTGGGAAACTTTGCGGTATTTTCATCTCACGCACATGCGCGTTTGACGAAAATACCATATTGAACTCAAGCGAAGCGAACACGCACATTAAAAAAAACACAAACACAAACTTCGATATGAACGTAAGAGCCGCATGAAACCAGGCAAAGAGCCGCATGCGGCTCGGGAGCCGCGGGTTGGCCAGGCCTGCCCTAGACAATAACTTGATGGCCCTAAGGCGTAGCTAACACTAAAGCTACTGGAGTTACAGCATACGCAAAGCCTATGAACATATCTCTCTCCGCGGAGTTCCAACTAGACCTAGTTTTCCATGTTGTACAACAAGTAAAATATTCTCTTTTACAATGCGCAAGGTATTGCTTTGTATTGCTTGGAATATTTTACTTTCCCAGATATAACAGACGCCCACAATGACCTCTTTTCGACCTAACCTGCCCATTCGTTTCGCCTACCACATCACCAGATTTATGTGATCATTCGTATCCGAAGCTAAATATTTTAAATACCTAATCCCCAGACTGATCCACCGGTCCTACTATTACCATAGCTTGTTCCTTTAACCGTACTGTTCCCTCACATCAACGCTTACCAAGTCCTGATCAATAAGTTTATCAGCTAAGCATTCTCAATACCTAATCCAATAACTGATCCGCCTCTTCCGACTATAGCCATAGCTAAACTTTCGTCGAAGTTGCTCTGTTATCGGTTAACCTCCTCAAACAGTTAGTATACTGTTTAAACAAACTATCTCCTGTGTCCCTGTAATTGTGGAACGCGAGACTCTCTGTTGCGTTACTCACCTTCACTGACGGGAACAGTCAAATGCCACTATAATGGGTTTTGAATAAGTTCCTACATCCCCCGTGGATGTGGTCTAGCATCCTAACTTGATACAAAATGTCTTCCTCCACATAATAAACAAGAAATGTGTAAACTCTTACAGCTGGAATACCAGAAGAAAAGCTGCAGGTCGGGGACTGGGTACTGATTAAAGATCCAAGGCACAAGGCGTGGCATCAACCAAAGTGGAAAGTGCCATATCAGGTGCTACTAACAACTCCAACAGCAGTAAAGATTGCTCAGCGATCCACCTGGGTGCATCTGTCCCACTGTAAAAAGGTAACAAAGGGTGAGTAGGTACCTAAAGAGTTGTGCTCAGAAGGGATAATTCCGGCTACAAAGGGAGGTGTGAAATATAGAACACACCTGTCTCAAAACCGGTGAAGCAAACAACCCTCTTACTGAGATTTAGACACAGCTATGGCGAACCTCCAGTGGCAGGCAGTGGGGTCTTTGACCATATTGATGATAATCACGGTAGTCGAGAACACCGATAAGAGGGAAGAGATTTGTAAAAGCACACGAATATGAAGGGGTTAATGACAAACCACCACATGCATATGCAACTAATGCATGGTGGCGGTATGTTAATCGCACAGCACATAGCATAAACAAGACCAACTGCTACGTATGCACATATCTACCGGCATCATCCGTAGCACCAAGGGTGACTGTGGACCAACCCCCGGGAATTGGAATAAATGTGTCCTGGACTGTAACATGTGCCATAGGGCTCTCAACTCATACAGGAACACTTAAATACTTTGACCCAACCCACAAAATCACAACCAGGCTAACTGCTACGAATATAGTAACGGGAATAAATTGCACTGATCTACAAGGTTTATTACAAACCTCACCACAAAATTTGATTATGCCCATTATGGTAGTACCATATACCCCACATAAGACCTTTGTAAATTGTGTACGAGGGAATGGAACAGTTCCGGTGGGGGACACATCCCAATGCAATGGGACAGTGTACTCCCGCTGTAAGAATAGAACCACTGGAAACGCCCTTAAATGGGACAAGGTGTTCCACGTTAGCGCCTACAGAAAACGGCACTAGGGCAGTGGATGGGTGGTACTGGCTTTGCGGACACAATGTGTACATAGCTCTGCCTAAGAAGTGGCACGGAACTTGTGCATATGTGATGCTGACTGACCATACATGGGTAATAAGTGCTGAAACACAATGTCGTGCAAAAAGATCTTTAGAGGATAAGCATGATGCAATATGGGGAAGTAATGTTCCAAAAGATCACAAACTTTGGAGTACAGGGAACAAAGTGGTGTTTTTTTCCCCAAATAGGGGTGGGCAAATTAATGTTAAGGGTAGAGACAATAAACTACCGCCTGAGTGCATTGATACATTTTACACTGAATGCAACCGAAAGTGAAAAAACGAGTTAACTGCACACAGATTAATGACAATTCAAAATCGTATGGTCCTGGACCTCATGACTGCCTCCAAGGGAGGAATATGCCACATAATTGGAATTGCGTGTTGTACCTACATACCTGATAACGATGCGGATGGTAAAACCATAGATCAAGCTATGGAAGGTCTTAAGAAATTAGCTCTGGCCCAACAAAAATACCTAGTGACTGATGAGTATGACAACCTAGATTCTGAAGAAGGACAATCTGACTCTGGGAATGAAGAGATAATTGATCCTCCAGATTATGACGATACTGCCATGGCCTTGCAAAACTTGTTTAAAGATGTTTAAGCTTCTGCATTAAAATAAACTTGCTATGCTGTTCAAAATGTGAAATGGTGGCTGCGGTGGTCTCCAGCCTAAACACTATACTATAGAATGGCTGGGGATAGATGTTAGAAGAGATTCTAAATGTTTTATGACTATATGGGATAAAATCATAAAAAGGAGGGATTGATAGAGAAATTCTGTGTTTGGGAATTGTTTTTGAGTCACTTCTCAGGTAATGAAGGTGTGGAGCTCTGCCAAAAGAGATAGGCAGCAAGCTGTTTAGTAGCTGGCCGCCACAGTCTCAAGGGCAGTGTGCCTGCACAAAAGATTAGACTCGTACGAGGTTCTCCCAGAGATGGGGAAAATAACTGTCTTGTGACTGTTATATGGGCGAGGCTAATGCATCTGACATGGAAGTATTGTGTATAAGAAGATGAAATCTGCAGGAAAAGAGTTGTTCTTTGTCTGACAGGGAGGCATTGAACCCTGAATGCATTGGGTTAAATAAACTCTCTGTGTTTATTTTCTATTTGTCATTTGGTGCAAGTATTCTTCTTTTAAGAGTATCCTCTTTTAAGGTATTCTGAATTTGTGAACCTAACAGTATATGCGCACACCTGCGTATATATGTATAAATAGATGCATATGTACAAGTGTGTGTGTAATTGTGTGTGTGTGTGTGTGTGTGTGTGTGTGTGTGTGTAAGTATTAGGGGTGTAACGATACGTTTTAACAGCAACTGATTCAATTATGATTCTTGAGGCAACGATTCAATGTATCATGAAATCTCTCATTTGACCATGATTCGATAGATGATACCATGATTCATAGAAAAATATTCCCCCCCAAAAAGTTAAATATACAAATTTGACCAGGAGACTCTAGAGTGACTCTATCAGGAACTCCAGCAGATTGGGGATCAGAATTAAAAATGGATTGTCTATCAGGTTTGAGATTAGCCATATTTTATTTTGGCCAAAACTGGACACATTAAAATTGCAATTCTAGCATTCCAAATCGCGATGCATCAATGCATTGTTACAGCCCTAGTAAGCATAACAATGTGTATGCACAAATGTGAATGTATATGGGTGTGAGTGTGTGTGTTTGTATTTGCATGCACAGTGGTGCTGAGTGTGTGTGTGCATGTATATGTGGGTGTTTGTTTATGTATGCGTGCATGTATGTATCCTCCATTAAGGATTGTGGTGGCAATATGAGTCAGGAAAGACCATCAATATATGTCCACAAAAGGGACCATATCCTCCAGAATGTGTCAGTTTTCTGGTGGATATCATACATTAGTCTTTCCAAGGGGAAGACATTAGATATCTGAGTGTGCCACATTTTGAGTGATGGTACCTCAGGAACAGCCCATAATGTTAGTATACATTTATTTGCTATGGAGTATGGAGAATAAACGTTTTATATCTTTGTCTAGTGTTAATCCGGACTTGCTATTCAAACGGCATAAGTGCGATAACATCTTAAATCTTAGGTCAAGAATATTTTCAATTACGGAATGTATATTGTTCCAGAATAGCTGGATTTTGTCACATTCCCCAAAAAGGTGAATAAAGGTGCCCTTCTGGGATTGACACTTGGGACATTAGTCTGATGTATCTGGGTATGTTTTATGTAGGCAAATTGGCTCTTGCTTAAAATTAAGCTCTTGCATGTTAATAGAAGTACATTTAGGGTACAACCCTTAACAAATTGACACCCAATCCTCCTCATCAAACTTGCGTTCCAAGTCTTTTTCCCAAATCCGTTTCAAGCTTGTGTGGGATGATGTACAATTATTAGAAAGAATAGTGTACATTTTAGATGTAGTTCCCTTAAGACCAGCAGATGTTGTAACGAATGTTTCCAATTCTGTTATATTTAGTCAAAGTCTGTTTTTGATAATGAGAGACTTGATGAAGTGTCGTAGTTGGAGAAATTTATAAAAATCTGTTCTAGGTATATCATATTCAGTTTGAATCTGTTTAAATGTTTTAAGGTTTCCTGGGCAAAGAGACGTGAAAGATCCAATATTCCCTTCTTACTCCATTCCAAGAGTCCCATGCTTTTCAGTTGTGGGGGGAAATCAGGATTGGGGCCGATGGTGAAAACAGAGATAAACCCATAGGTATCTTGAGATATAGTTTCATATCTTTCCAAGCTAGGAGAGTGTTATTTACAACAAAGTTGTCTGTGATGCACCGTGTCTGTTTTATATTGTTGATAAATGGTAAGGACCGTAGTGATAGTGGGTGGCAGGATGTAGATTAAATATTGACCCAAAGAGTCTTTCCTGTCCAAGTACCAGCTAATCATATGTCTCAGTTGAGCAGACCAGTAATACATTTGGAAATTTGGCACATCGACACCCCCCTTTATTTTAGGTTTCAATAATTGAGTAAATTCAATTCTTGTTTTTTTTTATTCCAAATGAATTTAGATAAAGATTTGTTCAAAAAAGTAGATGGTAGATGGCAAGGAAGAGACTGAAATAGATAAAGTAAGCGTGGTAGGATGTTCATCATTATCACTTTAATCCTCACAAAAAAGGAGATTGGGAGAGAACACCAATTGATTAGATCAAGCTTAATTTTCTTAATTAAGGGATGATAAGTTTTACTGAAAAGATTTCCTAAATCTGGTGCAACAAATATACCCAAATATTTAAAAGCCCACCTCAACTAGATGTAGTGCCATAGATTTAGCTAAATTGATTTTATAACCTGAAAGCAAGCCATATTCCTCATTGCTTCAGTCAGAGGTTCTATTACCAGGGCAAATAAAAGGGGTGAGAGAGGGCATCCCTGCCTTGTGCAACTTTTGATCTTAAATGTATTAGAAGAGAGGCCATTTGTGGCTACTACAGCTTGAGGTTTGGAGTACAACAGTTTGACAAGGTTTATTCAATTTGATCCCAAATTAAATTTCTGAAGAGTGGCGAAAAGGAACTGCCACTCCACCATGTCAAAAGCCTTTTCGGTATCTAGAGAGACAATTAATGCAGGGACTTTCTTTCGATCAATTGAGTCTATGATGTTGAAAAGACAACACAGATTATCAGAACCATATCAGGATTTTACAAACCCTGTTTGATCATGTTTTTTGTTTGGGAGTATTTTCTCCAGGCAAGAATTTTGGCCAAGATTTTACAGTCAGATGGGCTGATGGGCCTCTATTATGCGCAGTCAAGAGGATCTTTTCACTTTTTAAAATTAGGCAAATAGAGGCCATGTTCCATGTCTCAGGGATGGAGCCTTGATCGAATAGATCCTGTAATACTGGCATTAACATAGGTTGGATGTTCGGCCAGAATTTGTTATAGAACTCAGGTGGGTATCCGTCAAGTCCAGGTGACTTATTGGAGGGCATCAGCTGAATTGCTGTTGAGAGATAGGTGCATTATGAATAACTCTTTCAGCTTCTGATATAACTGGGAGAGCTATCTTATCTAAATAGGCTGTTATATCATTGGTTGAGGCTGTGTTTTGAGATTTATAAAGACATTCATAAAAAGTCTCGAAATATTTGTTAATATGTTTGGGATCGTATGTGTTAGTGCCATCTGGCATTATTACTGATTTGATAGAACGTTCATTCTGTTCTTTTTTTATTTTATGGGATAGGAGTTTACTTGATTTATTGCCAAATTCGTAGTGTTTTTGCTTTTAGAGGAGCAATAGTTTTTTATATGATTTGTAAGATCCAGTTTTTTTTTTGCCTTACAAAGTGATGCCCAATTGGACTGACTTACATTGACATTTTAAGCAATTAGCAGACGCTCTTATCCAGAGCGACTTACAAGATGTGCATTAATACATGGTAGGAACAATCATAGTTAGCGCACGAGATCAGTGCAGTAATACAGCAATAGACATCATTGCAGGCATCTGCGTACCAAACCTGTAACACTGGGAAGGAAAAGGTTAGTTGTGTTTTATTTGTTTAATTTTTTTTTTGGACTATAGTGTTGTATGGTGTAGAACAACTAAACAGGGGTGACAACAAATTAGCTAGATGGACCGAGTTCAGTGGTAGTGGAGTCTGAAGAGGTGGGTTTTGAGTCTCTTGCGGAAGATTGCAAGTGATTCCGCGGTCCTGACCGATTGCGGAAGGTCTTCCACCAGCGATAGAGAAGAGGCGAGACCGCGAGGAGCGGCTGCCAGGCGCCCGGAGGGAAGGGGCAGTCAGTTTGCCAGAGGAGGCGGAGTGGAGGGTGTAGCATTCCCAGCTAGAATGATGGTCGCTCTCAAGAACTGATGGTTTATGCCATTTTTTATTTATGCATTTTCTTCAAACACACCGTGCATTCTCCTTCATAAACGCACCGTAATTTTTCGTCATAAACACACCGTAAGAGCTAAACAAAGCAAAATAAAAAATATGTTGTCCCAATTTGTACAACACAGCTTATAAACAATATATATATATTAAAATCTCAGTGTAGACAGCTCACTAATGAAGCATGATATTACTCAATATTAGCTAATACAAACAAGAGAGCTAGTTAGGTTACAGATAACATTACACTGCTAATGTCCGGAGGCTAGTTAAAACCAATTAGCTTAACACAGAAACATTCTTTGGTACACATTCAACTGAATTACAAACAATTCTCAAAATAGACCATAAGAACAAATACCTTGTCTGACGTCCAGCTTGGTGCTAGAATGAGTTTAAAGTAGCTTAGAAAACAAAATTTCCTTTTCTTTTCTGAATCGATTAGTTTTATGTCTTTCACCATTATCAATTTTCCCTCCTCTTACGCAGGCTTCCCTACATGCCGTGCACAATACAGATTTAGCCATTGAAGGCTGTCGGAAAAAAAATTACGGCAGAAACCATATTTTAAAACCAAAATACAGCATATTGAAACCCAAATACAAAGATCAGAAATACAAATTATACATCTGACATACTTTCTTTAAAGGGGGTCATTTACACTCCCACCAAATCATGAGTGCTTATAGACAATTTATGGCAAACATGGCACGAATGATTTCTAAACCTGAGATGACCAATGACCAATGACATAAATAGAGTATCAGAAGAGTATGAATCATAACACCTCATGAACAGTATCAGAAAACATTTTTACAGGTAGGATGCAAAGTGTGTGTTGGTAAGAACATCTTAATCAGTCTCTAGCAGCAAGACCAGCTTCTGAACTGGGCGTTCTAACACTGATGGCTTGATGAGACGCTCGCCTTTCTTGCCTAGCTTCCTATCACCAAGACATAATTTGACTCTCCTAACCAGTCCATCTTTATCAACAGTGGTCTCTGAGACTCTACCCAACCGCCATTCGTTCCTAGGCAGATCATCGTTTCTCATCATCACTATGTCGCCGACTTGCAAGTTTCTCCTTGGGATGTGCCAGCGTTGCCTGATGGCAATGTTGGTTAGGTACTCCTTCCACCAGTGGCTCCAAAACTGCTCTGCTAGATATTGGACATGCCGCCACCTTTTATTAGCATACATGTCTTCCCTAATGAACTTGCCTGGTGGAGGTAGAGCTGTAGTGGATTTCATCGTAAGCAGTTGATTAGGGGTGAGTGGCTCAAGACTGTTGGGATCATTGAGATTGTCAACAGTGAGCGGGTGACTGTTTACTATTGCCATTGCTTCATAGAAGAAGGCTCATAGAGAAGCATCATCTAGTCTACCAGAAGAGAGCGAGAGTGTGGAGCTAAGGATACCCCTCACAGTCCTGATCTGCCGCTCCCATATGCCGCCAACGTGACTTGAATAGGGGGCATTCGTATGGAAGTCACACGAGAAACGAGAAACGCAACCAGCCTGTCCATGTCAGCTTCCTTGAGAGCTTCCTTCAGTTCGTTTTTGGCTCCCACAAAGTTGCTTCCTTGGTCAGATTTAATCTGACGAACTGCACCACGTATAGCAATGAAGCAGCGGAGACCATTTATAAAGGCGTCCGTTGACTTGTCATCCAACATTTCAACATGAACCGCCCAAGAGCAGAAGCAGTTGAAGAGAAGACCATATCGTTTGTGCACCTTCCGTCCTTGTTTAATGAGAAATGGACCAAAACAGTCCATACCGCAGTATGTAAATGGTAGTGATGGATCCACATGCTCTGGAAGGAGGTCAGCCATCCTTTGCTCCTCTGAGGGCCTACTGAGCTTTCTGCAAGTCACACACTGGCGAATATGAGAAGCTATGGCCCGACCAATCCCTGGGATCCAGTAGCTATTCGACCTGATCTCATTTATGGTGAGGCCTTTGCCTTGATGTTTGACCTTTTCATGGTAGTGAGCGATTATCATTTTCATGATGTGGTGTTCCTTGGGAATGATTGCAGGGTGTTTGACTGAGTTAGGAAGATTTGAGTCACAGAGTCTTCCTCCCACCTTGAGCACACCATCTTCGTCCAGGAAGGCATTGAGGCGGTACAACTCATTACGAAGTGGCAGCTGAGTTCCTTTCCTTAGTAGCTTTAGATCTTCTTGATATACCTGCACTTGCACGTCTTTGATTATGACACGCTCTGCGTTCTCCCGTTCCATTACCGTGGAGAGACCATTTGATCTGTCTTTGCTGATTCGTCGAAGAATACATGCTACAGCTTGAGTAGTCCGAGACCAAGACGAGAGGTTAGACAGGCGATCTGCAAGGTTAACTTGCTCTGTAGTTCTCGTGTTCAGTGTCTGAGCCCTAACTTCTGGGTCTCCTATTGGCAGCTCTGGGACCACGTCTTCTGGTAGGAATAGTTCCCTTTTCCATAAAAACTTGGGTCCTGTGAACCAATCAGATGCCAGTAGTTCATTGACGGTTAGGCCTCTGGAAGCATGATCTGCAGGGTTCTCGTCAGTTGGGACGTATCTCCACTGCTGAGGAGTTGTGCCGAGATGTATCTTCTATACCCGGTTGGCAACGAATGTGTGAAATTGTCGTGCCTCGTTGTTAATGTACCCTAGAACTACTTTGGAGTCGGTCCAAAATAACTCTTCCAAGTCAGCATATCCAAGCTCCTCTTTGAGCATATTGCTTGTTTTTACTGAGACAACTGCAGCTGTTAGTTCTAATCTGTGAATGGTTGTGACCTTTGTGGGAGAGACACATGATTTTGCCATGACTAGGGTACAGTGAATGTCTCCATCTTCATTTTTGAGTCTCAGATATGAACACTGTCCGTAGCCACCCATGCTTGCATCAGAGAAATGATGAAGCTCTCGTTTTATAACCTTTACGAAGTCAGCAGGGGCATAACTACGGGTTATATTCACCTTCTCCATGTTGGCGAGATCCCTTTTCCAACATTCCCACCTTGGTTGAAGTTCATCAGTCAGAGGGTCATCCTAACCGGTGCCCTGCCTGCACATTTCCTGCAGTACTATTTTTCTGTTGAGTAGGAATGGAGCTACAAACCCTAAGGGGTCATACAAAGAGGCAACTCTGGATAGTATATCATGACGCGTTGCAGGTTGGTCCTTGAGATTGACATTGAACTCAAAGCAGTCAGACTCTATGTGCCATTGGATCCCTAGTGCTCTTTCTGATGCCAGATCATCAAAGGCAAGGTTAAGATCCTTGATGTTGGATGCACGTTCAGATGACGGTATGCTTTCTAAGACAGCTCTGTCATTGGACACAAACTTGTGTAGTTGAAGACCACCCATAGCACACAAAGTTCTCGAGCTTCTTGTGCGAGCTGAATGGCTTGTTCCGTACTGTCTATGCTCGTGACCCCGTCATTGACGTAAAAGTCTCTCATAATGAACTGTGACCCTAGAGGGTATAGGTCTCTGTTCTCCTTGGCTAGATGTTTCAGCCTGTAATTTGCGCAACCAGGAGATGAGCCTGCACCGAAGAGATGCACTTTCATTTGAAACTCTTGAGGCTGTGCACTAAGGTCTCCTTTCTTCCACCAAAGGAAGCACAGATAGTCTTGGTCAATTTCACACACATGGAATTGATTAAACATCTTCTCAATATCACACATTAATGCAGTAGTGTGTTGACGAAAACGGATGAGAACGCCGTTCAGATTGTTCGTCAAATCAGGCCCTGTGAGCAGATGGTCGTTCAAACTGGTTCCCTGGTACTTGGCAGAACATTCAAATACCACACGCAGTTTATCTGGCTTTTTAGCATGGTAGACGCCATGATGAGGGATGTACCATTTCTCGCCTTCCTTTCCATCATCTTGAACTTCTTCTGCGTCACCCTTTTCAATGATCTCATCCATGAACTTGATATAATGCTCCTTATACCGTTCATCCTTTGACAGCTTCCTCTTGAGATGGCTGAGCTGGACAATGGCGAGTTGTTTGTTGTCCGGTAGGTTGGGTCTCTCCTTAAACGGTAATAGCATTTCATAGTGGCCGTGACTATTTTTCTTTATACCGTCTTTCAGTTTGTTCAGGAAAAAGATGTCATCCTGAGACACTGTCTTTCTATCTTCACAGGCATCCTTGAAGTCGGACTCCAGAATGCATATAGCATCCGCAGGGGTTACTGGGGGGAGCTCTTTAACAGCAACCCGGTGACACAGACTTGGGACGCTTGGTGAGTCAAGGCATGGTGATAAGCGCCCCACAATGCTCCATCCTAAGTCAGTTTGAACCGCGTAGGGTTCATCATTTCCTCCTAATATTACTTGTCTTGGTGCCATTGCCCTTGAACAGTTGTAGCCTATCAGAAGACCAACTTCACAATCCTTCAGTGGTGGAATCGCATCTACTACTGTGGAGAGATGATTCCATTGCTTGGTCGTTTCACAGGTCGGAATGTGGGTGCGGTTTACTGGTATGCAATCCTTGGTATAAGCAGGAGGGAGGTCAATGTGGATGGAGGAGCTGTAACCTCTCACATGAAGCCCTGAGACTCTTTTGCTCTTCACAATTGTGTCACATCCAAGCATAGTGGTTAATCTCAGTTTCACTGGATGTATGTCTACTTGTAGAGTGTTGCTCACCTCCTGGTCAATGAACGTGGTATCACTTTGGGTGTCGAGCAGGGCATAGACTAGTTTTTCTGTTCCTGTGTCGTTATTCGAGGACACCCACACTGGTACGATCATCAAAGTGTTAGACCCTTGCTAATGACTGACTTGACCATGCCCAAAGAGATACTCAGTAACTTCTAAATATTTTTTTAACTTTCTCCTGATCTGTGCCTTTCTCATTTTGAAGAGTTGTTTTGGAGCTCCTTGGTACTCATGGTGGAATCTTTGCTTGAAATTCACTACCTGACTGAGGAGCATTACAAAGGCTGATGTTTTGAATTGATCTTTCTGAAATCCTGTGAACCACAATTATTGCACACAATCTGAATTCTTAAGCAGTCAAGACATGTTTTTTTATTTGTAATTGTTCATTTACTATATTTTATATTTGAGTCAATAGTGTGGAGTAGGATGTGTAGAGCAAAAATATGAATACACTTAAATGTGTCATGATTTCCTGCTCAAAGGCAACAAAATGTGAGAATCTGAATACTTTTTAAAGGCACTGTATGTGAGCATTTATTCTAATATTTAAGAACTATAGGAATTGTGAAAATGGGCATACTGTGCAGGTCCCTCCCTCACATTGCACGTGCAAACTTGGCGGAGACAAGTCATGACCTGCACTCAACCCACTACAAAAGTATGAAAAAGGCAATGTGCCCCAAACAAGACAATCCTGTTATACAGGCAGCTAGACTGATGATAAGCTCCAAGGCTCCAAATATTTATCCCACACCCAGCATCGTGCTTTTAAATGATTTAACAGTAAAACAGCAGATTCAGTGGTCAAATATGCCAGCATTGGCAATGTACAAGCCCACAACATTGCTATCCAGCCAGAATTATTTCCAAGACACCCAAATATGTCAAAAGAGAGGCCTCAGCTGAGCCTAGTAGGGTGTGCGGACCATCAGCTTCGATGGACCCACTGTCTTCTGCCATCTTTCCCTCTGGCATATGTGTGTACCAGCATTTCAGCTTCCATACATCACTGCTATGTGCGCATCATGTGCAGTTTCTCACAATACAAGCAACATTTCCAAGATGGCAGCAAGTCGGTTTCCAAGATGGCAGCAAGTCGGTTTGTTTGTCTGTTCATCTGTTCGTCAATCTGTGTACTGTTATTTATTCATTTATTTTTTCTTAGCTCACAGACAGTGGCTTTATATTTTAAAACTTTGGATTTGTATACGAATGCACTGCGTATCCCAGAATTACCAAACAATCCTGGATTTATCCGTTGTGTCTACCTGCCTTGTTTGATCTACGCCTCCGCTGACGTCTCTACTGCTTTCGGACTGTGATCGCCCTGCCCCGGCTTGCTCTCGGCCTCCTGTCCCGCGGGCTTCCCCAGCCACGGCATCGACTCCTCATTGACTCGCCCGGCGGTGCGAGTCTTTTGGTTGCTGCTCCGGGTGAGCGCCTCCGTATGTGCTAAGGCACACTGACTTACTATTATATTTATAATTTGACTTATATTTATACTTGACTTATTATATTATTGCTTACACACTGACTTACTGACACACCTGTGACTATTTCTTATTTTCCTGCTCATTTAATTTAAAGCCTTACTGAACCATTTGTAACAATGTCCTTTGTTTAATAACTGTATGCTGTATGGGTGGGAGATCCCAGGGGACCGATGTTTCTCACGCTCCCAATATGGATGTTACGTGGCGGGAAAGTTTACCCCTGAACTAGTTGACAAATCGTTACATCAACTCCTTTCTACAAATTTGCTGGACCTAGTCAGTCTGCCCAGTCTCTCGGTTCTGAAAGACAACTTCATCATCTCTGTAAATTCCAACAGTGAATTTGTAAGACTGTTAAATACCAAGAAAGAACATCCATACATAATGCAGATGCAGAGATGTTTGATTGTTCTTTTGTTGTTAATATCAGGTAATGTCCATTTAAATCCTGGCCCAATTGATTCATGTTTAAATACCCCTTCCAACTTGAAGTCAAGATCTGGATTAGGTTTTATCCACATAAATGCATGCAGTATGCTTGCTAAAATGGACATGATTCGTATCTGGGCAAAATCAACTGACGCAGATGTAATAGTTATATCCGAATCTTGCCTTAGCAAATCTGTCCTGGACAAAGATATTAGTATTAATGGCTATAATGTTTATAGGACTGATCGACCCAAAAAGGGCGGAGGTGTTGTAATTTTTACTAAAAGAAGGTTTCATGTTAAAGTGTTACTTTCCAAATCAATGGGTAAACAGTTCGAAATTTTGGCGCTCGATCTTGCGGTGTCGAATGAGTTTCACATCACTGTCGTTGGTTGCTACAGACCACCTTCTGCTGCAAATGATTCTCTGCCCTCCGTAATGCACCTTTTATCGGGATTAAATTATAATGAGATCATTTTGTTGGGTGATTTTAACTTGGATTGGCTACAACCGGTGTCAGATGATTTTAAAGTTTATACTGACTCGCTCAATCTCTTCCAACTAGTTGATAGTCCCACTCGACCCAATCTTAAAGTTTCTGAGAAATCATCTCTAATTGACTTAATTTTAACTAATGTTCCTCATAAATACTCATCTGCTTCTGTTTTTGTGAATAACATTAGCGATCACTGTGTAGTTGCTACTATCAGATACACCAAAATGTCCAAAACTAAGCCTCATTTTATTATAAACCGAGACATGAAACATTTTGTCGAACAGGGTTTTTTTCATGATCTAGCTCGTTTTAATTGGGAGAGAATTATTGTCTTATTGCGGATGTCGAAAATGGAATAACATTACCACCATACATTGACTCTCTTACCATTTCGGATAAATCTGAAATTCATGAGTTAATTCTTAATGAGCATTTAATTGCTTCTGGCTCCGATTGAGAGCTTCTGGCTCTCAATCCTTCACCAGTGACATCTCTTCCAGTCTGTTCTGACAATCATGAAACCCCAAGTCAATCTTTTAGTTTTAATCTAATTTCCACAATAAGCTTTTAGACACCAAAAAAGCAGCTGGCCCAGACAAACTTGAGCCATACTTTTTAAAATTATCAGCTGATTATATTGGTCATCCATTGGCACATATTTTTAACCTCTCACTAGTCTCAAATGAAATCCCTCTTATTTGGAAATCCGCCCATGTCATTCCCCTACTGAAGGGAGGTGATACATCACTTTTAAACAACTATAGGCCCATTTCCAAACTGTCTGTCCTGGTTAAGGTTCTCAAGACTTTCGTGAGTGACCAGTTGAAATATTTTTTATACACTAATAACATTTTATCTGAGTACCAGTCAGGTTTTAGGAAACAGCATAGTACAACCACTGCAACCTTAAAAGTTGTCAATGATTTTATTGAATCTCTGGAAAATATGAAACATTGTGCAGCTTTTTTTATTGATTTAACCAAAGCTTTTGATACTGTCGATCATGTTTTAATGAAGCTGAGGGAGATTGTATTCCCTCCACAGACAAAACAGGGCCTAGTAGCCGACCTGAACCCCAGGGGTCAGCCACAGGAATGCTTATGTCTCTTTATGAAACAATGGAGAAAGCTGGATGTAATGATCCAGCCTGTCGAAGATGGACTATACAGAGTCAGGCATGGAATGTGATTCAGCACAGAAAACCCATAGCAAAAAGCACCTGCAATTTCAGAACTGATGTAGCCGTATTTGCAGCCGTATTCCTGATCAAATGCTTTATGAGGTCTAAACTATTGTTTAGCCAAGAATAACTGTCAAAGTATATTCAAAGATAGTGAAGGAGTGACCGCAGCTGTGTTCTGCACTCTGAGCCACCCCAAGCAGGGGCAAGGGGTGACTAGAGCCAGCTGTGGGTGCTCAAGATAGTACAGTATAGCTACCTTATATGGTGTGTCTGCACGGGTGTATGACACTTCTGTAATTTAGTTGTTAGAATTTACTGTTAAAGTTGAAACTAGGTAGAGAATGTAATCTTGAATTTACTCACACAAATACACTGGAAAGTAATTGTTGTATAACAACAATGGAGAAAGCTGGGTGTAATGATCCAGCCTGTCGGAGGTGGACTGTATATACCCAGGGCCTCATGTGAGGAGTGTGATTATTAATAGCTGTAAGGAAAGTACCCATGATTTTGATACTGATGCCACTATATTCAAATTCCTATGAAAAGTACCTAAAAAACAATGAATACTAGTCTGGTGGAAAAGCACCACAAATATCTAGAGAGAGATTTTAAAAAATAACAGGATGCAAAAATGTGTGTTAACCGTCAGTTCTGCACTCTGAGCCAACCCGAAAGCTGGATGGGTTCCTTTTTGAGGGTATGCCAAGAGAGCGTCCCCCGATCAGAGAGAGGGTGTGTTTGCCATGGCAAGCAGTTTCTCTTTGCCACTTTCTAGCATGCTTGGACAAGGCAGGGGTGAAGAATGACTAGAACCAGCTGTGGGTACTCAAAATAGTAGAGTATAGCCCAGTAGGATAGAATGTCGACAAGGCACTTGGCAAAACGCCACTATGGTGTAAATGTCAGCCGAGAAGGGACCACCCCCAGGGGAGGGATGGAAAGCTGGGAATAGCCATTTATGGGTAAAACCACCATTATTTTCGAGTGATTAACCAATGATGTAACTATTAAGACAAGTATATAAACTGTTGTAAAACAAAGGAACAGTGGAGCATCTTGCAAGTTGCTCTCGGCTTTGTGATTTTTGAAATAAAGTCTGATGCTTTGAAGATCGTCTGCCTTAAAACTCTTCTCTACTTTTCGGAAAGATTGAGCAAAATGGGACTTCTAAAATAATTTGAAAAGCTTAAGACTCTAATTTTCCACAACAAAGCACAGGCTTCTTGCTGTTGGATTGTCAGAACAAAATGTCCATTGGTTTGAAAACTATCTAACCAGCAGGATGCAATGTGTTAAAGCTGAGGGACTCTCCTCAAGCCTCCTTAGTGTATCCAAGGGTGTGCCCCAAGGATTGGTCCTTGGACCACTTTTATTTACTACTTATATTAATGGTCTTAATCAAGGGGTAACCAACGCACAATGCCACTTTTATACTGACGATACTGTCATATACTGCTCTGCCCCCACTCAGGATCAGGCCCTCTGTCAGCTTCAACATGCATTTAATATTATACAAGATAACCTTTTTCAGTTGAAGCTTGTTCTGAATGCGAACAAAACAAAGCTTATGATATTTACCAACTCAAAGAAAAAGCCACTAAATCTACCATCTATTATTACTCTACAGGGAAAAAAGATTGAGTCTGTTCTGACATATAAATATTTAGGAATTATAATTGATGTCTCTCTTTCTTTTAAACCACACATACAACACTAAACTACAGATGAAACTGGGTTTTTATTTGAGAAACAAGTCTTGTTTTTCCTTTGAGGTAAAAAAGAGACTCGTTGAGGCAACTTTTATATCTGTGCTGGATTTTGGTGATATTATATATATGCATGCATCCTTGCAGTGTCTCTATGCGTTGGACACTCTCTACCATGGGGCACTCAGGTTTGCTACAAATTGTAAAGCCTTAACTCACCACTGCTCCTTGTATGCCAGGGTTTTAGTTATGCGCGTGGAAAAAATAACTCAGCAGGATCAGAGAGAATTCCTTTAAACAGTATTAAAGCTTTAATTACGAGCAGCTGCACGGAGACCCGTGTCACGCAGGACGGCGAATCTCCCGCCTTCAAATTCAAGTGAATATTTATGTCCAACACAACGGAAGGGGAGGGAACAATCACAAGGGGGAAGTAACAGGGCGTTAACTTACAGGTAAATGGAGCTATGGGCTAACATGAAGATATAACAGGTTGTTAGAACAGCCCTCCCAGGGTCTTAAACCAATGGGAAGGAGGTTTCCTGCCGTGGGAACGAACAACTGTTCCTTTGAAGTTGTGGCGCGAAAAGCCCTTTGTCTGTTGGCGCTGTGGCCAAGTGGTCCAAACTGCAGCGTCACACTGAATTAATTAGTGTCTACCGTCCCCTGTGGATGTGGTCTAGCATTCCAACTCAATACACAATTTCTTCCTCCACAATCCCCTTTTGTGCTATTTTTCACAATCTGCACAAACCTTACCTTACATTTGTATAGACACTTCCTTACATTTGTGTCTAGAGCTTTTGACCCTCATGTAAATTCTTCCAACTTGTGTAGACACTCCGTTGGTGCCTAGAGCTTTTGACCCTCATCTCTGGGGGATATGGTTTTGTATATAGAGCTGGAAATAGCCAATAGCTTTTGTGGGAGAGCTCTTTTTATTTTTATTTTATCCACCTATTTGAGGGAGGTACTTACAACTCAGTGTGAGGTTGCGCGTTATCATGGGAGATTGCTACACCTCTCACATGGGGCTGAATTAGTTTGCTGTTCTAAACAGCCAGGCCCTCACAGGTCTACCCATTTTTGTCAATTGTATGTTTGCCTAACAAACATTCTCAACAACCTGATCCATTTACAGCCTGTTTTACCTTCATGGCTAACATTAACAACATAAATGATATTTCTATAACATTAACAGTGTGTTTTGGTGTGTGTATTCTTTGTTACTTATTTTCTTGCGATCTTCACTGGAACCTCTAGGTCCAGATTCAGCAGCTTCGGTGCTTCGGTACTGGTCCTAGGAGGGAGAGGTTGAAGTACGTAGCCCTAGCACATCACCTCCCTCAGTACCCGTCTCACTTCCCTATTGCCTGGGAAGGGGATGGGCCACACAGGCCCATCCTGTCAGGAGCAGGAGCAGGAAGAAGAGGTGCTGCATCTGGAGGGGTTCAGGTGGGCTGTAGTGGTTTTGCACTTTACTGCTGGGTCCCAGTCACTTGGCTTCGGGGAGTGCCGGGTGAAGTCATCCTGGCCATCTGGATTCATCCTGGCCGTCTGGATCTCCTCCACCTGTTACTGTAGAACCCCTATGCAATTTGTTAGCATCACACAATACCTTTCCTTGCATCATCCATCAGATGCATGCCCATGTCTCCGAATCGGGATAAAAGTGGTGATGCGTGCTGGTGCCTTGGGTGCTGAGTGGAATTCTGGTGGTGGAACCTGGTTAGGCGATGCTGTTTAAGTAATAAAATCTTTTATTTCATTTATACCTTAAGGGGGAGGATATGAGGCCTGTTTTCGCTGGTGCTGGATTTTCCACATCGAATTGTTGACATGTGATACCATTTTCCCATGTCTGCTGTGCTAGCACGGTAATTTTGGTTTAACATTTTTCCCAGTCCCAGTTTTTGTTACAGGCTGCCATCATTCCCCCTTTGCTCACATGCGTCACATTGTGATACATGCAAGCACAGTACAGCAATAGGCTGATTGGCGCAACCGGATGGCCAGTCGGCAGTGCCATAAGCCATCTAAGTAAAGGTAGCAATCATTGCCGGCCCATTTCAATTTTTGATTGCGTCTAATATATATATATATTTTTGGGCTTGCTACGTCTACTTGTGAGACAAGCATTGGCAATGATGGAAACCTTAGAAATAAAACCAAACACATACAAATCGGTATGCACACATGGTACAACATATTGCGTGGAACAGCACAACGTAAAACACTCTTTGTCAGTCATCCCTTCTCCGTAAACGGTACACCGTTTGGAATGCTCTACCTCCATCTGGAAAACAACGGGTCAACAGCAAAAGTTAGTGGCTTAACAGAGTCAGATGTGCAATCATTAATCATCAAGATCTCCCCATCTAACTGGACGGACACGCACGTGTACACACACATATACATACATAGACATACAAATGCGCACATTCACTCAGTCCTATTTACACTGGTATGCATACCCTAATTTCTAGGGCTGTTCCTGACCAAAACGAATTTCGGTCGACTAACTGCCGTCCGTTTTTTCCGATTGGTCGAAACCCTTTTGTCTTATATAAGTTTTTATTTTTCTGCGCGACCGAAATAAACCTTGGTCGCCCAACAGCCCATCGATCAAACAACCGATTAAATGGGGTCAATCCTACTAATTTCCAAGATTTATTTCATCTTGGAGTCCCTTGTTTTTAGGTATATATGTAATTATTATTACTATAGTTTTCCCGGGAGTTTCTGACACGACCCAGACCCAATTCTAATGGGATATAGCCTCCTTTATGAATACTATTATTTACCCTCATTTTTCGTTGTAGTTTAAACATTTTTTGTAACAGAAAATTTTAGAAATTGAAAGCAGATAATGAATGCAGATCTGATAAAAAAAACATGGTTGATATTAAGCTGGCCCATATTTGACTCACTTCAACCATCACCAATGGGTAGTATCCACCTGGATGATGCACAGAAGCCATTTTGCGCCAAAACGTCACCACACATTAAAGATGGTAAAATAAAGATTGATTGATTAATTGTCCGAGACCTAGTCTCAGCTAACCACACATTGCTGAACTGAGTGACTGCTGCTGGTCTGTCTGGGCACCAGAAGCCCAGCCACAAAATTCCCCCAATAGCTCTGCAATAAAACTTATTTATACATCTTAATAAGAACCACATTCTCTACTACCACATTTCTTGCCCTTTTAATCGGCTATCAAATCATCTATGCGTGACTGTAGCCATTTGTAAACGATGTACCTCGACCCCCTTTCAAAGTGGTCAGAATCCCTGGATCACCCTTCCCTGTGGCAAACAGAGGCTTCCCCATCTTAACTGGAGGTTAACACTGGTCATTAAACGCCTGTGGTTTCTATCTCTAATCAACAATAAAATTGGGTACATAATATACACATAATCCAGGATGCTACCACGCGATCTGTCAGTTATACCCTCGATATTTAATCAGCTTCGCAGTCACTATAATGATGCTTCAAAATATTACTACTAGCTTAATTTAACCATCATTAAACACAGCATGCTTTGTAGATTGAAGGTGATACTCGAGTTCTGCTTTACCATAGTGTGCGCGTCAAAACCGCACTTCCGTCCTCATCCATTGTACGAATCTTAAATCACGATGGATGGTACTATGAGAGTTCACTCGGAGCACACAGTTAATCTACCTACGGAATATTAATATTAGCGAATATTAGGTTAGCTGACTACAGGTTAGTGAGAATGATCAATACTGTCTATATCTTTACTGATCAGTAGCACAAACTTTGAATAGGACCCTTCCGCCATTCGGGTTCACAACACGCACGCGTGGTTTTCAGGACCGCTCCAAGCCGACATTTACCTGAGCTGTCCGTGACCCTCTTCGCTCGGTTCCTCTTTTCATTCAAATACTTCTAAACGTGACAACGACACAGCATTGCCACAAAAGTTATTCCAACCCCATTCGTAACACCAAATGGAGGTAATTGTGCTACTGATTTATTGCGACCTGAGGCACATATAAATACAGAAAAATACAGCTCAGACTAGCTTCCCATTTAACTCACCATCAGCCTGATAACCCTTGCTATAGAGGTACATTAGCATGCAAAATCTTAATGTCCCCACCCAAAACCGTATTATACTCACTTCCCAACCCCCCCTTTTCTTCCCTAGCGGCCCCCGCCCCCAACGTGTTCTCTAGTGGACTACATTTGGGAGACAATAGAGCCCCCCAGGGGGTCTTACGGCTCTGCTTACAGGAAGACAGGGGTGTCTGGACGGTGGTATGTCGCAAAACCAGTTCCTTGGCGAGTCACTCTGATTGCCCTGGCTGATCTGGGGGAAGGGAATCCCTTTTGTTGGAGTTTCCTTTGAAGCTCCGCCAAAAGCTATTTCCCGATCACCACCACAACGCTACTAATTTAATATTTTACACAAATCCTGGTTTGAATAAAATACAGTTGCTCACTCCAGTAGATGATAAAAAGGTCCTACATTTAACCCCAATTGCCTTTGAAATGTAGGAGTGTAAGCAAGAATAACATATTCCGTCTAATTGAACACCACGTGTTCACCCCACAGCATGTGTTAAATCTATCCTGGGAATGAACTATTTTCCTCCTATTTCTATTTTCTAGTTATCTCTATTATTCATTATTACTTTAGGCCTATACCTTATAATATGCCGATTACTTTTTTCCTCCTTTTTATTCTGTGTTTCCTCACAATGAATAAAGATAGGGGTCATCTCTCTCATTGTTTTCCTTCATTTCCCCTCTGTATCTTTATAACGGCGCCTGCGCGATTCATTACAGCGCCTTAAGGCTTAATCATGCCAACAAAGGAATGTTAGTACATCTGCCCCGCTTTCCTAACGCACTCCTCAGTAGTGCGTATACATACATATGGTTTACTATAATAAAATATTTATTATAATTATTATAGCTATTATCACTCTATAGTATACAATAGCTAGCAGAACCGTGCCTCAGCTACGAATTCTGATTCCGCCACTCCGATACGCAACCTTCTGCGAACGGATTCTCACTCCTGTCCCATTATTCTACAAACGTATTCCAAGAACTGCACCTGGCCCACGTAGAATGTTTGAGCAAACATTTGCAACCGGCCTGCATGTCCTTTGTCTGGAATTACTTTACGGGTGAGTGGAGAACCACTTCGCTCTAAACAAATCACTTTAGTTTGTTTATATAATTTTTATCTAACTGCTGGACAAGCGCTCTCACCACGTGTCCACCACACAGCGTCCTGTGTTTTCGTATCTATAGGCCCATTTTACTAATTTACGAACAACAATCCCGGGTACACACAAACACACAATTCTGTGAGTCGCTTTTCGTCTTGCCACCAGTAGTAAAACCAGTCTAATACTCTGATCCTTTTCGGCGTATTATCAGCTAAACATTTTAAATATCTAATCCAATAATTGACCCACCGCGACCGACTATAACCATAGCCCTAAGCGATCACAGAATGTGCCCTGCTGTTTCACAATGCATATGCGCGACACGACAAACAACACAACATTCACTTGAGATTGTTCATCCTCCCTCCCGGGTATTAAATAGCGCCCTAATTCAAGTTATCGGCTGCATCTTGCCACACGTAATTATACGGTCTACTCCCTGGTCCTTTTCTGCGTATTATCAGAAATATTTGTATCCAATATCTATCCGATAATTGACCCACCGCGACCGACAATAACCATTGCCCTGACGATAACTTGATGGTCCTATATACACGCGTGACTAAGGCGTAGCCAATACTTAGGCTACCGGAGTAACAGTCACCGTAAGCCTAATGCAACATATCTCTCTCCGCGGAGTTCCGACTAGATCTAGTTTTCAACATGTTGTACAACAAGTAAAATATTCTCTTTTACAATGCGCAAGGCCAATGGAATATTTTACTTTCCCAGATATAACAGACGCTCCCTTCGACCTCTTTTCGACCTAACCTGCCCGTTCGTTTCGCCTACCGCATCACCAGATTTACGCGATCATTCGTATCCGAAGCTAAATATTTTGAATACCTAATCCCCAGACTGATCCACCGGTCCTACTCTATAACCATAGCTTGTTCCTTTAACCGTACTGTTCCCTCACATTAATGCTTACCAAGTCCTGATCAATAAGTTTATCAGCTAAGCATTTTAAATACCTAATCCAATAACTGATCCGCCTTTTCCGACTATAACCATAGCTAAACTTTTAGTCGACGTTCCTCTGTTATCGGTTAACCTCTTCAAACATTCAGTATACTGTTTAAACAAACTCTCTCCTGTGTCCCTGTAATTGCGGAACGCGAGACTCTCTGTTGCGTTACTCACCTTCACTGACGGGAGCAGTCAAATACCACTATAATGGGTTTTGAATAAGGCCCCAACCTTTCTCTCTATTGCGCAACGGCGCATGTCTGGTCCCATCAGTGGAAGCGAGGCCGTTCTGTCGAGTGTCTGCATTCCCGGGTTTCGGCACCAAATTGTCGTGGAAAAAATAACTCAGCAGGATCAGAGAGAATTCCTTTAAACAGTATTAAAGCTTTAATTACGAGCAGCTGCACAGAGACCCGTGTCACGCAGGACGGCGAATCTCCCGCCTTCAAATTCAAGTGAATATTTATGTCTAACACAACGGAAGGGGAGGGAACAATCACAAGGGGGAAGTAACAGGGCGTTAACTTACAGGTAAATGGAGCTATGGGCTAACATGAAGATATAACAGGTTGTTAGAACAGCCCTCCCAGGGTCTTAAACCAATGGGAAGGAGGTTTCCTGCCGTGGGAACGAACAACTGTTCTTTGAAGTTGTGGCGCGAAAAGCCCTTTGTCTGTTGGCGCTGTGGCCAAGTGGTCCAAACTGCAGCGTCACACTGAATTAATTAGTGTCTACCGTCCCCTGTGGATGTGGTCTAGCATTCCAACTCGATACACAATTTCTTCCTCCACATGCGTAACATTAATCACTCGAAAATAATGGTGGTTTTATCCATAAATGGCTATTCCCATCTCTCCATCCCTCCCCTGGGGGTGGTCCCTTCTCAGCTAACTTTTACACCATATTGGCATTGTACCAAGTGCTTTACTCATCTATTTTCTAATGGTGGTTCTGCCAAGCTAAAAATAATGATTTATCCAAGCACCTTATATGGAATTTTATCTTACTATTAAGCAATGTTATCTCTGCTATGCTAGAAACAGTGACACAAAATAACTCAATACATTCTGTAATACATCCTGTGACCGCGTACAATTCTACAAACATCTTGTAACCACCTATACGTATACACACATCTTGTGACCGCATATAATTATACAAAACATCACCTTTCAGTGTATATGAGTGAGTGATTGTGAGTTTATATTCCAGCATATTTGTGTGAGTAAATGCAAGATTACATTCTCTACCTAGTTTCAACTCTAACAGTGAATTTCTAACAACCGAATTATAGGAATGCTTAATATGTCATACACCAGTGCTGACATCCTATCCTATTGGGTTATACCTTACTATTTTGAGCTCCCACAGCCGGCTCTCATCATTCCTCCCCCCAGCCTTGCTTAGCTTGCCGATTGGCTTACATTTATTCTTGGCTAAATAATAGTTTACAGTTGTTCTTGGCTAAATAATAGTTTACAGTTGTTCTTGGCTAAATAATAGTTTAGAGCTCAAACCATTTGATCTAGAATACGGCTGCTGTATCAGCTCTGAATTTGCAGACAGATGCTTTCTGTCCTGGGTTCTCTGTGCTGAATCACATTCCCTGCACACAGCCTGGCTCTGTATAGGCCTAATCATAAAGGGACATAAGCATTCCTGTGGCTGACACGTGGGGTTCAGGTCGTCTACTCGGCCCTTGTCCATCACTGTCAAGTCTCATTTTTGTCTGTGGAGGGAATATTATCATCCTCACTGCTTCACAGCTTCCTTGGCTCTGTTGTTTGGTAAACAGAACAATAGTATGAGGTTATTTTCCTATTGTTCAGAAACTTCAGACAGCCAAGCCAGAAAGAGGAAACATTCAGGTTTCCCTGCACTGGACAATAACTATAAAGTAGCAATGGGAGAGATCTTCTGGAACAAACATGCTTAAATCTTGCACCCAGCCCTCCCTCACCCAGAAGATTTTATATTATTCAAAATGATTACACTCAATGAACATCTAACGGGTAAAGTATGCAAATAATGCCATAGGCCTGTAATTTCAATGTGTAATTCATTGTAATTTACTGTGATGTACATAGGAAAATTCAGTTTTTTTATATTATTCAAAAATATATAATCCATATTTCATGAAACTGATATATTGGTTGGCTTCACTTAAGAAAATTACCATGCGTGGTTACATAAGGAAACAATGCATTTACATGTCCAAGCTGACATGATGGAGCCAAAACTACAAAGAAAAATAAAGAAAGGGAAGTACTGCTCTGGGTGCAAGTACTCTAAGTGCTTTAAGGATCTTCCACACATTTAATTTCTCCAAAATTATGGCTTCTTTGATGTGTATGAGCAAATGGATTGCGATCCACTGAGTCTGCAATCTATTCTGTGAGAATCAGATATCAGTACCAGCACAGTGAGTCCCCTGGTTAAATAGATTACCCATTCTGTCTCTGTATGAAGTTCTACATGATACTGACATGACCAGGAAACTGGTATTTTCACCAATTTGATCAAATCCAGTTTAAGAAATGGCAATATGTAGCTTAAAATTGCAATAAATTGATTCCAACACCTGCAGCAAACTGGCAAGTAAGAACATAAAATTGTACATAATTAACACACCATACCTGGTTTCTTGTAGTTGCAGATTTAAGGTGAAAACAAAAAAAACGATCATACTCTGTAGCTCTCCAGGTCCAGGATAAATAAACCACTGCCCTAACAATTCCTGCCAGCCTCATGATTAATAATGTCCCCCAACAAAAAACTGCTTATTTACAAATACTATAGATAGATCTATTTTCTCAGGGGGTTTTAGAATGACTTAAAAATAATAACAGTGTACAACTCGCTTACTTTCTGTCTGTTAGATGTATATTCTTCCATTTAGGAAAAACATTGATGTTACTGTTTTTTGTGACCAGTATTTCTGATGTTGGGATTAAATCTAACCACTATGGTCTTTTTTCTTCATTTGAGCAACAGGTTTAGGCTCTTGACCTATACACTTTTTCGTGTAACATAATTACACATTACACTTACACATAGTTTATAGTAATTGATAGCAATTCTAAAATGAGAAAACAAATTGCTGAATTTGTCACTCAAAGTTAGGGAAAAAGCACATCTTGGTTAGTATGAATCTGAGCCACATTGCAATGCTTCTTGAAAATACATTTACACTTATACGACAATGGATAGCATCATATCAAAAGGAAACAATTGGCTGCTTTTCCAAGCATAAATGTATAGGTTTTTACTCTGTTTAGTCTATGCCCCAGGTTATTACATATAAAATGGTAGTAAACCAATGTAGCATAAAGACTTACTTTATACTTTACAAGTATTACTAAGTGAAAGGGACATTCACAAAATGTAGCTGAATCACATTCTTGGTGACAATAAACTACACCCCTTATACCAGAGCAATAGGTCTCACCCTGGGATTACAATGGGCAAAACAAATGAAAGGACAGAGAACGGGATAATATTACAGTAGGCTGCCCTGCCATAGCTATTGACAGCCAGGAGCAGGCATACTGAAGCACCAAGAATAGAACAAAATTGGACATCTAATCATTGACAATTGGACAATCTACTCATGGAGAAAATTGAGCCTGAAAAAAACTCAGCCATCTCTTCAAAATATATGCGCCAGTAGTGCTCCACGGCAGGGCCGTGATGGGGTTGTGGGGCATTCAGGATTCTGGCAGGTCAGCAGCTGGCCCGGACCAGCCTGCCAGCTCTTGGACTCCGGTGCACCTTGGTGTGTTTAGACAGGTGGTCGCTCCGAGCAAACTTCTTGTCACACATCGGGCAATTGTAGGGTTTGATTCCCGAGTGGGAACGACGATGGCGAGAGAGCTCGTCGGAGCGGGAGAACCTGCCGGGGAGAGTAACCAGATGACGTCAACATCTGCTGTGCACACAAAGTGTTCCACGCCCATCCTGTTCACCTACCCCCCTTGAAAAGCACCTAGTATCCATCTACAAGAAAAGAATACCCACCAACAGCTTGTGTTTTACAGCTAGATACGGGATGTAAATGTATACTACCTGATTCGTAATTTATGGAATAATATGGTAGGTGATAATAATGAGGTGGCAGGTGACAAAGTTGTCCTTTGAAAAGAGGTTCCAGAGGTTCTACTATCTAGCCCTTTGCCTTTTCTTCAAGCACCACTGCAACCCTTGTCTTTTTTTGTTTTTATTTGCTCCTGACTTCCCCAATGGTTTGTGTTGTGTTAAATGGTTCATTAAAAATATTTTTTGTAAAATATATATATATAAACAACGATCAGCCACAACATTAAAATCACTGACAGGTGAAGTGAATAACATTGATCATCTCGTTACAATGGCACCTGTCAAGGGGTGGGATATATTAGGCAGCAAGTGAACAGTCCGTTCTTGAAGTTGATGTGTTGGAAGCAGGAAAAATGGGCAAGCATAAGGATCTGAGCGACTATGACAAGGGCCAAATTGTGATGGCTAGACGACTGGGTCAGAGCATCTCCAAAACGGCAGGTCTTTGGGGTGTTCCCGGTATGCAGTGGTTAGTACCTACCAAATGTGCTCCAAGGAAGGACAACTGGTGAACCGGTGACAGGGTCATGGATGCCCAAGGCTTATTGATGCGCGTGGGGAGTGAAGGCTAGCCTGTCTGGTCCAATCCCACAGAAGAGCTACTGTAGCACAAATTGCTGAAAAGGTTCATGCTGGCATGCAGGTAGTAGGTGTCAGAACACACAGTGCATCGCAGCTTGCTGCGTATGCGGCTGCGTAGCCACAGACCAGTCAGAGTGCCCATGCTGACCCCTGTCCACTTTTGGTCCTGGCATTCATGGGGATGTTACTTTGACACGTACCACCTACCTAAACATTGTTGCAGACCAAGTACACCCCTTCATGGCAACAGTATTCCCCGATGGCAGTGGCTTCTTTCAGAAGCATAATGCGCCCTGCCACACTGCAAAAATGGTTCAGGAATGGTTTGAGGAACATGACAAGGGTTCAAGGTGTTGACTTGGCCTCCAAATTCCCCAGATCTCAATCCGATCGAGCATCTGTGGGATGTGCTGGACCAACAAGTCCGATCCATGGAGGCACCACCTCACAACTTACAGGACTTAAAAGGATCTGCTGCTAACGTCTTGGTACCAGATACCACAGGGCACCTTCAGAGGTCTTGTGGAGTCCATGCCTTGATGGGTCAGAGCTGTTTTGGTTGCATGAGGGGGACCTACACAATATTAGGCAGGTGGTTTTAATGTTGTGGCTGATCGGTGTATATATATATGTATATGTATACAAAATAAAAGTTTTTCCACTGGGGCAACGCCAACTAAAGCACATGCAACAATAACTCACCTCCAACCACAGTCTGGCCAGGCACATGTGTATGGCTTCTCCCCAGTGTGCCTACGGAAGTGGGCCTTGAGGTGACTGCTTTTGGTGTACATCTTCTCGCAGCCCGGGTGGGAGCACTTGTGGATGCGCTGCATCTCCGATGGGGCTTTGGCGGCCCATGGTGGGACAGCTTTGACAAGACTGCCACCAGGAATCCCCAGAGTCCTCACCGGGATGGGCAGGGGTGCAATTTTCACATACTTTTGGTCCTGGCCCCCTGCCTCACCCACCACAGACACAAGTGTGGCGGGGGGCATCTGCGGCAGCAAGGTAAAATTCTGGCTGTCACGAACGCCAAGCAGCATTTGTGTCAGCCGGAACCCACCACCACTGCCTGTCTGAGAGGCGAGCTGGTTGGGTGGGGGTGCAAGCTGCAGGGGTTGCAGCTGAAGCACCACAGGGCCACTCAGGAGCATTGGAGATGCAGACGTAGCAGATGGGCCCAAGCTTTGTAACGTGGGGGCTTCTGGGACAGAACTGGCCCCTGGTGAATCAAGTCTGCTAGGGATGGAGAGATTTGTGGAGGGGCTGGTTTCCAGATGGCTGTCAGGATCTAAAAGAACATCTTTGACATGCTCCATCTTTTCCCTTAGGAACTCCTCTATTTCCTCCAGGGTTGGGGAGAAGTTACTGGGGAGCCTGGATCTGAAGTCTGGCAGCCCCCCACTATGCCTCTCCTTGCTACCCACCGTGGAGGTTAGATAGAGGCGCAGGAGGCTTCCATCCTCCCCCAGCATAGGGCTGACACTAGCCCCCGCATCCTGAGACACTGGGCTGGGGCAGGAGGCCGAGCTGGATCCCTCATTGCTCTCACTCTCCCTGTCCTCCACAAAGGCCAAGGCTGTCAGGGCATTGTCCTTAAAGGGCAGCACAACACTCTTGTAGGTACCTGCCAGCGGCACCCTTGCCAATGCCCCCAGTGAGTCATTTCCAATGGTCAACACTTCTCTGTCACTTACTGAGACCATTAGCATCCAGTTTGGAGTCCACTATACTGGGTCAGGCTTAATACAGATATTTTCAGTCCCACCAAAAAACAAAACCACAATAGAAATGACACACAGCACTTTACCTGCAAATGAAGAGTGCACAGTTAGACATAGTTTTTTTGGCATTTTGAAAGTTTTTCCTAGGTCATAAAACAACATTTTAATTACATTATATATTACTCACTGAATAGCGAATTGTAACTCATGATATATCATTGTAGCTAGGGTATGGCACATAATGTGATTTAATTATCCCAGTTGTATTATAGATGCACCCTGTCAATGTTGTTACTGGGATAAGCTAAATCTCATACTGAAAATGAAAATAGAATTATTCCCATCGTGAGAAATAATAGCCATTAGCTCTCAGACCGCGTGAAAAACATCACCACCCTTGCAACGTGATCAAATGTTGTGTATTTAGTTCGCACCAACCCATTCCTTGTGTCATTGCTCCATACAAATGAGCAGTACCTAGTTCCAACACTCTAACTGGTGCTTCTTGTTGTCAGTCTTGGCTTGAATTGTAAAAACTGTCAGTCCTCCAAAAATGCGAGCTCATGTTAACGTTAGCTACCTACCTAGTTCAATAACTATTGAATGCAATCCATTTTGAACACACTTTAATACACAGTAGTTCGCTAGCTAGCTCACATCTATCTATTAATTTCGCCAGTTTCACAACTGGAACTAACTCGTGTCGGGAAGCTTGCCAAATCCAATGTTGTGAATGCAGTTATGACACAATAGCTAACTAGTGTCTGGTAGCTTGCAAGCTACATTGCCAAAGTGCGTGTCCAACTATTTGCAGTTATTTAACTAGCTAGCAAACTTAGCTAAAGTAAAAACACGATCTACGATTTCATAATTAGCTAACGTTAGCTACCTATCTATCGTATATGTACCCACAATGACTTGTGGGATGTAACTACTTGTATCCTAACTTTTACATTTGCACATGTGTAAAATACATACTTGCACACACAATTCGCTAGCAAGCAGGCAAACTTACATAATTAGCAGGCTGGCAATGTTACTAATAAAATTAATTTGTAACATTTTGTCGGACCAGTTAGCTACCAAAGTAACGAACGAGAATCGATATTGACCACTTACATTAAAACAACGTTCTTTTCCATAACCATATTCCTAGAAGTTTTCTCTTTTCAGTTATTGTTATAAACAACCAAACGTCGTCTTTTCTACAGGTCCATGTTGGCATTCTATCAAGATTCAGGGGCCGTCACATGACTGCAAAGCATTGTAGCCAGGGGCTTGGATCCAATTGCACCGTTCTGATTGGTTATCGAAGAGAAGGCTCGACCTATTGTGTGAGGTCCTATTGGTTTGCTTGAAGGCACACGTTACGGCTTATGAAGACGTCACCTGTTCTGTTTTGTCTTTCCCTCGCTTGCTACTCATATTCGTTTATTGTCAAGCATCACTTTCAACCATCCGTATTATTGTAAATTCATAAATCAGTAAAAATATGAGACAATACAAATCAACTAGCCTACTTTCGTTTTTGACATTATGTTTCATTTAAAAATGCCACAAGGCACTGGTTTCTAAGAAACACCTTTCATCTAAATAAACAGAATGAGCTAATGAGATAAACCATCCCAAATAAACGCTGTGCAATCCAAGCCACGTGTATAAGCTTTCCCATTTCAATCTCCCCATGCAAACACACTAGTGACACTTTTATTTAATAGCCTTTTAATAGCCCTCCAATTGACCCTTCGCTAAACCACGCCCCGAAACGCAGACTGGCCAATCACAGCGCAGTATTTGACAGACTCCGACAGAGGTCCGACACTCGTTACCCAGAGAGGTTGGAAGGAGATATACGTTTTTTATCCTTTACAAAACCAAAATCAAATCCTGAAAAGTGTTAGCCAGCTAAGCTAACGTGGCTACGGTCTGGATATACAGCTCCGGGTTACATTACATTACATTACATTACAGGTATTTAGCAGACGCTCTTATCCAGAGCGACTTACAGTTGACATTTCTTTACAATCCATTTATACAGCTGGATATTAACTGAAGCAATTCAGGTTAAGTACCTTGCTCAAGGGTACAATGGCAGTGTCCCACCTGGGGATTGAACCTGCAACCATAACGTTACAAGCCCAGTTCCCTAACCATTATACCACACTGCCTGCCTTTTGTTGCCTTTTGGGTTGCAACGTTGGTCAAGTTAGACTAAATGTTAGCTTTGTTATTCGTGATCCAGCCAGCTTGCTAACGTTAAGATGTTACAGTCAAGCTCTAAAAAACCTGTGGGTAACGTTACCTTGATGTAAAAATGTAATACTATTTTTTCATTATAATTTCAGCACTTTGTCAATGGGAAGCCCAGTCCCGAATACCCAAATCTTGTGGAGGACTGGGCTGACACACTGCTGATATTTTTTGTTTTACAGAGGTCCAGGGTATGGAGCTACCTGTGGAGCTAACCAGAGTAATGTCGTTACAGCACACTATAGGCTACTAATGTTACGTTAGTTAACTAATGCTAGCTAACTTACTACTGAATGTAACGTTATATAGGCCTTTGCTTTTGAATGATTGTAATAGTGAATAGAGACCTACCCAGCTTTACAAGAACAGTGTTGCTCCTTAATGTCGTTGTCCTCTGTCTCAATCGCCAGGTGATGCAGTGGTTCACTTTTACTCTTATCTGTAGGCTTTCGCTTCTATCTTAATTTTTTTAACGTCATTTTGTTGCTGAGTCAGTGTGATATCTTGAATATAACCTTCAAATGCATATTGTAGACCCTTCTGTCTGCCTCTATCTGAAATCGCTTTTTCTATTTTCCAAAAATTTGACAATATTTCTCCAGGGAGTGCAGTTAGCGACAGTGCAAGCTTTCGGTGGCTCCGAAAACTTGACGGACTTAGCAACAGTAACTAAGGGGGGCGTGGTTTAGCGAAGGGTCAATTACTACAAAACAGCTCTAATCAATATATTGTTGCAAGTAATGTGTGCCCTTTTTCCTTTGCATACAACACTCTACTCTGATTGCTCCATAAGCCATGAAGTAAGTGCCTACTGTAACTTTTATAACAATGGAGAGATGGGAACAACACAAGGTCCAGGCAATCAGTTTAGTAAATATACAAAAGGCTTTATTATTATAAGATGACACTTGATACACACACACACACACACACAATACGCAGGCCAAGGTGGCTTATTAAATTACTCCTTCTCTTTGCCTCAACTATGGGCCTCGTTGAGCAGCTAGAGATGGGGACTGGCCGTTAACGCTGGCCAAAGGGCTAAGCTGTACCCTGACCGACAAAATGCTACAATAAGGATCTTGCTAAATGCAGTCGTCAAGCTAAAATATTATAATACTAGATTAAAACCAGAAGAGAGCAATCTGAACGACTCAAGGCAGGTAACGCAGAACACTTATCTGTGCACTCCGAGGAATTCAGTCTCTGTGCAAGTCTATGATCTTCACAACCCCTTTTCACAAACGGCAGAGTCCCTAGCTGTCTTCAGTCTCAGCGCACACACAGCTCACCTCACAAAAGAGTCCCGCTTTTATTAGTCCAGTCCTGCTGTCTTGCAGGGCAATTAGTCCAGTCAGGTGCACTTAGTTAGGCGTCCATCCAGGTGCGTTAAATTAGGCTATGTGGGCATGGCAGGTAAACTACGTGGGCGTGGTAGATAAACTCCATTCATCACACTATAATAAGGAAATAAAGTTACTCCACAATCCTGGCAATTTGGTACACTAAGTAATCATTTTACATGAATGAATGTAAAATATGAATGAATATTCATCAATTTGTTTTTGTAATTTACAATTAACATCACTTGACAAAATAACCTTTTTTAGTGAAAACAATAGGGCTGACCCCAACAAGATTTGTTTTGGTCAAACAAATGCACGAAAAAAAAAAGTTTTATCCAGCCGACACCTAGATTCACAGACCCCTAGATTGATCACAGATGGCAGATAAATGACAGATTATTTTAGAGCAGTCTGTACATCCAAGCAGCAGTTGTAGACCCCCGCTTCAAGCTACTTCCTTTTCTTTATGATGGAAAATGGGACGAAGCCTACATCTGTGTTTCCCAGCTGGCCGACCATTTGAACGCGGCGCAGCAGCCAGATCAAGGGCAAGCTGCGGGAGAGAGAAACACAACGTCATCGGATGAAGAGGGGGAACCTGTGCCAAAAAAGTGAAAATGAGCAAGCAGCGGGACATTGAGATGCTGCTGTATGAAGAAGATGAGGAGAAAGAGGACCAAGGTGCTGACAGCAAGGACGAAATGAATGATTACCTGCAAGACCGTAGCAAAGTGGATTCAGGGCCGCTAGCTTGGTGGGGAAAAGAGATTTTAAATCAATCCCAATGAGACCAACCTGGTTAATTAAATAAAACATAGCCTACGCATTAGAATGTGTTATGGTTGTGGTCAAATAAAAGCATCAGCTATCATGTGGCCATACCGGAACTTCACAAGCGCAACGGCAGAATCTGCAAGCATGAAGCATGAGTTTTTTTTTCTTTCAGGTAATCTTGAACTCCGGCTCCATAAAGTGATTAGCCTATTGTTACTCATTTGTGTCATTCATTTAATAAAGTTATAAAACATGAGACAAGCACAGTGTGTATATTGTTGTATTTATTAACCCCCACAGGTCCGTGCTTAATTCAGAGCAGCTTTGTGATTTTGGTGTCATCTGATATTTATCTATATTTCATCAACTCAACACATACTTACTCCAAAGTGTTTGACATTTTTATTTGAAGGACAATCACAGCTACATTTATATGCCATCAATAGTTTGGTCAGTATCATATGCAGTTTGTAAATAGATCTACAAACACACAAGTTATAAAAGGCAAGGTTTAATTTCTGTCTAATTAACCTAATAAAAAAAATCTCATATTATTTGCCAGTGCTCAAATTGGAAAGTCGCAATTGTATGGTTTCTGTCAATGTTTTTGCCGCGTGTGTATGATGAAATCTTGCGAAGTTAGAAATATAAATACTTGTATTGCTGCTCGGATCGGCGGCGATCCAGCCGACCCTAAAAGGTTAAAACAAATTGGGTGTGTCATATAGAAAAAAAGAGTTTAGACCAATTGATTAATCTGAAAAAAACGGACGACTGTGGTCGACCAAGATTTGTTTTAGTCGGGGACAGCCCTAGAAAACAAAGAATCCTCTTGGATAAAACAGTACTACATTTTAAACACACAGTTAGCCTTTATTCTATATTTAAAAATATAATATTCATAGAGGTATTCAACTAGAGGGTATTCTGTATTTCCATCAAATCAATCAATAAAAATGTATTTGAATAACACATTTTACAAAGCATTTGTCACAATACACTTTACAGCAGGCCCTGGCCTGAACCTCCACAAAAGCAAAGACAACAATGGCAAGGAAAACCTCCCTTGGTGGAACAAATAGGAAAGCATTTAATTTTCTTACTTCATGGAATCTAAATGGAAAATTTATGGAAAATAGTCTATAATGTCAGATTTAAAAAAAACAAAAAAGGTTTGCATATCTGGACACTGTGATTTTCACCCATTCTTTACAAAATGTCTTAAGCTCCATCAGGTTGGATGGGGACCATTGATGAACAGCAATGTTCAAATCTATCCACAGATTCTCAAGGGGATTGGGGTGTGGGCTTTGACCACGCCACTCCAGTACATTTATGGCATTTTTCCATTGACAGCATGGTACGGCATGGCACGGTAAACATCCATACCCGTAACTATCCACTGCACAACAGAACCATGAAGATAGGAGGAGTTATCAGAAGTGACAAATTAAGAATGTGGCCGCTGTGGTGAAATTATCATTCACATTGTAATCATTCCAGCTAAACTTCACAAAAGCAGAACACGGCTTTCCCCATAACATCAGATACAATTTTCTTACCTCTACCTAGCCGTTTGGGAGTCATGTCAGGGGCAGTGAGTGCAGGAGGTACCATGCAGTCACTTCACACTAGGCTATATATATTGATATTTATTATTTGGCGTTGGTCCTTAAATGAATTGCAATTTACCAATATCACATTTAATACCTTATATTTCTTACATTTGTAGCCTACATTCTTTAAATCGTATAAAAATGTAAACATTATCTATATTTGTCTCTGTGTTTACATCTGTGCTTTTATGTAGCTTGTCACTGCAAAAATATGTCCGGCTTGAGCTATGAGTAGTAGTGAACAATATATCGCTATTCCAATATGAGCATTTGTAATATCATACCACCAGACTTTGCGATACAAGTCTATACAAGTCATTGCTTGACGCTGGGTGCATGTTTTGTCTTACATTTGTTTCCCACAAATATACTTGCAGACTAGCTTTGTCTCCCCAGAACTCATTTACCAAAATCACATCCCAAACTCAGTCCCAGCCCAAGCAAGATTCAATCTCAGATGTGTTTGAAAATCAACGTCACACGAACGGCACAACGGTGAAAGAAACAGTAGGACAGCTGTGTTCATTCAGTAATTTCAGTAAGTTCAACAGAAACAGTTGAATAATCTTTTTCAACATTTCAGTAGGCTAAACTAATATTGGGAAAAACATACAAGTGCGTTTATCCACCTTTAGAGGCTCGCAGGCCAGTAGTGTGGTTACCCAGAGGTCCCTCTACCAGAGCTGTGCCACAAAACTGAACCTTAAAAGAGGCTCTCAAGATCAATGCAAGCGGAATCCTAACTCCAGGGAGAACTGACCGGGTCCTGGTGGGTTTGATCAAAGTATGGAGGCCAGAGTGTGGGCGACTTACCCTACTCTAAAGGAGGAGGTGCGGAAGCACGACTGACCTTCCCCTTACCCTACCTAGGAGGGCACGGAGGCTATGGGAGAGAGGGAGAACACAAGTGGCCCTAAAGATGCACACCAAACACGGCAAAGTGTTGTTGCACTTCACACTAAAAATACACGGCAGTCCAGGACGTGCTGAGAAGTAGAGGATGGACAAAGGAAAGTGCCAGTCGCTATTATAATCTGCTCCAGCCGGCCTAAGGACCTATGAGCCCACATGGGTAAGGGTCTACTACCCCCGTAAGCCAGAAAATAAGGGCCTAAGCCTCCATACCATAAAACAGGAAAATCAACAAAACAAACCTAAGCAGGGCACAGCTGGTTACGGGCACACTTATACACAAAGTAGAATACGCCACCGGCAAGGGTAGAATGTTTGCACTCACAACATAGCAATACTAACAATTAGATGGGAAAACAGTGGTTGCTTGTAGTTGAGCTGTTGCTTATGACAAAGTACAGGTTTTAAGTCTCCTGCTCACTTCCGTGCCTAGTACATGCAAATATTATATTCAGCACAGACAAGACATAGATTCCATTGATACCAATACTATAACTTTAGCATACAATCCCCTGCTTACTTCAGTTCCTAGTACATGCAAAGCATGATTTTCACTTCAGACAAACCAGATATAATTGACACAATTACTATAAACTTAGCCTAACTTACCCTTGTACTGCTCCCAGTAAGCAACCATTAGTTCGTCTGATCCAATGAGGAGGGTAAAACCAGATACTGTAGTGTGGAAGCAAAAACAAGAGGAGTTTGCACTTATGAAATCCATGTTCTGTCCCTATGTTTTCCAATAGATCACTTAGATAACCTCATATCTACACATGGGTTAATTCCTGTATATTTTGTTAACCGGGCCAGTAACATTCCGCTTTATACATAAATAAAACCACTGTTAGTATATTATCAGAATGTCAAGCAAAACAGAAATATTGCCTACATGCTATGCTTAGAAGTGACATGCCTAGGACTTGAAATGAAACAGATATATTATTATATAAGTTGTGCAGTGATACAGAACTTGTTGTACAGAGAATACAAGAATGATGTCAAATATGAATTCAAATTGAAGGCCCAAGTTTTTGTTTGCGCAGCCATAAAATAGTCTCTGTCCGATGAAGTAATGATCATGTGTAGGGGAGAAATTCTGGAATTCTGGAATGATGGAAAATGTAAACTGATGAGTGTAAAAGTGAAACAAGGGAGAAGGATGATGTGATGTGATCATGGGGAGGGGTCAGGTGCGTGTGGTGATGACGTTAAGCTCCGATGCAGGGGTCTATGACATGTTAAAAACCAGATGTATGATAAGGGGGGGCAGAGCTGTTTTCGCAAACCAGCCAGGTTCCTTGTATCTAATCTTGCATCTAAACCCTTTTACATCAGCCTCTGAAGATTGTGTTAGTTACTGAAGAAGTATTAAGTATGGTTGGGATCCCTCAGCCTAACTGGCCCTGGCTGAGGTCTGATTCTCCCACAGTGTGGGAAGAAAAATTAAGGAAACCTTTGCATTTAGGGCCCCATTCGCTGTCCCTATGTTGTCTAATAGATCACTCAAAATACAATAAGTGCAGGATGCTGAGCCATACAATGAACACAATGGAGGCAAACATAAAACTCAGATCGAGAGTCATTGGGCAGTGAATTATCTCTGTCCGAGGAGGTCGTGGTTGTGAGTAGAGGAGGGGGTCAGGCTTCACATCCTGACAGCCAATTACCAGATGCCGTTCACATCCTGACAGCCAATGACCAGATGCTGTCCACATCCTGAAAGCCATGACCAGATGCCACACTCGTGGATGTAACTCAATAAGGGTACTTCCCCACCTGACAAGACCACAATGGGAAGAATATAGGTGGCCGGGTCCACCCGTCACTAAGATTTATGAGCCCAGTTCGGGCAAGGCTCCGCAGCACGAAGGGTGAGAGGATGTGGATTAACAATTAAACAAGTGAATCCCACCACGCTTTAGTCTTTTACCTTTGTATCAGGGATTCTGCAGATTTTACCACCAGCATTCTTGGGTTGCGTGGCAGGTATACTGTATTATAAATGTCTACACTTAATGTCTACTGCCGTAACAATGCATGAATGCTAGATTAGTTTAGCGAGGGATGGTGCATCAGAGATGGTTAAATTCAACATTGGTAATAATTAAGCCACGTACCCTGCCTCGTTTAGCAAACAGTAGTTTGCTGTTTGGGCACGTTGGGAAGGCTCCGACTACACTGCAGTAACGAGGCATTTCAATGCATTAACACAATAACGCAGCAAAGCGCTGAACAACAATATTAAGATCCTACCTACCAGCTAATTATTTCAGCGAAGCAGGCACATGGACACACTCATGTCCAACGATAGTTTGGCAGTTCTCGGAGGGATCTGACCTCACGTGAACTTATAACTTTATTCTGGGCGGGGACTGGATATCAGGGCATAGGGTGTCTATCAGTCCTACTGGCTACATGAGGAATTAAAATGTATATTCTAATTGCGTGAATGAAAATGACAATACTGCGTGCACTATATTTTGTCTTTTCATGTGTTTATTTCAGTTTTTGTAACACAAACTTAACTCCTAGAATCGCATAAGCCTGTCAATAATGCCAAACTCTATATAATAAAATATAAATATATAATAGAATAATAGCCTGTCAATAATCAAAGTGAAGCTAAATAAAAGATGGTGGCTGTGTCTGAACCTGATTTAGCGTGACGATTCTGTGATAATTGCGTTTAACAAATCAATGGTCTGCAGTATTGGTAGCTCCACCCTTAGGTCCCTGTTTGGCTCGATAGTACTTAAATAGAGCAGTGGCTAAAATCAGCAAGGGAACTTAGGTTCGGTAGGGATCGCTTGGCGGTGGAAAAAGCGGCAAAATGCTGGAGTATGTAGGGGTTACCAATCACTAGGCCATGCCGTACCTTACTGTCTGGTGGAAAAACAGCATTATTTATTTTCTTTTTAAACCGCTCCAATATGGCTTTTGATGTATTTTTTGGGTCATTGTCCCTCTGAAATATAAATCTGTCAAGTCCCAGGTATTTTGTAAACTGCAGCAGGGTTTCCTCAAAGATTTGTCTATATCTTGCTCTCTATTTTGACAAGTTTTCTAGTCCCTGAAGCAGAGAAGCATTCTCATAGCATTAGGGTTCTGCCACCATGTTTCACAGTAGGGATAATTTTCTTGGGATGTCTTTTAGGCTTGTGTGACACACACAAAATGTCTGGTCATTTGTGTCAAGGTGTATCTTTATTTTGGTAAAATGCTTATTTTGTGAGTAATTCTGTCAATATAATGCATTTTTTACATTTCTTTTTTTTCAAGTTTTTCTCCCTATTTTTGTGGCTAATTATACCCTTTATTTATTTTAATTTTCCCACCCCACTTGAGGTTGGTACTCATCTCTACGAAGCAAGATAATTCTCTTAGGGCAGCTATCTCCACCTCATTCGAGATGGAATTCGCCCATCCAAGTTCTGGATTAAACCTTGAGGCCTCTACATACATCTACATAACTTGTGCAACTTCTTTGTGGTTTGTGCAATGCAACAATGTCGCAAGCACTCTGCAATTTATATGTCTGCAAAGGTTATGTGCAGCCTATGCAATATGGTGTCCTTACACTCTGTACACTAGTAGGTGTCAATGTATAGAATAAGGTCGATAAAGCTTTCACGAAAGTAGGGAAACTCCCGTATCTTTGAACTTCTTCAGCCAATCTTTCCGGAAGTTGGTTCATTTTATACCGTGTTGAACAAATTATGCTACCTATCTATATGGTTAGCTACTGTTAGTGAGCTTTATTTGGCCATGATACCAGATTTCTAGCTAGATAGATATCGATAGTTTTGCTTAGCTAATGCTAACATAGATATATACAGGTATGGTATGCAGCTGCCAACAAAGATGTCTATCACTGTATTTCTGCACTGATCTCTTGTGCAAACTATGATTGTTCTTACCATGTATTAATGCACATCTAGTAAGTCGCTCTGGATAAGAGCATCTGCTAAATGCTTAAAATGTAAAATGTATAAAAAATGATGTACTAGCTCGATGAACTATGACTATGACAGCTCAGCCTCCATTTGCTAACCAACCAATCAATGCTGTGCTGCAGTCGCGAGTTCAATTTTTGTGCTAGGTACGCGACATCCTCTGCAACACCCTCTGCAACATCAACGCAACCTCTGCGATGTGAAGAGAGGATGTCACGTTGCAGTCACGTTGCAGTCGCTCAAGCATGCAAAGGTCTTTCATTTAGCACTTAGCGGTGCAGGATGATGGTGGAGAAGTTTGCATACCAATGCAGTGAAAATGTACTGAAAAGGAGAAAGGGATTTTATTGTAAAACAAATACAATTCAGATTAAACTTAAACCATAAGTGTGTTTAGTATAAATAAGTAAGAATGTGAAGTTGAAGTATGTTTTATGGTATATGATTGGATTTTATTTTTATACATGTAAAGAATGGATGTGATATTATTTTCTATATTTGGAAAAATAAACAAAAGTTTAATAAAGATAATCAAGAGATTCAAGAAGGAAAATCACAATTTAATGTCTTGTCATTGTATCCTGTCATTTCAGGAAAAACATGATCTGTTACACGGTACCACTCCAGATATCCATAAAACTTGCTCCAAATATAGCACGTACTGTTGATGTCAAAAAGTTCAATCCTGGTCTCATCAGACCACAGAATCTTCCTTCACTTGATGCCTTCTGGCGAACTCTAGGCAAGTTTTCATGTGAGTTTTCTTCAACAATGGCTTTTTTCTTCCCACCCTCCCATAAAGCACAGATTTGTGAAATACGCAGTCTATTGTTGTCCCATGGACAGTTTCTCCCATCTCTGCCATGGAAGACTGTAACTGTCAAAATTGTGGTAGACCTCTTGGTGATCTCCCTAACAACTGACCTTCTCACCCGGATGGTCAGTTTTGGAGGACGGCCTGTTCAAGGCAAATTCTCTGTTGTTCCATATTCTCTCCATTTCTTTATGATGGACACATTGAAATCTAATTATATCCTTCCCTTGATTGGCGCTTTTGAATAAACTTTTTTGGATTTGCTTGGAATGGTCTTTGGTCTTCATGATGACGCTCTTGTTTGGAAATGCATTAATCATCCATGGGACCTCTCACAAACAGGTGTATTTAATTCTAATTCTAAAAACCTTAATTGTACACAGGCGTATATTTAGGTGTTTTAGCAAAATGGTGATTATTTTTAGTATTCATTATTGACTGTTTTTCTTTGTAATAAAAAAAATGTACAGCTGTTTTTTATTTGACATTATAGAGTATTTTGTGTTGATCATTGGCAAGAAATCCCAATTAAATCCATTTCATTCCATGAAGTAAGAACATGAAATGTGAAAAATTCAAAAGGGGGTGAATAGTTTTTATACCCACCATAATTGTGTGTACTGTCAATGTATGTATATTATACAATTTGTTTACACTACACACTTATACTCTGTAAAATTCTGCTAACAGCTCATGATTTGTTCTGTACAGATTTGATGTGAAGTAATGTGGCAATAAAGCACACACATCAGTTTTCAATACTGGACTGTCTGTTCATCAATTGGTCACTTTTATGATTTAGTTACAAAGTAGCTAAATGTTACATATTACATGTTTGCATATTATCTACATCTCAAATTGTTATATACTTAACCAATCCATCACAATTCATTCTACCACTAGGAACCCCCTCTGTAATATGACACATCTCTCACATTATTGAATATGGTGAAGTTCAGTATTTTTCCAGAGACCCTGCCACTGGCACATGTGTGCCAATGGGCCCAAGGCTTCCTGCAGCGACATTAGGCTTTGCAATAGACCAAAGCATACATATAACTTGAGGTAAGCCCACTTTGTGTCTTTGTACCTCAGCCAGTTTCCCTCTTTCTTTAATATCACACCTGGTCAGAAATCCAGTAGAGGTGGGACAGTAATTTTAAGTGCCTGGTCATGTGGCAGCAATTGACCACATGTTGAGGTGGGCATACCCTGAGGACTCTCTGAAGTAGTTAATTACCCCCTATTTACTTAATTCCGGACCATATTTGCAAAATGACAACCTGCAACACAAATCCTCATTAAATAACATCTTGTAGTTTGGGTCATGCCTAGGAATCATCCAATCATCCAATATACAACTGGTAGCATATTTATTTCTATACACAAAGAAGAATACAGTGTTTTCTTGCTCAAAGATTGATGTCCTAACAAGAGGGCTGTGTGACATATGAACACACATATCTACAGATATACCTAGAGGCAAATGGGTAATTTGTATATTTGAATATACATGGCATGTTCTTTCCCAGTAAAGACAGCCTCCAAGGCAAGCAATGTTATGCAAATATAACTGTCTCTGATCCAGAAAATTCAAAAGTACAGCTATGAGCACCAACTGGTGGTCATTTATCATTGGAAGATGAACAGAAAGTAATGTTATTAATGACAATGCTGATGATAGAATAAACAAATAAATAAACTACTACTGTATTTGATTGAATATAACATTTTCAGCATTTCATGTTTTTTTAAGAACTAACAATATACATACCCCATTGGTAATGTTTGCCTTAATAAATACAGATATAACTTTAAACCAGAAAAAAAATACAGCCAACAGTTTGCAGTACAAAGAGAAAACATTCCAGGTATGTTCCATACTTTCAATGTTAAAAATTATGTGGATTTTATTTATTTATTAAAAGTTATTCCTTCATACCTTTTTGAGTAGAAAATTAATGCAGGCTAGAGTCTTTGTTTCCATGTTTCAAATATACCGTTTTTTTTATAAAGCAGAGTGCCTACTGGGTCTGTTCCCCCAAGTACAGATCAACAATAACCAATGATTGAAAGAGAATGGTGGCACGTTAAACACAGTGGGTCTTTACACCCCTCTTTAGCCGCAGAGCACACATACTGCTAATCACATTAAAAAAAGTCATTGTTTTGAACAGGATGAGACATAAAATAGGGGGAAATTGAACCTGGGGGAGACGAGAGGGGAGATACATCATAGAGGGGAATTGAACTGGGGGGGTAGATGAAGTTATCACAAATGTTGGCAAATGGTTATAGTCTTCAACATAAGGTGAGAAACATCAAAGGGGGTAATTGAATTGAAGACTCCCATGTATTCCAACACTGGATATTGCAGCACATTTCCAATTAGGTTATACATTTCTTTGAAGACTGATGTTGCTTTGTTTTTCATATCTCATATTGACCCTGATTAGGCACATTCAGTGCAAGAGCCTTCCTTTACCTTTACGATTAACTGTCACCTTCTTTTTAAATAAATTATTTTCATTGTCTTTTAAACAGAAATTTGAAACAATGTTCAAGTCCAGAGAGTCCTAATGAAATAAGTTTGCTGCTGTCAGTTTGTTTGTGTACTCGGTCTGCAACAACGTTAGGTGGGTGGTACGTGTCAAAGTAACATCCACATGTATGCCAGGACCCAAGGTTTTCCAGCAGAACATTGTCCAGAGCATCACACTGCCTCTGCTGGCTTGCCTTCTTCCCATAGTGCATCCTGGTGCCATCTCTAACCCAGGTAAATGACACACACACCCGGCCATCCACATGATGTAAAAGAAAATGTGATTCATCAGACCAGCCCACCTTCTTCCATTGCTCCATGGTCCAGTTCTAACGCTCATGTCCCCATTGTAGGCGCTTTTGGCAGTGGACAGGGATCAGCATGGGCACTCTGACCAGTCTGCGGCTACACAGCCCCATACGCAGCAAGCTGCGATGCATTGTGTGTTCTGACACATTTCTATCATAGCAAGCATGCACTTTTTCAGCAATTTGTGCTACAGTAGCTCTTCTGTGGGATCGGACCAGACGGGCTAGCCTTCGCTCCCCACCTGCATCAATGAGCCTTGGACACCCAAAATGACAACCCTTGGACCCTGTCGCCGGTTCACCAGTTGTCCTTCCTTGGACCACTTTTGGTAGGTACTAACCACTGCACACAGGAACACCCCACAAGAGATGGGGTTGCTGTTTTGGAGATGCTCTGACCCAGTTATCAAAGACATTCAGATCCTTATGCTTGCCAATTTTTCCTGCTTCTAACACATTAACTTCAAGAACTGACTGTTCACTTGCTGCCTAATATATCCCACCCCTTGACAGGTGCCATTGTAATGAGATGATCAATGTTATTCACTTCACCTGTCAGTGGTTTTAATGTGTGGCTGATCGGTGTGTATATATATATATATATATACAGTGCCCTTCAGAATTATTGGCACCCTTGGTGATGATGAGCAAAAAAGGTTCCTGCCCCTGCATTTAGTACTTTGTGCACCCTCCCCTTGCAAAGATAACAACACTAAGTCTTCTCCTAGAATACTTGATGAGGTGGGAGAACACATAGCAAGGGATCTGAGATCATTCCTGCATACTGAATCTCTCCAGATCCTTCAGAGTCATTGGTCTTCGCATGTGGACACTTTGTGTGGATTTTAAGGTATGCTTTAAATCATCGTCCTTCTGGAAGATCCAGACAGAACCCAGTTTTAGCTTCCTGACAGAGGCAGCCAGATTTTGATCTAAAATCTCCTGGTACTTGTGGATTTGGAAGTAAAACAGCCCCACAACATCACAGATCCACCACCATACTTCACAGAGGGGATTAGGTTATTTTCTGCATGACCATCCCTCTTTTTATACCAAACCCACCTCTGGTGTTTGTTGCCAAAAAGCTCTATAAAGCTCTCAAAGTTCCAGTGATGTTTACCAAACTCCAGGCACTTATGTATAGTTTGATGAGAGCAGAGGCTTTCTTCTGGCAAGCCGTCCAAATAGCTTGTTGGCATGGAGGTGGCATCTAATTGTAGTTTTGGAGACTTGGTGACCCCAAAATGCTAAAACAAATAAACTGCAATTCTCCAACTGTGATCATTGGAGAAATTCTTGCCTCTCAAACCATCCTCCTCACTGTGTGTGGATATATGCAAACATTAATATAGTATGCCATTATATATATAGCCGGGGGGTCAAAATATGCTTGCGTCTTCTTGCAGGCAGGTTCAGCTCCAGTTGTTTTAATTATTGCCCTAATGGTGGAGATGGGTATTTTCAGGCATATAGCTTTTTTTATAACCACTGCCTGATTTATGAAGGTCAACAACATTTCATGTTTCATTTCATTTGTGTATTCTCTGATCTTCTCCATGTTGATGGATGACTAAGGGAGTTTAGCCTGTGTGTCACCTCGTATTTATACCCCAGTGAAACAGAAAGTAATGAATGACTACTTAAGAGTTCCTAAAGACTCAGGTGAACTTTTATATATAAAAAGTAAAAAATTATATATATAAATGGGAATATATTTAATTTAGATTTTGTTCATAAGAACTTCTAAGGGGGAAAATAATTGTGACACATGTTTTTGAGAAAAATGTTTATTTATTGATTTTAAGTTATTTTAATAATTTTACTTCAAATAAAGGTTAGGTTAGATTTTGCTCATATTTTGAGTGTAAGATCAAGCTGATGAACAATAAAGACATTTATTCATAGCCTTTTTTGCTCATTTTTACCAAGGGTGACAATAATTCTGCAGGGCACTGTGCATATACACTCAGTGGCCACTTTATTAGGTACAACTGTACACCTGCTTGTTAATGCAATTATCTAATCAGCCAATCATGTGGCAGCAATTCAATGCATAAAAGCATTCAAACATGGTTCAGTTGTTGTTCAGACCAAAAATGTGGAAGAAAAGTAATCTAAGTGACTTTGACCATGGAATGACTGTTGGTGCCAGAAACTGTTGGTAGGTCTGTGGGCGAAAATGCCTTGTTAATGAGAGAGGTCAGAGGAGAATGGCCAGACTGGTTCAAGCTGACAGGAAGGCGACAGTAACTCAAATAACCATGCGTTACAACAATGGTATGCAGAAGAGGGTCTCTGAACGCCATTTCACAAAGCATACAGTCACAAAGTCATCTCAATCTGGCTCCACAAACATGACAGTGAGTTCAGTGTACTCCAATGGCCCCCACAGTCACCAGATCTTATTCCTAATGGAGCACCTTTGGGATGTGATGAAATGGGAGATTTACACAATTGGTAAATGCAAAACAACATTTTTACTTAGGAGGACAATTTGACCTCTATTTACATCACTAAGCTCTGCTGACAATTTGACCTCAAACTACTTCACTAACCTCTGCTGACATAATTACAATCAGCTGCAAAAACCTTTGCAAAGAAAGTGTCCTTTTTCAAGATTAAAGCAACTGCAGTAGCAACAAGTAGCTCATCTTCCCCAGGTTCAGCTTCAGGTGGTGGGTGGACATCCAGGCAGAGATGACAGCCAGGCAGGCAGAGATCTGTGCCAAGACCTGGGTCTCAGAAGGAGAGAAGGAGAGGAAGAGTTGAGTTTCATCAGCATAACAGTGATAAGAAAAACCTTGAGCAGAGATGACAGAACCAAGTGACTTGGTGTACAGGGAGAATAGGATGGGGCCTAGCACCGAGCCCTGCGGAACTCCGGTGGAGAGGGTGTGGGGAGAGGAGAGGGATCCTCTCCAAGGCCACCTGGTAGGACTGGTCAGCCAAGTATGACTTGAACCATGTCAGTGCAGATCCTGAGATTTCCATCTCGAAGAGAGTTGAGAGCAGGATCTGCTGGTCCATGGTATCAAATGCAGCTGACAGGTCGACGAGGAGGAAGAGGATGGAGCTAAGAGATTTGGACTTGGCCAGCCTCAGTGACTGAGAGCAGAGCAGTTGCTTCAGTCAAGATTGCTTCAATCAGCGGGAGAGAATGAATGCTTCCTCTTCCTCCTCCCTTTGTGCAAACAGAACCCTCAATTATGTAAAATACAGGGAAGGGATGACATGAAAAAAGATGAATAATATTCTATATATGCAAAGTATAATTTGTATAGCATTCGTATAGAGTATAATGCATTATCTACCATACATACATTTGCTTTGTGTCTCTGACCTTGCACTACCAGTGCAAGAGCAAAACAATTAGGAGGATTGTATATTTCCTAAATGCAATCACAACCCCCTATTCATTAGTCATTGATCGCTCAATAACAGTATTCAAAGGAGTATGCTTCTTAAGACTAAAAGTACAGGTTAATCTATAATATCATTACCATCATAGTGGCTCTTGAAAAAGATGGAGCTGGATGGAGCCCGATAGAGTGGTGGGAGATGGTGAAGGATCGGGTGCGGGGCTACTTCCAGGCAGTCGGACAGAGGAAGGCAAAGGAAAGGAGGGCAAGTTATAACCACCATAATGCTGCCCTCCAAAGACTGAGCCTCCTCCAGGACCGAGGTGGCCCAGACTGAACAGCATCTCACCGCCCTCTGTCGGGAGGAGCAGAGGAAATACATCTTCCGCTCCAGGGTCTCAAGGAGGACGAGAGATGCACTCGCCACTTCTTCCTCAAGGCACGGTCAAGGAAAACTGACATTCTCTCCCTGTATAACAATGCAGGGGTGGTGGTGTCTGAAGAGGCAGAGGTCCGGGAGGTGGCCAGGGAGTTCTACCTGGGTCTGTATGCCAATTCATAGCTTTCAGTCACGTGGTTTCTTCCCTAGTAACCGCCAACCTGCCGGGTAAAAAGTGTGATAACGTGACGTCATCGCATGGTAAACATTGGGGCAACATGGCGAGTGGACGCAATCCCAGCAATTTGCCGGCTGTTTTACACAGTAAAGACTATTTAGATCATCTCAGCCAGGAAGAAAAAGGTAGATACATGGACAAACTACAAATCTTGGGCACTTGTGATCCATATTTAGCACCCGCGGCTGTGTTTGAGCCACTAAATGCAGCTAAGTCCCTGCCTGATCTGGAGTTTGGTGACATCTGGATCTATCTGGTGGAGAATCCATCCCCATACACCGCTGCCAGGATGAAGGCTTATAAAACTACCGAAAGCTACAAGTATTTCCACTCAGGCTGGGTAAACAATGCTGGTGTGTGGAAAGTGAAGAAATTCTTCATTGTCAAAGCGAAGGTGAGTGACGTTAAATTAGCCTAGCCTATCGGTATGCTAGCTAACGTTACGCTACGGTCAGTGGTAAGGTAGCTACCTCTTGCTAACCGGTAATGTTAGCTGTCAAAGCGAAGGTGCCTTTCGCTATGTTACGTTGTCTAGTCTATCTAACGTTACACAGCTAAATTACTATCTTGTGGTAGATAGCTCTAATTCTGGTAACGTTAGCTAGCTACGTTGATCACAGATATTTACAGCCCGAGCGCTGCTCACTGCTCCCTCAGGGGATGGGTTAAATGCAGAGACAAATTTCGCCACCAAACAGGTGCGTGACAATCGTTGGGACCTTTACCTTTTAGTAGCTGGTGACAGGGCTGACATGTTGTTGCAAATGCCGCACAGCCCTAAATGTTTGCACGATCCTAAATGCACAGACGTGTGTGTTTTGTTGGCAGCCATTCTTTCTTTCCCTCTCCTGGCACACTCGTTCGTTTGATGGCATTAATCCACAAATTTCTCCTTTCTTTATTTTCTTTTTCACTGGGTATCCTATAAAAACACAACCCAGGCTTATCTCCTCGCCGGTTTGCACACCCGATTGCACAGCAACTCTCTGGCATGGTTTTCAATGCTCCTTCATCAGCGTTACAGGTGCTATGATAACGTGACGGGCAGTTGACGGGGCAGTGCCTTTTGCCCGGCAGCGCAGCTCGCTCCTGGCCTGTGATGTCACGTGAAAGCTATGAATAGGCCCATGGACAGGGCATTCATGGACACCTTCCTGCACGGCCTAGACAGACGCCTGGAGGGACACAGCATGGAGGGGGAGCTGAGCGCCAAGGAGGTTCAGAAATGACAATATGCTCCTCGTGAGAGATATCATTATCCACTCCGGGGAGCGCAGGTCCCCTTTAGGCCTTCTCAGTCTAGATCAAAAGAAGGCCTTTGACAGGGTTAGCCATGTGTGTCTGGAGAGGGTGGGAGAGGTTTAACTTTCCAAATCCCCTCCAGCGCTGGACCAGGATGTGTTTGGGGGACATCTCGGGCAGAGTGTTTGTCAACAGGCACCTCTCTGCCCCATTTGACATCAGGTCCGGCGTCAGGCAGGGGTGCCCCCTAGCACGAACTGTACCTGTCGCCGTCATGGAGTGAGTCGCTAACCTGTTCTTTCCCTGTACGCACAGAAGGCATAAAGCTTCTGGGGGTCACCTTCCAGAACGATGGGGGAGGGAACCGGAGCTGGGAGGAGGCCCTCCGCCACGTCCAGAAAAAAATCGGGAGCTGGACCACACGGCCCCTGACAATGACGGGTAAGATCCTGGTTCTGAAGGCAATAGTCCTTCCCAGCCTCCTCTATATTGGTCGAGTGTCCAGCATGGCAGGATAATGAAAGGGAGCAGTAGCCTAGTGTACAAAGTAGGCCTACAAACCAGAAATTTGACCACAAATGACAATGCACAAAACAATACACTTCCCGTTCAACAACTAGCACCAACAAAACAAGCATTGATAAAAATGATTTAATGTTACTCACCTATAGGACAAAGTATCATACTTTGTGTAAGTTAATTGAGCTACCGTTTTAATTTCAACACGTAGCACTAACACCTGCATCTAATTATACAATAAATGCGAATGTATAGGCTACAGCAAACTTGACATCATTTAAGTTTATACTGGCTTTTAAAAATACTTTTGTCCAAACATTGCTACAAATTACAGGCTAACTTGCTAGAGAACATTAGGCTATTCAATTGCGTTGTTGTTGTTGTTCAGCTAGCTGACGTTACTTACTTAGCAACACAACTAAGCTATTCGGTCATGCAAAATTAGCCCATTTCGTTTTCTTCAGTCGAACTCGAATTAAGATGAATTTATCTGAAATAGTTTGTTGACAGTTATACAATGGCGGTTGCTTGGGGGGGAATAGGCTACAACATAGTTTTTTGCAGCGAAACCCGTTATAAATAGTAATTTATTACTTTCTGGTTGGACATCTCAGGTTATATCTCTAGCTAAGTGCGTTTCTCTTTCCAATTTCAGTAACTAAATAAAGTATCAAAATGTTATCGCACGTGAAATTGACATAGGTCATTTTCGAATTTCACTAAAGCAGAACGACAGCGCGCATACATCTAGCGACGTGATTGCGCCGCGTGACAGGTTTACCTCGTGACGCTACAGCAACAGATGAAAATCCTCCGACACACCCAGTTGGACCGACGGCGATTTCCACTTGTAGAATCGAGCCTCCGAGACAAAGTCGTCCTTACGCAAAAGGGAACAGACTATACAAACACACTCTCACTGACACTGATGGTTGCGACAGGACAATGTGTACTACTACAGGTGGGAAAGTGGACCAAAATGTACAGTAACAGTCAAAACACCATAAACCCGCATTCAAAAATTCTGCTATTCCCGGGGCCCCCTAGTGGCCGGGGCCCTGGGCTGCAGCCCATGTTGCCCAATAGGTTAACGCGGGCCAGCATACAATACAGTTTTCAATTAATCAGAATCAACAAAAATCACTATGTTAAACAATAAAGCATAATAAACCTAGTCAGCCCACCTCGACTCGCTGATGAGTAAATAAACCAACAGACTCCCTAGCCTTTCTGTTGCTTCACATGAGCCACTAGTAAACCAATTTGCCCAGCAGCCATCACCCAGGCCGTAGAACATTGCCTGGGCATGCGAGTACCCTTGTTGTTCTTGGGTCATGTGGGCCCCCCTCCACATAGATACCACCTGTAGTCATGGCGGTTAGGAGTCTTTCTTCATTGCTCAGACCACCTGTATAACATCCACAGGGCAAATTGTGGCCATTGATTCACAACAAAGTTCAATGCAGCCTGACCTTCCTCTAGACAGACTACATATTCATTCATAAGTACCATACGTTGAACATAATGCATGATTATAGTAATAATAAAACCAGCCACGGTTTAGCCATATAAGGTTACATAAAATTTGTTAAGCAGGATATCTTCTCTTCTTCCACGATCTTACGTCAAAACTGCTGGACCAGTGGACAGAGGAGACGTAAACCTTTCATTCAGCCGTCGCTGATTGTGATCTTCTCTGACAGAAGCATGTGAGAGAACTATGTGTGTGTTTTAATCTATCTGCAATAGATAAGGGAGCGTCTGGCCCCTGTGTGTGTTAATGCCCACCATAGAGGATCATCACTGTGGAGAGGTCGTCTCAGCACATACGATGCAGAGTGATTCAGGTCACTCCTCCTCGTACCGTTGGTGCCAGTCTTCTTCATCAGGGCAGTCACCCGCATAGTCGGCCCAAAACCGAGGATCTTTCACCAGCTGTGCAGCAAGGGGATGGCAATTCCAGCACTCCCAGCCACCAGTGCCCCCACCAATAACAATAACATTCCTGCCCTTATCCTCCATTCCCCACTTTCCTGCCCTTTCCTTCCTATACATCTCTCATGTTTCCTCATTCTCTCTACACTCTGAGGGTGCTCCCTCCTCATTTTGCCTTTCTACTATTCCCCGTATATTGTCTCTAAAATCATCCTGTGTGCGTCCTGCCTCTGTCGCCTTACAGCAGTAGTTAAGGTGGAACCACACAGTTTTACCTTCAACCTAAGCACAGTGGGCATTGTCAGAACCATCTTATATGGTCTGTCATGCCTGGGTTCATTCTACTTTCTCTTGATCACTTTGACATACACCCAATCTCCCGGATGTATGTCACAAAGGCCTTCTGGAATGTTGCTTGTTCTTTCTTCAGTAGCTCCTTTCACCTGTTGGAAGATGGCTTTGTGCATTGAGGTTAGATGTTGCACATAATTTGACAATTCTCTTTCAGGTCGATTGTACGGACCCCGAAGGTAGGGCACTGGCATGGGCCTACCAGTTAACATCTCATGTGGGGTTAGATGCATGCTTCTGTTGGTTTGCATTCTCATGCTTATTAATGCCATTGTTATTGCATCCACACAGTTGATTTTTCCATCAGTGCATATTTTGGCTATCTTTGCTTTTAGACTGCTGTTTGCCCTTTCCACCATTCCTTGGGACTGTGGATGGTACACACACACAAATCATAAATGATCTTGTCTGGAATCCCAAACCTGGGAAACACTTCTTTACACAAAAACGTTGCCACTGACTTGGCATCTGGACTGCTTGTAGGTGTTGTCTCTACCCACCTGCTAAATCTATCCACCACCAATAGCATGTATCTCTTATTCTGGACTCGCTCGATAATATCCACATAATCTATCATGAGGTGTCTAAAAGGTCCATCAGGTCCAATCGGCACTGAAAAAGCCTTTCTGTTATTATATGTTGCACAGACCTCACAGCCATTTAGTGCTTGATCCACCATACTCATTAAATATGGCAACCACCATGCATATTTAATTCATTTAATGACTTGCCCCCTTGCACAATCGTCTTGACCATGCGCATCCTTGATCATGGTGTGAATTAGTGATGCAAGCGCTACAAAATGTCCTGCCGGTCCTCTCCACAACCCCTTGTGGGGGCCATAAGGGCACTTGATTTACGACCTTCATTCCCCATTTATCATACATCACCTTTACCGGTCTGGTCAGCGGATCAGGGAGACACACAGCCTTACTTGTTGCCCATCCTGTCACTCAAATGAACAAAGAAAAATTCACCTTTTTTTCCTTTTTTTTTCCCGGGCTGTTGCCCTCAATCCTCATGTACACTTTTTATTCACTCAATTCATTTGCAATCACATTCAAAAATGTTTTTTTTCACTCATACCCATGACAATACCATTAGACACTTCTCTTTCAAGACCTTCGCATAATGAACAGTTGCATAACAACAGGCTCACTATCACAGTGAGGCAACTTCTGAGGCTGCTTCCATTAAATCATCCCAGTCACACTCTTCTATGAGTAAACAGTCCACCAATCCCCTGTCTTTCATTTTTTGTAGCACATACAACTTCTCACCAGGTAAATCCCAATATTCAATTGTTATATTCCCAAACTCATCACATGAAAACGTATGAATACTCATTGAGGTCGTTTAACCAGTCTCCTGGCTAATACAGTGTGGGAGGCTTTTAGAGGATATAACAACACCATGGTTAAAAATGAGTACCCGCTCCCCAGAATCGATGAATCTCTGGATCAGATTACTGGGTCCCAATGGTTCTGCTCTCTCGACCTGCATAGTAGATATTAGCAGGTGGGCCTAACATAAGATGTTACACCCAATACCACTTTCACCACCAGTTCTGGCCTCTGGCAGTTCACCACCATGCCATTTGGTCTCTGTAACACCCCCACTACCTTTGAATGGCTTATGGAGCGGGTACTTCAAGGCTCTCCTTTGAAATAAAACTTTATCAATCCGGATTGCGTAAAATACTTAAAATAGTTGAGCTTGAGGATCGAGTCTAGACGCTTCACCAGATACAGGAGGGAGCGAGTTAAATTGAATATTTTCTACAAGCGCCGGATGCCCCAAGAAGTTTAACCCTTACCCTGGCAGAGCCTTTGCAGAAAGGTGTTTTAGTCACGGTTCAAAGTCTGCATAGTCACCATCCCAAGAAGGTCATAGTTTTGACCTGGTTAGTTTGACTGAAACCTGGCGTAGGCCTGGCGAATACAGTGTACTTAATAAGGCATTTCCTGATGGGTATGCTAGTTGTCAAGCACTGTGTCTGTCTGGTAGAGGGGTTTTTGTTGCTGTGATTCATGCAACAACATTTAGTTTCCCACCTAAATCTGGGTTTCCCACCTAAATCTAAAGTTCTCCTCTTTTGAAGCACTTGTTATGCTTTCTGGATGGTCAAAAGACAAAGTTACCCCAGTGCAATCCTTCCTTGTAGTACGAATTTATAGACCACCTTGACCTTATACGGTTTTTCTTTCTTAGTTTGCAGAGTTTTTATCAAGCTTAGCAACTATGGCAGATATGGCAACAACCATACCTTAGATTTGGTGTTATCGTATAGTATTGATGTTGAGAATATTACTGTTTCCCTGTAATCCTGTACTATCGGATCACTGATTGATTATTTTTGAAATTCAGGTAAATGTTTTTATTAAATCAGAACCTAGGTACTATTCCAGCTGCTCTATTAATTCATTCATGGCTTCAAAATGTATAAACATACTTTCTGAGTCCTTATTATCAAGTAAGGATTCAAACAGCTTTTTGTCAATTGATCATCTAACAGAAGGAGTAAATCATATTTTACAGAATACACTTGATGCTGTTGCCCCCCTCAAGAGGAAAAAACGCAGTCAGAAGAAACTTGCCCCCTGGTTTACTAACCATACACGGGGCCTTAAACTAGTTTCCCAGAAATTAGAATGCAGATGGCACTCTACCAATTTAGAGGTTTTTCACTCTTGAAGGACAGCCTCACAGAATACAAGCACACTCTTATACAGCTAAGCCATCCTACTTCTCAAAATTAATTTACCAGAATAAACACAACCCATAATTTATATTTAACACGGTAGCTAAACGGACAAACTAACTATAATTCTAATGACTTCATGAACTTGTTTACTGATAATACTGAGATGATCAGAGAACAAATTATGAAAATGTAATCCAACTCCTGAGATGGCACAGGGCTATCAGAAGCAGGGTTGCGTAGAGATCCTTGAGTTTTTGCTCCCTTGGATCTGGGCAAATTTTGTACATTTAGAAAATTGGTGATGTCCTCCAAATCATCTACACGTCTGTTAGACCCCCCATACCAACAAAGCTTATTAAAGAGCTTTTGCCTGTGCTAGGCCAGCCCATGTTATATATTATAAATACATCCCTATCATTGGGTTGCGTACCTAAGTCTTTAAAAGTGGCAGTAATCAAGTGTCTTATAAAGAAACCAAATCATGACCCTGATCATCTGAAGAACTATAGGCCCATTTCAAATCTTCCCTTTTTGTCAAAAAGTTAGAGAAATCTGTAGCTCAATAATTAACTGCTTTCCTAAAAACTAATAATCTGCATGAAACACTACAATCAGGTTTTAGACCAAACCATAGCACTGAGACGGCACTTACTAAAGTTGTAAATGGCTTCCTGTTAGCATTGGACACTGGTTGTGTTTCTATTCTAGTGCTCCTAGACATAAGTGCTGCTTTTGACACTATTGACCACCAGATTCTCCTTCACAGCCTAGAAAACCTGGTTGGTTTGCGTGGACGGGCACTCTCATGGTTTAAATCATACTTATCAGATAGTTTCAATTTGTGCAATTAGATCAAGAGTTCTCTGACTACTCTCAGGTTAAATATGGTATTCCACAAGGCTCAGTGCAGGGACCACTACTGTTCTCATTATACTTGCTACCACTCGGTAATGTTATTCGTAAACATGGTGTGAATTTTCATGGCTATGCAGATGATACACAGCTGTACATATCAATGAAACCAGGTGAAATACTTCAACTCACTCAATTAGAGGCTTGTATTTCTGATATAAAGAATTGGATGACAGTACATTTCCTGCTTTTGAATTCAGATAAAACAGAGATGATGGTTTTGGGCCCCAAAAAATTAAGGAACAAGTTGGCTCTGCAGTTAAATGCAGGTGATTGCATAATTGCATCAAGTCTAATGGTCAAGAACCTTTGTTTTGTTATTGATCAAGATCTTACATTTGACACTCATATTAAAAAAACTTCCAGAGTGACCTTCTTTCACATAAGAAACATAGCTAAAATTAGGCATATTCTGTCATTAGAGGGTGCAAAAACCTTGATGCATGCTTTTGTCAAATCGAGGCTAGACTACTGTAATGCCTTATTATCTGGCTCCTCTAGTAGCTCTCTTAAGAGTCTTCAACTAGTACAGAATACAGCGGCACGTATTTGACTAGTATGAGCACATTTCTCCTGTGTTAGCATCACTACATTGGCTTCCTGTTAAATATCGGACTGATTATAAAGTACTGTTGCTAGCTTTTAAAGCAGTGAAAGGACTTGCACCTATATATCTGACCAAAATGATTGCCCCTTATAAGCTGACATGACTGCTTCGTTCACAAGAAGCCAGCCATCTATTACTCCTTAGAATTTTGAAAAACACAGCCGGTGGTAGAGCCTTCTCTTTGAGAGCTCCTCTGTTGTGGAACGGTTTACCAAAGCATGTTAGGGATTCCGACACAGTTTAAATTTTTAAGTCTAGATTAAAAACATATCTTTTCAGCCTACTTTCTCGGCTGCATATATTCTCTGTCCCTCTCCTAATAGATATGCTGCCATAGCTTACACCTGTCTGTATATTTCCTATGCTTGTGCTCCCCGGCTCTTACATAATGCTACTGGCTATAGCCCTGCTTTTTTTTCTGACTGCATGTTCTCTTCTCTGCCTCGGCCTCTGACTCAGGGGCACCTGCCCCGAGCCCTAGATCCTGCAAAAAGTGTGAGCTGCCCCCATCAACCCTCACCCCCATGCCTACTCCAGTTCCTGGATCTGGACCCGCTTCACATGGCTTAGCCCCCCCCCCCCCCTCACTGACTACCTAACTCAGGAGGGGCAAAGTCTTTCAGCCCTGAGCCACCTTGGACTGACCATGACCTGTGCCAGCCAGAAGAGGATGGGCTCCCCGCCTTTTAGTCTGGTTCCTCCCAAGGTTTCTCCCTATCAAGGGAGTTTTTCCTTGCCACTGTTGCCTTTAAATCTAATAAAATTTGATTTGATTTGATTTAATTTGACTGTTGCCTTTAGGCTTGCTTTTTGGGGGGTCTAGGCCTGGGTTCCCCCTCAGAGGTACTGCTCCCCCGTACCTCCAGTCACTTATCACTCCCTACACACCTCCCAGACCCGTCCGCTCCGCCTCCTCTGGTAAACTGACTGTCCCTTCTCCCGGGTGCCTGGCAGCGCTCCTCGCGGTCTCGCCTCTTCTCTGTCCTGATCCCTCACTGGTGGAACGACCTTCCGCAATCGGTCAAGACCGCGGAATCAATTGGGATCTACTGCTGAACTCTGTCCATCTATCTAAATTGTCTTCAACTGTTTACTTGTTCAACACTATACTTCCCCCACCCCCCCCAAAAAAAAAACACCAAAAAAACACACTAACCTTTTCCTTCCTGGTGTTACAGGTGTGGTATGCTGATGCCTGCAATGATGTCTATTGCTGTATTCCTGCACTGATCTCGTGCGCTAACTATGTTCCTACCATGTATTAATGCACATCTTGTAAGTCGCTCTGGATAAGAGCGTCTGCTAAATGCTTAAAATGTAAAATGTAAAATGTTAAACGTTTTGTGACAATTCAATTGATTTGATTTGATTTAATATGGCAGAATGCCCCAAGAGTAAGATAGACAGCAATAATTTTGTGGGGTTTTTTCCTTGATCCAAGCGGATTGACTACTTCAAATCCGTCCTGGCTAACGGTAAACAGCACATGATATTAGCATTGGTTATATATAGATAATATATGGCTTTTATAATAATCATCTTGACAGGTTGGAATGTGACCTTTTGACCTCATTAGACATGGTGTCTATGTGACCTTTTGACCTTAAGTAAACAACCATATGGCCAGGTGGGCGTATCCATTACGGTAATCTTAAATGAATCTAAAAAGAATTCTGGGTAATATGCAAATCACGCCCCATTACAGAACCACTTTCAGATTTTTGCATTTGCAAAGAATATATCAATATGCAAATCACGCCCCATTACAGAACTATTTTCAGATTTTTGCATTTGCAAAGAATATATCAATGCTTTGTATATTTGCATTTATTTTTTGACCACTTTAAAACAGCCGTGGACATGCCACTGGTACAACCAGCCACCTAGCCAGCACCCCAAGGACTGAGAAGCTCAACCGAAGCTGCAGTCTTCAGTACCACAATACAGAACCTAGGATGCCTTTTAGGCTTTATACCACATAAGGCAAGGGGGGTGCTCAACCAAAGCCATGGACAGGCCATTGTTACTTTGGTATACCCTGCCACCCTATCAAGGGGTGCCCATCATAGCCTTCGCAACCATTAGACAAACTGGCATGTGTCAACCAAGGCTGCAGTCCCCAGTAGCCCTACACCAAGCCATCAAGCTCCAGCTATGGTTAAAAAATCTTCAAAAAGATCCAGTTAACATCTGTGTTCTCATTAACACTACCTAGGATTTCTCTCTACTTCCCCCATTGACGGTGACTCAGTATAGCTTACTCACTCAGAGTTGCTTCGGTAGGGGTAAACAGGCACATAGGGTCGTTTGGTTCGGTCGTTCGTTCGTTTTTTTTGTTTTGTTTTAAAACGTTAAAACATCTGCAAGTGAACCATTTTTGGAAATACTGTAACGCTGACTGCTAAAGGAACTGTGGTAGAAAAGGCCAAACTCGGTTCAGGGCCAGATTGACCGAGAGACCCCACCGCAATTGATACTTCTTCAAAAATAAAATAATCTTCAGAGTCTGTGGCAATAATAATAATTTATTACATATAAAAGGTTACATTCAATGAGCCGTTGGTTCGCGAAGCAAGGACTGAAATTCCATATCCTGAACATCCCCTTTTATCCTAATCTTAGTGCTTGTTTTTTAGTGTCACTCTGTACCAGCTACCCCACTCTTCCCTGCATTGGTGTGGAAATTTCCACAAAAACCCAGTCCCCCCTTTCTTAGACTCCATTTTTATCTTATATAAGAAACCATTATTCATCATTAACATTCAACATAAACATTCCACCATCACTGGTACTGATCTACCATTAAATCCCTCCTTACGCCCCCTGCAGGCGAGGCACTGCTACTGCAGAACTTCGACACAGCATTTTCCTATCACAACCCCTGCCCTCAGAGCTCTCCTTTAACCCCCTGAGGTCGATGGGAGCGGCGCCGATCCCAGCAGCAATAAAAGTATATTACTATTTCTAACAAGATCTATGAAGAATACTTTTCAAAGAGCCTAAAATATTATAAAAAATCGTATGTAGCATGATCGGTTTCATGATCTCACGTCCTTGTAAAATCGATTCTTGTTTTTGTTTATTATTAGAGTGCTTCTGTTTAGTTAAATCCGTGTTTGGGATTACGTTTTGGATTTGCTGTTTAGCTAGCTTTGTTTGTTCAGCTAGCTTTGTTTGTTCCAGTTCGTTTATCATTTTGGTTTGTTTTGTGAGTTATTTGCGTGTCGCCTCCGACATTGTTTTGCCTACGTTTGTGGATAATAAAATAAGAGCCAAAATGGCTGCTGCCACAAGAAGCGCTTGTCGTGAAAGGAGAAATGGTAACTAAAATATTGCTTAGCCATTTAAAATCTAAATTGTGAGTTGTTGTTTTAACTCTAAAGTGAAAAAATCACAAAAAGTTTAATTGGAAGACCCTTTTTTTCCTTGGGTCTCAGGAGGATATTATGTGCATTATTGTTAGCTGTATGACTTGTAATATGTGGCATTCCCCTGTATATACTGTATAGTAGTTTGTGTGCTGTTTTCAATAAATCTTCCAAAATGAAAAAGCATATATTCTTCTGCATGGCTCACTGACTTGCTTACTCTGATGGCCTTTGAGAGAGATAGATGGCCCATCTGACAACTCTTAGAGGTGTGGACAATGAATAATGAATATTCAGGTATTTAGCATTTAGCCCTCCCACAGCCTGAAATAAATGTGACCAGTTCTGATAAAAACAGGTTTTTAGCTATTTAGATCTCAGATGTGCTAAACTGTTTTCACACCCTTACATAACCAAGACCTTGATGAACAAACGCACATTGGCAAAACAATTCGTCACTATAGTTTAGTGTGTGCTTTCACAACTTTTGTGACAGCAGAAAAATTTACTATTTTTAACTTGTGTGTTTGTAGATCTATTTACAAGCTGCATATGATACTGACCAAACTATTGATGGCATACAAATGTAGCTGTGATTGTCCTTCAAATAAAAATATCAAACACTTTGGAGTAAGTGTGTGTTAAGTTGATGAAATTTAGATAAATATCAGACCATGCCAAAATTACAAACCATCTCAAAGCTTAGCACGGACCTCAGAGGGTTAACAGTACACTCCGGTGTGAGCATTTTATTTCTATGTTTGATTGCATTCCCATTCTTTAATTCTTGTCCATCACTCTGTAATAATCCAACATAACAAAGATAGACAAACACTTCAGCTAACCTAAATGTGCATTGTATGGTTATATAGATATAGATATATATTATATATCGTCTCAATGCCTTATTTGATAAATAGTTGCCTTGTTCCCGCATGCGTTTATGCAGATGTAACGGAGTAGAATGTTCATAGTTAAATTATTGTTAAAACGGGTGCAACTACGCCTTTCGGTGTTAGTTTGGTATGGTGTGACATAGTGGGTCTCGCGTGAACTTGCCCGAATTTGCCCAGACTTGCCAGAAAGTTCTGGATGTTGAACGGGTAGGTCACGTTTGTAACAGGTCCGGGATAAACTAGGATTTGCTAGGATTAAAAGTGCAGATATGTCTTATTTTGCCATGCAGTGTATTTACAATGACTTACGTTAACTATTTGAGTCCACTCGACAATTTATGTTGCCCTTAAGATTGTTTTAGAAAAGTTTTCATGTCGAACTTGCATGCTGACTGCCTCCTGTTTCATGCTATCTAGAAGAGCATGTTGTGTCCCGAGACCTGGCCAGCTGTAATATCACTGACCCACCATACCACTTTATGTTCCAGGTAATATTTCTAGGTTTTCCTTGTATTTTCTATGGTTCCGTGAACCGGGAATGTTGTGTGTGTGAATGAGCTGCGTTCGGATAAGCAGCCAGCTAGCTAGTTAGCCAGCTCGCCGTGAGCATGGTCGCTTGTACTAGCCATAGCTAGGTCCATGTGTGTTGTGTGTTTTGCGACACACGTACAGAGTTTATAATGTATGTGTTCTTGATTTTATATTTTATATTTTGTATTCTAAAATGGATCACATGTTTTTGTTAGTGTAGCAGATGCTGAAATGTTTAGTTATGTTATGCAAATATGATTCAGTTGTAGCCTCGGTATTGTGCTTCAGAATACAGTATCACACAGTCTAATATTTTACCACTATACGATCACAAAAAGCTATAGTAGGTCTTATGTTTTTGTTTTATAGGCATAGCTACCATGTATTTTTGTTTAATTATGTTTGAGTTTGACTTGGTACTGCTTGTCCATACTAGCCTACAAGTAGGCAACACAAGCGTTTGTATTTGCCAACAGAAAGTTCTGGATGTTGAACGGAAGAGCATGTTGTGTCCCGAGACCTGGCCAGCTGTAATATCACTGACCCACCATACCACTTTATGTTCCAGGTAATATTTCTAGGTTTTCCTTGTATTTTCTATGGTTCCGTGAACCGGGAATGTTGTGTGTGTGAATGAGCTGCGTTCGGATAAGCAGCCAGCTAGCTAGTTAGCCAGCTCGCCGTGAGCATGGTCGCTTGTACTAGCCATAGCTAGGTCCATGTGTGTGTTGTGTGTTTGCGACACACGTACAGAGTTTATAATGTATGTGTTCTTGATTTTATATTTTATATTTTGTATTCTAAAATGGATCACATGTTTTTGTTAGTGTAGCAGATGCTGAAATGTTTAGTTATGTTATGCAAATATGATTCAGTTGTAGCCTCGGGTATTGTGCTTCAGAATACAGTATCACACAGTCTAATATTTTACCACTATACGATCACAAAAGCTATAGTAGGTCTTATGTTTTGTTTTATAGGCATAGCCTACCATGTATTTTTGTTTAATTATGTTTGAGTTTGACTTGGTACTGCTTGTCCATACTAGCCTACAAGTAGGCAACACAAGCGTTTGTATTTGCCAACAGAAAGTTCTGGATGTTGAACGGAAGAGCATGTTGTGTCCCGAGACCTGGCCAGCTGTAATATCACTGACCCACCATACCACTTTATGTTCCAGGTAATATTTCTAGGTTTTCCTTGTATTTTCTATGGTTCCGTGAACCGGGAATGTTGTGTGTGTGAATGAGCTGCGTTCGGATAAGCAGCCAGCTAGCTAGTTAGCCAGCTCGCCGTGAGCATGGTCGCTTGTACTAGCCATAGCTAGGTCCACGTGTGTGTTGTGTGTTTGCGACACACGTACAGAGTTTATAATGTATGTGTTCTTGATTTTATATTTTATATTTTGTATTCTAAAATGGATCACATGTTTTTGTTAGTGTAGCAGATGCTGAAATGTTTAGTTATGTTATGCAAATATGATTCAGTTGTAGCCTCGGGTATTGTGCTTCAGAATACAGTATTACACAGTCTAATATTTTACCACTATACGATCACAAAAGCTATAGTAGGTCTTATGTTTTGTTTTATAGGCATAGCCTACCATGTATTTTTGTTTAATTATGTTTGAGTTTGACTTGGTACTGCTTGTCCATACTAGCCTACAAGTAGGCAACACAAGCGTTTGTATTTGCCAACAGAAAGTTCTGGATGTTGAACGGAAGAGCATGTTGTGTCCCGAGACCTGGCCAGCTGTAATATCACTGACCCACCATACCACTTTATGTTCCAGCAATAAAGGGAACCTGTGATTCATCTGGCTGTCCTGTTCAATGTGTGGAAGCAGTAGAGTGCAGCAGTAAAAAGTGACCCGTCACACAGACAGCCCAATCCTAGGGGTTTACATCCTATCCGCCATGTGACTCGAGAACACTAACAGTGAATGTAGCAAAATCACTGAAACAATGGTGAATCCTTAAGCGTAGCGAAATGCATGTGCTCAATTTAATCCACGTTGTCCCCTCGGTGCCCTCGAAATTGGTACTGGACTCATTAATCACACTGATGGTTGCACCTGGGTGAAATTCCTTATGGCTTCCATCATAGAGAGGGGAGGATTACAGTTAAGACTTACTGTATACATCAATCAACAAAACCAGCCCAGATAGCACTGTCTGGGCCCTCCTCATGCTCCTAAGCATTATTTCATTGGACAGAGTCAGGTTTACGACTGTACATACAGACAGACGGACCTTCGATCTAAATTCTTGTTAGACATGATTCTTGTACTTTTTGTGTAAAAAAAGGAGAGCAGTCTCTGTGGAGTGGCCTGCTCTGAACCCAGATTGGTTGGGATCAAGCAGGTCATTCTGTAAGAGATGAGCAGACAGTTGGTTATAGACAGCCCGTTATAGACATGTCTCTCTCCTCCCTGTCTGTTGGTTATAGACAGACAGGCAGGAGAGAGACAGGTCGGTAGTTTGAAATAACAGCAGGACTCAGAGAGGGTTTTTTGAGGAGGGGGACAACATGAGCACATTTGAGGGAAGAGGGGACAGAGCCAGAGGAAAGAGAGGAGTTAATGACATTGGAGACAAAGGGGAGGATGTCCATAGCAATGGACTGGAAGAGGGGGTAAGGAATGGGATCAAGAGGGCAGGTGGTGGGACGGTGGGAGAGGACAAGTTGAAGGATGTCTGAGTCAGGGAGGGGCGAAAAGGAGGACAGAGGGGTGAGAGGTTTAGGTAGCGAGATGGGTGAGGGAGAGGTTGGGGGGAAGGAGTTGCGAATGACATCGACTTTCTCGTGAAAGAAGGATGCGAAGTCATCCATGGTTAGGGAGGAGAAGGGTGGGGGAGGAGGAGGGGTGAGGAGAGAGGAAAACGTAGAGTAGAGTTTCGAGGGTTAGAAACTGAAGAGGACAGTGAGAGTCAAAGGAGGAGGAGAGAGGAAAGTAGGGTGGACGATGCCTCCTCAGCAGGTAGGTGAGAGAAGGCATCAGTAGGGGGAAGGGAAGATACTTAGAAGTATATATATTCTAATATATAGAAGCCGGCTACTTCCTAGCTCTTTGGTCGTTTTTACTTTCGTTTCGTGTCCTGTTGCGTCTAAATGTTGTTCAAACTAACCTGTTTGTCTACCGATATGATTGGCAAACTCTTCATGAGATCCGTGCCTCTATGAAGGAAAAACCCGATCATCGCGAGGAACACCTGGCACACCACAGCGTCTTCTCTCCGTCTCCATTTATCTCCCGGGGACCATGGAGTGTGAACCGAAGGACCCACCGTAGAGGAGGAGGCCATCGCCGAGGAAAGCGCGCGGGTGCAAGAGCCAAACGTGAACCGCGGGCTCCTCTCACTACCCCGCCGACTCTCCCCTCTCAAAATCAGCCGCCAGACCAGCGAGAACCGGTGTCTACACTCAGCTCTTCGTCAAGCGGAGTCTCCGTGAAATTAGGACTACTGAACGCGAGATCCGTGAAAGAAAAAACATCGGTCTTGTCTGACTTCATCTCCAACCAAAATCTGGATTTTTCGCCATCACAGAAAGTTGGCAAGTCCCAGGAGATTTCTCCACGCTCATAGAACTCTGCCCAGTCGGCTGGAAATTTCACTGCACTCCGAGATGCGGCAAGACGGGAGGGGGCGTGGCCTTCGTGTACAAGGACAATTACACCTGTTCCATGCTGAACTGCCCCACTTTCTCCAGCTTTGAAGCTCAGCTAGTTAAAGTGGGCTCAGCTGGTCATTATCATCTACCGTCCGATGGACAGCAGGGTTTTTAAGGAAACTAAGAACTTTATATCTCAGTTCTCTACTTTCCTCACAGACATCATCCCCAGCCACGACAGGGTATTGATTTTGGGCGACTTTAACATCCATGTCGACAATCCCATCAGGGCATTTGAGAGTGAGTTTATGGACCTGATCCAGTCTTTCGGACTGATCCAACATGTCTCTGGTCCCACCCACAAAGGAGGACACACCCTAGATCTCGTCCTCTCTCTGGATCTCCCCATCAGAGATGTGGGGACCACGAAGGCCCATGTTGACTGTGACCATGATGCCGTGCTTTTTAATTCATCCTTGCCCCCCCTCCCACTAACTCTCAACGCCCCGTACGCCTCTCTCGTTCCATCAATGCCCAGTCACCCACCAAGTTTTCCTTTGCCTTTACTGCCACCAAAAACACAGCAGGCGAAAAACCATCTTCAGACCCTGAGGACCTCACCATCATGTTTAACTCCACCTGCCAGTCTATCCTGGACACCATCGCCCCTCTCACCCTTAAGAAGCCTAAACCAGCGGCTACCCCCTGGCTCAATGACACCACTAGAGCACAGAGGAGGATTTGGCGGCAGGCTGAGCGCAGGTGGAAGAAAGACCGGCTACAGATCTCACTGGAGATGCTCAGGGACAGCCAGCAGACCTACCAGAAAGTGAAAAGTTTTATTGCAGACCATAAATTATGTTGCATAGCCCTCTCCTACCGCTATCCAGGACCCATCCCCCGCCAAGTGTGAGGAATTTCTGTCCTTTTTCTCTGAGAAAGTGACTAACATCAGAAGAAATATCCCACCGCCCACTCAGGACCTGGCCACCACTCTGGGATGCACATTCAATCTCCCCAGTTTTGACCCCATCTCAATGTCCTCCCTCTCCGAGATGGCCTCCTCACTGAAGCCTACGTCATCCCCCCTGGACCCTGTCCCCGCCCCTCTCCTCAAGGAGGTGTTCGACACAGTTGGTCCACACATCCTCTCCATCATCAACAGCTCCTAGCTACGGCTATGGTTCCATCCTCCTTTAAACAAGCAGTAGTCCAGCCCCGTCTTAAAAAACCCAGCTTAGACCCTGCCCTCCTCAGCAACTACAGGCCAATATCCAAACTTCCATTCCTGTCTAAACTACTGGAAAAGGCTGTTCTCAGTCAGCTGCTCCCCTACCTCCACCGCAACAACATTCTGGGGAAATTCCAGTCCGGCTTCCGGGCTGGTCACAGCACCTCCTGAAGGTACTGAACGACCTACTCCTCATCACCGACTCCGTGAAATGTGCTGCATTGGTCCTCCTCGACCTAAGTGCAGCCTTTGACATGATTGACCACACCATCCTCATCAACCGCCTCCAACAGGGGGCTGGCATCACAAATACCGCCCTGGCTTGGTTCAAGTCTTACCTTGAAAATAGAACTTTCTCGGTGAGCCTAGCAAACTGCTCCTCCCAGAAAACCAACCTCACCTGCGGAGTCCCACAGGGTTCGATCCTGGCTCCCATTCTCTTCAATCTCTACATGCTCCCCCTCAGTCAGATTATCACTCGGCATAACATCTCGTTCCACTGCTATGCCGATGATACCCAGGTCTACTTACCACTCACCACAGACGACCCCACTGGTTTAAACCGTCTGAAGCACTGCCTGGGAAACATCAAGGAGTGGATGTCGCAAAGTTTCATGCAACTAAATGAGAGCAAGAGCGAGATAATCCTGTTCGGCACGTCCACCTCTGTCAGCCAGATCGCTAATAACATGGGTAGTCTGTCCACCCTGATAAAACCCCATGTCAAAAACCTGGGAGTCTTCTTTGACTCCGATCTGAAGTTTGACAAGCAAGTGCGAGCAGTGGCACAGTCCTGCTTTTTCCAACTGCGCACCATTGCAAAAATCAAATCATTCCTCTCTCCCAGCGACCTTCAGAGGGTCACCCTCACTCTGATCTTGTCAAGACTGGACTATTGTAACGCCCTCTACTCTAGCGTGGCCAAGAAAACCATCAACCGCCTACAACTCGTCCAGAACGCAGCTGCCAGGCTCGTGTCGGGCACCAAAATGAGGGACCACATTTCCCCAGTCCTTGCATCCCTCCATTGGCTCCCTGTGAAGCAGAGAGTCAATTTCAAAATCCTCATGTTCGTTTTCAAAGCCCTAAACGGTCTCGCTCCTGCCTACATTGAGGAACTCCTGGTCCGATCGATTGTGGCTCCCTTTAAACATCAAGTCTGCAAACACCCTACAGAGTTTTAAGGCTCTACTTAAAACACATCTTTTTGCCAGAGACAATCCCTGAGTTAGCTTTTACGGTTGTGTGATAGATGTATTTATGTCTTTATGTTCTTTGTTTTGTTTTGGATGGCTGCTTGTAATTTGCATGTTCCTATTGTTCTTATCTTTTGTTTTCCTCTTCCTCGGGCTGCGCCCCGGGCTGATGTAACTATTTGTTGGGGGGCGCAATATAAATAAATGAAATAAATAAATAAAAATAAATAAGATAGAACAGTAGCCAACAGGGCAGCGGGGGAGAGAGAGCGGGGGTTGCGATGGACAAGGACAGTGGGAGCAGGTGAGGATGGTTTAGGCACAGAGGGGAGGGGGAGGGAGAAAGACAGAAAGCAATGGTCAGACACATGTAGAGGAGATACCGTAATGTTGGGTGATGCGCAGTTCCTAGTAAAGAGGTCCAGTTGGTTACCGGCCTTGTGGGTGGATGGGGATTCAGCCAGGGTGAAGTCGAAGGACTGAAGCAGGGGGAGGAATGCAGAGGCCTGAGAGGTCTCCAGTGGCAGGTTGAAGACACCGAGGAGTAAGACGGGAGTGCCATCCTCAGGGAAAGCGCTGAGTAGGGCATCAATCTCATCTAGGAAACTCCCCAGTGGACCTGGAGGGCAATAAAAAACAATGATGTGCAGTTTACATGGCACAGTGACAGTGACAGCATGAAATTCAAAAGAGGAGGGTGAAAAGTGAGGAAGAGGAACAATACCAAATCTCCACAGGGGGGAGATCAGTATACCTGTCCCTCCACCTCTACCTGTGGGTCGTGGAGTGTGGGAGAAGGTGTAGGCAGCGGAGAGAGCAGCAGGGGTGGCTGTGTTCTGTGGAGTGATCCACGTCTCCGTGAGCACCAGGAACTGCAGGGAGAGTAGTGAGGCCTGGGCCGAGATGAAATCGGCCTTCCAGACAGCGGACTGGCAGTTCCATAGTCCACCTGCTACCACCACGTCAACACCAGGAGATATTGGAGGGTGGATGAGATTGGAGAGGTTTCAGGTGTGAGTAGAATCTCTCCTTCTAGGCAATCTAGAAGAGGAGACATGGACTGGGATAGGGAGGTAGCATGTAGTGTTAGATGCAGAGGAATAAGAACAGGGAGATACAAAACTATGGTACTTACCTTGCGGCGAGCACTCCCTAGCTGGCCCCCCTCGGTGGACTCCTGCAGGTAGACTCTTTCGTCTTTGTCCGCCAAGTCTTCATTCGGTGAGGCTAGGAAGGTGAGGCTGCCGCGAAAAGCTGCCGCTATCCACAACTATGATTGCTTATATGTGGCGAATGCCCCCTGACAACAATAGAGACTAATTACCAACTCACAGGTTCGTTCGTAGATACAGGAACGGTCTCATCATTTATCGACATATTACCACATTTGACGTCAGAGTGTTTTGTTTGTAAACGCAAAATGGCTTTTACAATGTATTGTTTTCTATCATTTTGGTCAGTTAAAACATTAAATGTGTCTTCTTGATACAAGTCATTTACAAACATTATTTGAAGCAATCACACTTTAAACCATTTCTGTAGTTGTAGAATAGCTAACTACTTTCTAGAGAGAATTTATTCATTGGGAGAATTGATTCTCTGACATCAGCTGCGATGGCATTTAAAATGTTGTATCCCCTCGTGCAAAGCAGTATGGGTAACTGAGTCTTTTTTAGAAGACCAACTCCACTGAATAATTGATCCAAACACAACTGATGATGATGACGATGAAAACAACTCAGAACAATCTAGACCTATTTTTAAGATGCAACAAGATCATACAACATAAATCACACGAAGGCCAACAAATACGCCTATACTATACAAATCGGTTTTCAAGCTCCGGGGTGATTTCAACTGCTTTCAGATTTTTGCATATTTTTTTAAATGTCTGCAAGTGAACAATTACTTACCTGGCAGGGGAGATACCATGATCACGAAGGTGGTTGTGGTGTGCTACCTTGCTTCAGAAGTATCAGTGCTTGGGTTACTCTTCATTTGTACAAGCTTTTCGCCTTAATAAAGACGAAGAGCTGTGCATTAGTTGGCTGCCCAGAGTGCATTTCCTCCCTTTCTTTCTATTCTTTGTCTCTCTCTACATCTCCTTTCCATCTGCACTTGAGGGCCTGGTGGTGATATTGGAGTAGCAGTGGCTTGTCCGCGGCTCCGGGTGAACCCCAGGCCGACGGACAAGGCCAGACCCCACCTATCGCTTTGGGGGAAAGCAGGTACCAGTGGCTTGCCCGCAGCCTGCTCAACCTCAAAGCGCAGAAGCCAGGACAGCACCCCAGGAGACCCCTGCCAGAGGACACCAGGAGCCATCCAGGATCCGGACAACTGCTGCAGGACGCCCAGGCCTGGAGACCAGAGGGGAGTGCAGAGGTGCCCGGCGAGGAGGCCTGAAAGGGTTTTCTCACCGGGCCTCCTAGCCGACCTCCACCAAGGCCTACGCTCCCCAGCTCTCTTTCTCCACCCTGCAGCAGGACCACCAGGTGGATCCCGGAGGACGAGGTGCCAGCAGCGGCAGTGCGGAGGTCCAGACTGGAGGAGCCACCTGCCACCCGGATGACGACGACGGGGCCCAGCCACGGACTACCACCCGGGGATTCGTTTGGGCCTACTGTGATCGTCGCTCCAGCCTACAGGGAAGTTCCCCATCAGCGGCCCTGGAGGAGGCCTTTGCGGCCTACTCATCCGGGGGCCCCTGCTTTGTTTCCGGCCCTCCCGGAAGGAACACCATTCTTGGGTGTGCTGTCCTTTCTTTTTGTGCTTCTTAGGTGGGGCCCTACCGACTGAGAAGGAAGGGAGATGGCGTCCCGACCAGCTCCCGGGATGCGCCGCCATTACGCTGGCTGAATGACGTGGAACCCAGGGGAGGGAGAAGGAAGCGGCACCACCACCGGCACCATGGCGGGATCGGGGCCCGGAGGCACAGATGAGCAGGGCGCCACCAGACCAGCAACCGCCGGACAGGCCGGTAGGGAGAACAACCACCGTGCTGCCCCCAATCCAACCACCCCTGGGACAAGAGTGAACAGCATGACCCGTCTAGAATTCAGCAGGGCTGTCCTACAGAAAGGTATGGGCTTTGTGCCGAATGACCTGAACTGCCTGGTCAAGGTCCCTAATGTAGTAGACGTTTTTGAGATCAGTTTTAAGAATGCTAATGTCCTGGAGAGATTCTGGAACCTCTTTAGAGAGGGGAAGGATAGGAGCCCTCTGAAAAACTTTGATGTTGAGCCTCTGTCTGACACTGAGAACAAAGTGGTGACTGTGCAGTTTTATAACGAAGTTGTACAGGACCACGATGTTGCAACGTGGTTGGGCAGGTATGGCTCCATCAAGTCCGAGGCAAGGAGAGTCCTTGATGAGGCTGGGGTGTGGACTGGGGCCAGAAAGTGGCTGGTCCAATTACAGCCAGACCCAATGTCGGTTGGAGGGGTGCGACACATCCCCAGCACCATTACGCTGGGGAACAACCGGGGCGCAGTTTTTTATTACGGCATGCCCAAACTGTGCAGGCGATGTGGTGGGTTAGGCCACTTGGCTGCAGCCTGCACAGTGGTTAAGTGCAAGAGTTGTGGAGGAGAGCACGAGACCAGGGCATGCCGGGACCCTAGACCCTGTAACTTGTGTGGGGTAAGGGGGCACCTCTTTCGAGACTGCCCACTCTCATATGCTAACAGGGCTAGGGGAACTGTGCCACAGTCTCACCCCCAACCTCCCCCGCCCTCCATCAAATATGACCACGACAACCCAGCCTGACCCACCTCAGTTTCCCTCACTACCTACCCAAACTACAGCACAACCAGACAAACCAGACATGCCAGTCTCCCAGACACCCCCCACTACAGTCGAGGAGGAGGCGGACTCGGAAACCCTCAACATGGTGGAAGAGCCCACCCTCTCCTCAGACACCACAGATTCAGACCCCCCCTCCGACTGGTCCAAAGTAAAAGGGAGAAAGCGGAAAAGCAAACAAAAATGCAGACAAATTAATAAACTGGAAATGCCTACTCCCATCGCACCTAGCAATAGCCCTCAACCTCTCCCTTCATCTAAACTCATCCAGACAGTCTCAGACCTAAATCAATAGGCCCAAAATAACTCCCCGCTCCAAAAAACCACAATCCCCAACAAAAGCCCCCCAACAGATTCTTACAGTGAAACACCCATGCTCAACCTGCCCCAGTGGATACTGGCCGCTTCTGGTCCTCAGACACCCCCCAGACAGAGAAGCAAAAGATCCCATCCAAGGGCCCTCTGCCACTGGACAAAAGGTGGCCCCAGGGCCAAAATCTATCAGCCCTGCCTCTCCAGGGTGGACCTTGCCAGGCGGTGCTAGGGGAGAACAGGTGAGCAGACCTACCCAGGGGGCGGAGAGGCCCATCAAAACCAGATACGGTCATTGACCGTTTAAACCAAATTTGCAAAGACATTCGCCAAAACCAATAAAACTGGTTAATTTCCACCCCTGCAATAATGCTTTCCCCTGTATTTACTTATTTTCTTACCCCATGTCAATCACAATCACATAAATCAATACTCGAAGTATAAAAGATCCAATCAAACCGCATGCAGTTTTCTCCATCCTGCAACAGCTGCCCAACAGCGGATTCCCTTCCGCTCCATGGATGACAGTCTGAGGGAGGGATGGAGAAGGGGAGACTCTCTCTGGTCTGGCTCAAACATATCTCGAGCTGATGGGGTCGGCACGTTGATCAACAACCCCTATGTCAGAATAACATAATCTGACATAGTAGAGAGTGGGCGAATCCTCGTCACTGACCTCGACGTTAGGGGTTCCCCACTCTGGGTGATCAAGTGTATGGCCCTAATAGCAAGGTCGAGAGGGCCTCCCTATTTACAAAAATCAGATCTTTAATCACCCCCTGTACGCCGGTGGTCGTGGGGGGAGATTTCAACTGTGCCCTTAGGGATGAAGACCGCAGCAGACCAAGGAGGGATCAATCCAGCAGGGAGCTGCGGTCCATTGTAGAAGATTTCTCCCTCCATGACGCCGGGGGCGCCTCTCCCCCTCAATACACATGGGTGAGTTCCTCTGTCGCCTCCTTCTCCAGAACATACATGTTTTTGCTCTCTCCAGGCCTGAGAGTGCGCTCCTATACCATCGGAGCACTGCACTTCTCGGACCACCACCAGACCGAATGACAGCGTGTCATTGGACTGGGAGAAGACCATCACGGTGGGTAGGGGTCCGTGGAGGATGAATACCAGCCATCTCCAGGACCCCAAAGTGTACCTCTCCTTCTCGAGATGATACCTGTTGTGGGTCAAACTAAAACCCCTTTAGGGCTCCCCGATAGAGTGGTGGGAGAATGTGAAGGATCAGGTGCGGGGCTACTTCCGGGCAGTCGGACGGAGGAAGGCAAGGGAAAGGAGGGCAGCTTATAACCACCATAATGCTGCCCTCCAAAGACTGAGCCTGAGGCCTGGAGGTTAGTACGGAAGTGGCCCAGACTAAACAGCATCGCTCCGCCCTCTGTCAGGAGGAGCAGAGGAAATACATCTTCTGCTCCAAACTCCAGGGTCTCGAGGAAGACGAGAGATGCACTCGCCACTTCTTCTGCAAGGCACGGTCAAGGAAAACCGACATTTTCTCCCTGTATAACAATGCAGGGGTGGTGGTGTCTGAAGAGGCAGAGGTCCAGGAGGTGGCCAAGGAGTTCTACCTGGGTCTGTATGCCAATAGGCCCACGGACAGGGCTCTCATGGACACCTTCCTGGACGGCCTACACAGACGCCTGGAGGGACACAGCATGGAGGGGGAGCTGAGTGCCGAGGAGCTCACCCGGGCCGTGCGCTCCCTTAACCTACATAAAGCTCCTGGTCCTGACGGAATCCCAGCTGAGTTTTATCAGGCCTTCTGGGATCTCCTGAAGGACGACGTGGCGGATGTTTTCAGAGCGGCTTTCAGGGAGGGGCGGCTGGGTGACTCACTGCGACAGAGTTCAGTGGCCCTTGTCCCAAAGAAGGGGGACCTGAAGGACCTCCGGAACTGGCGGCTGATCAACCTCATCTCAGTGGATTATAAGATCATGGCCAAATCACTGATGAGGAGGTTCCAAGACCTGCTACCAGCGGTGATCGGCCGCAATCAAACATGCAGTGTTCCTGGGAGGTCCAGAAATGACAATCTGCTCCTTGTGAGAGATATCATTATCCACTCCGGGGAGCGCAGGTCCCCTTTAGGCCTTCTCGGTCTAGATCAAGAGAAGACCTTTGACAGGGTTAGCCATGTGTGTCTGGAGAGGGTGCTGGAGAGGTTTAACTTTCCAAATCCCCTCCGGCACTGGACCAGGATGTGTTTAGGTGACATCTCGGGCAGGGCGAAACAAAAATGTCAGGGGATACCTACTGCCGGGTGGCAGTGGGGAGCGGCTCGGGGTGATGGCGTACATGGACGACATCACCATCGTTGGCACAGATAGTCATTCCATCACCACCGCTACAAAGGTGGTGGACGATTTCTGTGCGGCCACAGGCGCCCTGGTCAACCGGGGCAAGAGCGAACTGTACCTGTCGCCGTCATGGAGTGAGTCGCTAACCTGTTCTTTCCCTGTATGCACAGAAGGAATAAAGCTTCTGGGGGTCACCTTCCAGAACAACAGGGGAGGGAACCGGAGCTGGGAGGAGGCCCTCCGTCCAAATAACATTGGACAGAGTTAAAGAAACATCACTTTTGACTCTAAATTGAGACATGACAAAAGTCAACGTACTCCCCCGTACTCCCCGATGTTACCTTCTGTCCCGCCTGAAGAGGAAGGTGTAAACATGCCCGAGTAGTCATAGTAGTGTTAACATTGGTAGTAGTGTTAACGTTGGTTTTATATTTCAGGTTGTTTTTAGTTCAGATGTGGCTGCAGTTTCTTCTACGTTGTGGATTGGGTATTTGCGACTCATCACTATAGGACTGTCTTTTGACACTAAAAGTAGAAGGGAAAATATAAAAATCAGTCTCTTTTCTTGGCCTGTTTTTGGAAAATAGGCTACAATGTATTTTTCTCATTACTGTACATTTGTAAAAGTATCTGAGTTTTGTATCATGTAACCCAAAACACAAAAATATTTAACAAAGCATACTGAAATTGAGGCAGTTACATTTCTGCTGTAGTCATGTCATTTCTAATGTATTCCTTACTTTCTCATATAGAGAATGAATGCATGTTGAATAAAGCATGAACAATAAATTGTATATTTTAGTATAAATACAATACAATTGATAGTTTGTCATGTTTAGGTTTCGTAGTTTGTGGTATGTGCTCGTTCATACCTGCATTTAGGTTTATCAAATAAAATTCTGACCCAAAAGTATTTCGGCTGCCGACGCATAATGAGCGTTTTGTATCGATGAGCAGTTAGCTTAGCCATAACTAATGCTAAATATTTGGGCTGTCATTTTGCTTGATAGCTGCATTTGCTATGTCCTGTGTATCTTAGCCATTAGGGCTAACTGCCTGTTCTTTCACTTCATTGCGTCTATAAGCACTGCTGTGATAAAGATGGTATCACGATCATGAAAAACATTTCTGGATGTTCCTTCAGCAGTCAGCGTTAAAGTATTTCCATAAATTCTGCTCACTTCTGAAAGGTAGGCTTAAAACAAATTAAACAGGACTTTTCCGCATAGTAGCCTGTCACGCTCAGAACTGTGCAGTTAGAATAACAACAATCAAAGTAGGCCTACATGTGAAAACCGCTAATAGGTTCTGATTCATTTGAACCGAAAAAACATAAAATAGGGAAATTGTAGCGTTTACCGCTGAATCAAGAGTAAGGAACGATCGCTTTTCTATTATAACATATTTAAGCACCAAGAAGCACTCAGAAATACGCTAAATGCACATACTACAACTGCGCAGATGCCAAACTGCGCAGATGAAAAATTCTGCTGTAACGTCACCGGTCGATTTGCATATTACCCACAGTTCCTACTGTTGCATTAACAGACCCCGTATAAAAGTAAAAAAATGGTTCACTTGCAGATGTTTAAAGAAAAAACCCAAAAAACGAAGGGGTGTCATTTTGCTTGATAGCTGCATTTGCTACGTCCTGTGTATCTTAGCCATTAGGGCTAACTGCCTGTTCTTTCACTTCATTGCGTCTATAAGCATTGTTGTAATAAAGATGGTATCACGATCATGAAAAAGCAAACATTTCTGGATGTTCCTTTAGCAGTCAGCGTTACAGTATTTCCAAAAATGGTTCACTTGCAGACGTTTTAACGTTTTAAAACAAAACAAAAAAACCGAACGACCGAACGAACTTATGTGCCTGTTTACCCCTACTGAAGCAATTCTGAGTAGTCACTATAATGAGTCACCGTCAATGGGGGAAGTAGAGAGAAATCCTAGGTAATGTTAACGAGAACACAGATGTTAACTGGATATTTTTGAAGATCTTTAACCATAGCTGGAGCTTGATGGCTTGGTGTAGGGCTACTGGGGACTGCAGCCTTGGTTAACACATGCCTAATGGCTACGAAGGCTATGATGGGCACCCCTTGATGGGGCGGCAGAGTATACCAAAGTAACAATGGCCTGTCCATGGCTTTGGTTGAGCACCGCCCTTGCCTTATGTGGTATAAAGCCTAAAAGGCATCCTAGGTTCTGTGTTGTGATACTGAAGACTGCAGCTTTGGTTGAGCTTCTCAGTCCTTGGGGTGCTGGCTTGGTGGCTGGTTGTATCAGTGGCATGTCCACGGCTGTTTTTATGATGGTCAAAAAATAAATGCATATATAATATATAAAAGTATACAAAGCATTGATATATTCTTTGCAAATGCAAAAATCTGAAAGTAGTTCTGTAATGGGGCATGATTTGCATATTACCCAGAATTATTTTTACATTCATTTAAAGTTACCATCACTGGGACACGCCCACCTGGCCATATGGTTGTTTACTTAAGGTCAAAAGTCACATAGACACCGTGTCTAATGAGGTCAAAAGGTCACATTCTAACCTGTCAAGATGATTATTACAAAAGCCATATATTATCTATATATTTGGTTTTGTTCACAGAAATGGAAAAAACTAACAACCATTACCGTGTTATTAATACAGCCAGTAAAAACTCACTCCTCAAATGGTTAGCTAAAGTTAGCTTAGATTTTGGGCTGCACTCAACCGTACCAGCAGATAAAACTATTGGAAATGGGAGTTATAACATATTCAGCAAGTCGTGTAAAAAAGCCAATTTATTTATTAAATCTGGTCACCTTAAAGCATGCACTTGTGACAATGTTAACTGACTTTGTCATTTGAAAAATGTACAGACGCAAGGAAAATTTTTAATGTTAAAGAGTTACTAACCGCCATGTCCTGCGTGATGGCCCCTTCCGTTGGTGAATTGGAACAGATCTGCCGACGGTCTCAGCAGCAGTTTGCACTGGCAAAAAAAACTCCTTCTTCTCCTGGTGTGCTGCTTGATGGCCGGTCGAGACAGATTAATCTGGTATATACTGTAGTTGCTGCGCTGTAATTATGCAGACTAGCCCCTTGCTTGCTTTGTACATTGATTTGTACATTTGTAAATGTAATATATAATATTAAATACTATTAATTAATAATAAATTATATCATTATTATAAATGAATATAATATAAATATTTACAGCAATTGCTAACAGTGTAGACAGTACTTTTAAAGGAGAGCCAACCAGGCTGTCCAGAACAAATAATAAATCCCAAGAAGGCAATGTATGGCACGCCTGCAGCTGCAGCCATCTACCACCAAGTGTACCAAGTGTATGGTTTCCATCCTAAACTCCATCAATGTATGTACAAACAATGTTTGTTTGAATGTTAAAAATTGATAGCTATGAAAATGTATAGCTGAAAATATGAAATAGTTTAGTGTTGAAAATGTACAGCTAAATTATAAATATTATAATATTATAAATATTTCCTTCCATGTATAATAAACAGTACTAAATGAATAAACCTCAGAAACCTAGCTTACATGTTACTTCTGACCCAAAATGGATCACAACGGGTGTTCTCCCACAACAATTCTGAGCAAAGTTCTCTCTTCCTGAATTAGTGCCTTGTCTCCTGAGGTGTTATGGAAATCAGTTGAAAAAGAGAGTTAGCAAGTCAACACAAACAGTGTGATATTCAGAGGGTTACATTTAATGTATACCACTGAAAACTTTCTAAATTGTAGTTAACACACTAATTAGCCACCGAAACACCATATCTGCATAATTGTAATCACTTACCTCTCTTGCTCCCATAAAACGTGCTGGTTGGGATGGCAGCCATTTAGAAAAGGCAGGGCTTACATTGCCTTAGTTACACCACAACACATGCGATATCACTAAAAAAACCAAGATGACCTTTAGTCATTACAACAGGTTTCAACATGATTACATATATGGTACTTGAGCAGAGACTCATGTCTACTACAGAGGATAAAAATGAATGGCCAGGTCTTAGGAGGCTAGAAGGAAAGAAAAAGGGTAAAACTATATTCAATAATGTACTAATAATAACAAATAAAAACATAGCCTATACAAATAAGCCTTCAGTATGATCAATTATGATAATAATGGACATACTTACACATTTTTATTGTTGATTCTGTAGTTTACTTACTACTAAAAGCTTGGTTTACTTTACATTACCCTACATTCAGTCATTTATTTCGAATTTTGAGAAATTGCAACAATATATCAGATCTTTTGTCTACTTATTTAAATAGGATAAGAACAAAATCCAACCTTGTAAGTAAATTGTTCATGAATGCTTGTCAGTTTATATACCAGCAGTACTCACCTGGCAAACAGGAGCACCAAGGAGACATTCAGCTTTTAAGAGAAAATTATACACAGGTCCACCACTAAACTTTTCATGTAGCTAGCCATCCAAGACTCAGTTCTCTCACTTCTGCAATGTTAAAGGCAACAGGTTCTGCAGACGAGTCTTGTACTTCAGGTTAAGGGTATGCATGCTCTACTGTAAGTCACTTTGGACAAAAGCGTCTGCTAAATGGCACATATATAAGACTGCAGGTGGAGCACTGTAGTTGGACTCTTCAGATACTTAACCAGAACTACTCTACTAAGAGTATAACTGTACAATGTCACCCTGGATAAGGGAATACACTAAACAATTATACAATATAATCCTGATTTTAAATATAGTATAAACCTGTCTCTTGGACCTCTGTTGGGCCTTGTGGTGGTAAGCAGCAGTGAATTCAGGTAACCATAGTTTGGAATAGAACATTCCTGCAGATTTTCCAGGCCAAACTTATTCATAAAACAAGCTGAATCTTCAGCAGTATCACTAGCATTTATTTTGTCTGATAATTGTGAAAAATAAATTTTAAAAAATAAAAAATAAACTGAAGCATCTTCTAAGGACTAATGGGACCACATTTATCCATATATGTATCATGGAATTCACACCATACTTATTGATAAAGCCTTGTACCACTTGTAGATGTGCTGCATGGGAAAAAAATAGACCAGACTATACTAAAATAGACTTCCTGACAGATTATCAGAGGGTGCCATGACTTGAGATTGAAACTACATACAAACAGCAACACCTTGTGTTGGAATGGGAGTAAAGCATAGATTTGCCACAATGTGGGAATCACTCGAACACAGGCAAGTAGAGTGGTCCTTCATATCAATGTCATAAACCATTGGGATGTTATACTGTAAGGAACTGTGACACTAAACGTGGTCTACGGTTATTTATTGAAGGAAACATCTTGGCATACCTGGAAGTTAACATGACCAGAGGAAATGTGTGGAGAAAGAGACAACTTAATCACAAAACTAGGGTAAAGAGTATAAAAAGTAGGTTGCTTTTATTAGAAGCTGGGAAACCATGAATCATAACCAACATCATTGTCATCATTAATACTATAGACCACTGTATTGCCATCCCCACCATCCTCTCCAAAACATGTGCAACACTTACTTACTAAACAGCAGCTTACTCCTTATAGACATTGTTGACAAAGCCTTTTTTTCTTCACCCTTACCAACAGGACAAATGATTGGCATACATGTACATTGCCAGCACACACAAAGATTACAATGAAATGACCCCCCAATTCTGAATCAGTCAGACTCGAGAGAAACAAACTCCCCATTAAGTGTTCATATCTGTTGTCCCTTATTCTATCAATTGTGGTCAGGGAAAAGTGTTTTAAAAAGTATATTTACTTACAGGTTTGCAGAAATCACCTTTCACCCTTTATTAACTTGACTGGCATCAACCATTTGTCATCTATGTAAGATGTGATCACATTTCTGGATGAATGAAGAAACTCAATACCAAGGATTGGTTTTGGTCTTGACCACTTGTTAGAAATTAGTTTGGTCTTAATTAACAAAAGTGCTTGATATTTTTTGTGTACAGCACTATATAAACATGTACATCAAACAATGGTGCACTGGCCATAGTGTCAATCTACACAAGTCTGCTGGACTGAGGTCATTGTTTTTACAGCAGACTTTATCACTGAGGTACACCAGTTCAATTTCATTCTCCAAATTGATTGCAGCGAATGAAGATTGAAGTCAGTCATTCATCTGCAGTGCAAATAGGAAAAATGCAAAGCATTTACAGTTGTGCTCTTTCCAAAGAAACATCACATAACTCAAGCCCTGGCACTAATCTATATTTAAAAGATAGTGACTGTCTGTGACAGATTATGCTGATGGTGTCAGAATATGAAATGCTTGGTTTATATCATAAATAAATAAAAAACAGGAACTACTTGAGAATGAAGAAGGCTAGCCTTTTATGAAGACACAGCCCCCACCCTGCAAAAAAGCCTGTCATACATAACCTGTGCAAAACCTACAAGAAAAACCACACTGGCATGGTTTTCAGTAAAAGGGATGGGGGTTACAGAATGCATTTTATTGGACAGTCACTGGAAGTTATACATCTTTATTAAAGGGACTGTAGCATTAGAATGGATCTGGGCTAAATGAATAAATACAGTCCTTATTAGTTTATACACGGTCTTACACAAGTAAATGTACTAAAGTACAATCGGCCCATTCATAATAGATGCAACATGACCAAGTTCTGTCCAGTAACACTTCAAACTATCAAACGCAAAAAACACAGGTTTTATTTTTGGGTCTTATCATTTAAAAATAATTACAAGAGTCTTGGTTGCTGTTGGATGCCTCTGTAAAAACCCCTTTCAATTGTCTTTTAATGGAACATAGACTTAAAAGTCGCACATGCTGAAATTGGCTGGGATATGATCTGGCCCAACATTCAACTTGCCTCTAGAAATCCTGACCACCAATTAATTCATTATAAATGTGTTCACACTCTATTTTACTGCACGCACTTTTCAACACGAAAATTCTTCGCAGTCCGATCTGTTCCTTATGTTCCCTTCATGCAATGGGTACTTTTCTATACATGGTGTGGAAACACAGAGGTAACAAAATTCTGGGAGAAGATTTCTTATAAACTATCCTGTATAATGTCTGTGAATATCCTATTTTTACCAAGAATATTACTGCCAAATGATTTTGCCAATCTTAATCTCCCATCCTATCAAACATGCATTATGTTGTCTGGCCTCACAGCTACCAAACAAATGATAGCTTTATGCTGAAAATCTCCTCACTCTTTATCAGTGACATTGTTGAACATTCACGGGTCGAGTCCCTGTGTTGTTTTTCCACCGCACAACAGAACCGTGAAGATAGGAGGAGCTATCTGAAGTGACAAAAAATAATGCCACCGCTGTGGTGACATTAACATTGACAGCTCAAATTCACAAAAGCACTGCTTTCCCCATAACATTAGCTACAATTTTCTTACTTCTACCTAGGCGTTTGGGACAATTTATCTTTGTGTTTATATCTGTGTTTTTATGTATGTCGCTGAAAAAATATGTCCAGCATGAGCTACGAGTAGTAGCCTAGTGAACGATATTTGATATTCCGATCGCTATTCCAATATGAACATTACCAATGTAATACAGCCAACGTTTTAAATATATGTCTATAGCAACGCTCGACACTGGGCATGTTTTGTCTTCCATTTGTTTCCCACACATACTCAGACTAGCTTTGCCTCTGAGAACTCATTTACCAAAATCACATCACAGTCCCAGCCCAAGCAAACATAAATCTCATATGCGTTTGAAAATGGAACGACTTACGAAAAAAACTCTCAAAGGCACAATGGTGAAACAGGAAAGCTGTGTTTATTCCGTAATGTGATTAAGACGTTCAACAAAAACAGTTGAATCTTTAACCTTGAATTATAATTTTTTCAACATTTCAATAGGCTAAACTAATATTGGGAAAATGGTTTTGTTTGGGTTCCCTTAATTCACTTAATATAATGCTTATTATATTATATCTGGAACACATAGGCTATATAAATTATCATTTTTCCACCCATGTGTTTTGTTACATTGCGTGCTATATCGGAATCGCATTATGTAGCAAGATTATCGCAATATGAGATTTTGCCCATATCGTGCAGCCCTAGCTACGAGCGAAAAAAATTAAATACGAGTGTCGATTTATGAAGGCGCAAAATTGTTCAAACACTTTGCTATTTGACACTGTTCAGTTCTGATCAGATTCAGATCCTTTTGTTTCAAATTCCTGGATTTAGCTCGAGCATCGGTGAAAATACTGTGCTGGTGATGGGATGGTTCAAACCACTGTGGAGAGTCAGCCAGAACTCTGGCTTTGCTTATTGGTGGGGTTCCAATGACCAGGCCGTGGTTGCAATGAAAGGTTTTATTCACATTCATCAAGGTGCAATGTGTGTGTGTGTGTGGCGTAGTCTCTGAATATAAAAAAGATATAGAAATATAAAATTAGCTATTCATATAATACACCTTATCAAATATACATGTTGCCAATAATATCTACTTAAACATAAATAAAGAGTTCTACATTCACTATTAACATACTTAACCTAGTCTGTAGGATAACCTATAGCAGGCTTACTCAACAGGCGGCCCGCGGGCCGTATGAACCTTTATTTTGTGGCCCGCAACATGCCTGGTTATGAATGTATAATCATTATAATTAGCTTCATAGGCCATAAGGTGAACCCGTTTTTCGTTTCATCTCGTTCCCATCAAACCCGACTACAAACTTTTTACTACAACATCTATTGGTGTTGAACGAGAAAATAAAAGTTATACTCGTGGAATCCTGCAGTTATTTTATAATCAGTGTTTAAATTTGGTACTAGTACGTCCTGGGCGTAATCAGAGTTTGTTCACGAGTGGTGAAGCGGCCGTCACGTGATCCCGCTAGACCAGGGGTCAGCAACCTTTACTATCAAAAGAGCCATTTTTGGCCCCTCTACCACTACATAAAATTCATCTGGAGCCGCAAAACCAATTTGACCCTTAAAATGAAGATAATACAGTGTATAAAGTTTTATAGTTATACTATATATACAGAGGGATTGGAATTTATTCAAAAGCTTATTTCTAGTATGTTTGACAGAAGTTATCAAGTTTAAGGCAAAAGGAGGTCATACAAGATACTAATGAATTCCAATTTTTTTGTCCATATCATGGAAAAATCACAAAATACTAAAAAACGTATTATAGGAACTAAAATAAGAAATAAAATGTGTAAATATGTGTGTTTGTCACCCACTATAAAATAACTATCGTTTGTTGCATTTGTAAAATTATAGAACATTTGTAAAATTATAGAACAACAAAAACAAATTATATTCAGTAACTGACATCTTATTGCTGTTTTTACCTGTTATAACAAAGGAAAACCTCAAACTCTTATGAAGAGGAGAAAAAAAACACTGGCATGTGTAGACCTACTTTGAAATAAAACACAGAACCATGCAGGTCTATTTGAGCTCTTCCCTTATTTGCATAACAGCGCTGTCTGCTCAATATCGTTTACATCACTTCACTCATCACAGGCGATTGAGTATGCTGGAGCTGAATTAATCTCCTCAATTTGTTGACTGGTAATGTTTTCTGCCATCTTAATGGTCCTGTCCTTGACGGTCTTTGCAGAGAGAGGCATATCTCAAATTGTCGGAACAATTTCACGTTTGTTTTTGAAGTCCGAGAATAGATGTTCTGATATTTTAATGACTGATTCTTTCATGTATTCTCCATCTGTGAGCGGTTTTCCACGCCTTACTATCTCCTGAGCTGCCACAAAACTAGCAAGCAGTAGTTGAGTTTGGAGATTTGATCCACTTCTTGAAAGTAGATTTGCTCTGCTCAACTTTCCGCAGCAGTTCCGAAATTGCTTTTTTTCTTTCATCTCCAGCTTGGTACTTTTCAGCAAATGCTGTGGGTTTGTTCTGGAAATGTCTTTCAACATTACATTTTTTGTTGTTTGCTAATTTCTCACCACATATCAAGCATACAGGTAAGCCCGCATCGTTAGGAGTGAAAGCAAATAAATCTGTCCATGCTGAATTAAACTCTATTTTCCTCCGAGTTTTTTCCTTTTTTGGATTTATCCATGGTTAGTTTACCTGGGGTTGGAAACTCAAGATTAGCCACCTTCAGACGGCAGGGAGAGGCGCCGGGGATGTGACGCATATTTTAATTGACGAAATATTAAACACTTTTTTTCAGTGTCACAGTATCACCTCGATCTCCAAAATAAGGTGTTCCCTTTGAAAGAAAAAATAAAATGAAAATAGCCGTTGTTTATTTCCATTATTTATTTATTTTGTTCAAAGCTGCAGGGAGCCACTGCAGAGGGGCTGAAGAGCCGCTGGTTGCCGACCCCTGCGCTAGACCAATAAGGTGGCCGCTTTTTGGAACTAGCTTCCAAGATGTCTGCCTCCATGTCGTTAACAAGCAGTAGCGAAGATGATGGAAATCCTGCCATGCACTTTTTAAATGCATTATCCATAGACAACATCTGTATCCTGCAGTTTAGTTTAGCAGATATTGTAGGCAACTCGATCCTCTTATCTTGTTTCCGAAATTTAATTAAACATTGCTCGGTTTGGTCATACGCTACACTTGAGTCAGACTCTGTTTAGTGCTTTCAAAATGATATGTTGCAAGTTCAGGACTAAATAAAAGGTATCCAGGACGTTAATTTAACATTTCATCAAATTTCGGAAACAAGATAAGAGGATCGAGTTTTCAACTACGTTATATCCAGACATATGGTGAAGAAAAAAAACGACAGCCCTTGAAAAGCCTGCATTTTTGGGGTACGGCCATAGTCTCTCGTAATCGCTCGCACAGGGACACAGGCACATCTAGACCGCCGCTGCGCACGGGAATTGTAACATACCTACAATATCTGCTAAGAGGAAGGATCAGGGTAGTAGGCTATACATATACATTTATGGGTGCATATACATTTATGGGTCGTGACAAAAAATTTTAACTGCAGGATACAGACGTTGTCTATGGAAAATGCATTTAAAAAGTAGGCTAGTGCCCAGGTGTGAAAACAAATCACATTCGAGGCACTTTTTCTCAGTTCACCTTTTGCCTCTTCCTTCTTTATGGACGTGGCATGCATATAGCACTGTTTATAATCCCTTTTGCGCACTTTCGGAGGACTTTTGGCAGGATTTCCATCATCGTCGCTACTGCTTGTTAACGACATGGAGGCAGACATCTTGGAAGCTAGTTCCAAAAAGCGGCCACCTTATTGGTCTAGCGGGATCACGTGACGGCCGCTTCACCACTCGTGAACAAACTCTGATTATGCCCAGGACGTACTAGTACCGAATTTAAACACTGATTATAAAATAACTGCAGGATTCCACGAGTAGAACTTTTATTTTCTCATTCAACACCAATAGATCTTTTTTATGAAGTAAAAAGTATGTAGTCAGGTTTGATGGGAACGAGATTCACTTTCTAGACACATTTTCGGCGTTCACCTTTTGGCCTATCAAGGGAACTTGAACTTGAAGCCTTTTGTTTCCCTTGACAACCGGAAAGTTAACGATAGCCTATTTATCGCGAGAGCTCATCTGTCGACTCAAGGCGGCAAAATATTTTGCACCTTATTCGACGATGGCGACAAAGAAAAGAAAAGTGGACGATGAAAACAGGGTTTTCAACCCTGCGTGGGAAATATAATTTGTTTTGCGGGGAACACAAAATACAAACGATGCTAGGTGGGTTTCAAGCCCAGCAATCCATGTTCAGCGTTGTTAAAAGCAGTGACAACGTTACCGAGGCCTCCTTCAAAATCGCCTGGAATATCGCGAAAGCCAAGAAGCCAGCTACAGAGGGAGAATTTATCAAAAAGACATTTACAGACTGTGAGGAATCACTGTTTTCGGAATTTAAGAACAAGGACGACATCATCAGGCAAATCTCAAAGCTGCAGTTGTCTGATTCAACCGTGACCAGGAGAGTAGAATTAATTTCAGACGATCTCTTATTACAGTTGCTAAAAGACATTGAAAGTGCAGAGTACTTTAGCCTAGCATTGGATGAATCCACCGACTGCAACGACATCGCGCAGCTTATAGTCTGGGTGCGCTTTCTCAAAGGGGACAAATTTGCAGAGGAAATGCTGGCTTTTCTACCGCTAACAGGGCAAACACGGGGAGAGGACATTTACTCTGCACTGATCATTTTTTTCACGGACCAGGCAAAAACATCAACCTGAAAAAGCTGGTTTCTCTGACTACTGATGGGGCTCCTTCCATGGTAGTTAAGGAGAAAGGATTAATTGCTTTGCTCAGAAAAGATCCTGAAACGCCGGACTTCTTCTCATATCACTGCATTTTGCATCAAGAGCAATTGTACAGCAAGCTGAGAGGTGCAGAGCTCAAAGTGACAATGGACTCTGTGACACGAACAGTCAATTTTATTCTTGCGCACGCACTGAAACACAGACAGTTCCGTTCGTTGGTGGAAGAGTTTGAAAGTACATACACTGACTTGGCAATGCATGCGGAGGTCAGGTGGCTTGGTCGCGGAAAGGTCCTCGATCGCTTTATGGAACTGCTACCAGCTGTGCGCACATTTTTGGAAGAGAAGGGCCGACGTGATTTACTGGCACCCCTGGAAGATGACACATTCATGCACAACGCAGCTTTTCTGACTGATGTAACGTGTCATTTGAATTCACTCAATCTTAAACTTCAAGGGAAACAAAAGGTTTTGCCGACGATGCTGAATGATGTGGCTGCATTTGAAACGAAACTGAGCCTGTTTGTGCAGCAGCTTAATGAAGGAAATTACACACACTTTCCTGTTCTACAATCCCAAGTGTCACAACCAGGTTCATTTTCACCCACCCCTTACTGCGCCTACCTCACAGAGTTGAAAGAGGAGTTTTCCTCCCGATTCGCAGACGTTAAGTCCTTGAAACCCGTGTTGGCATTCACAGAGAATCCGTTTGCTTGTGACGTACAGACTACTTCAGTCTCAGTTACACCTGCGCAATTTGGAGTCGAAAGGGCTGCGTTTGAGGAGCAACTCATAGAGCTGCAGCACAACAACATTCTCAAAGAAAGACACAAGGAGGAGAGCATTGACACATTCTGGATATCCTGTGTTCTGAAGGACACATACCCTGCATTAATCCAGTGTGCTCAGAAAATTCTGACCTGCTTTGGATCCACTTATGTGTGTGAAAGCTCCTTCTCTGCCATGGGAATAATACAATCAAAGCAACGTTCCCGTCTAACTGACAGACATTTGGCAGACTGTCTCAGAGCAGCTACAACTGAGCAACAACCAGATCTGAAAGTACTTGTAAAAAGAATGCAGACTCAGATTTCTCACTAGGAATGCATTAAAAAAGACTAGCAAGACAAACTATTTACCACCCAAAAATGTTGTTGTTTTTTAAACTCAAATTGAGAATATTTGTTTCATATTCCATGATGCTTTGGAATGCATTAAAAATGACTAGCAAGACTATGCAGCATATTAAACGGCAGTATTAAATACAGTGAATAAAATTGTTCAAATATCTTAATAATAAGTTGTGGCCCTTTGCATCTGTTGTGGTTTAAATGTGGCCCTCTTGGCCTCTGAAGTTGAGTACCCTGACCTATAGAATACCGGAGCATCTTCTGTTTTCCCTCCTTTTGTAATTCTCGCGCGATTCAGAAGGCGCTCCCTCTCCTAGCCAGTGATTGGCTAATCAGTCCCCACAACCTTCAGCCTTTTTAACATTCGGAATGCATCGAAGCGATTTGTATATCTTAAAAAAAAATCTATTTATGTGAGGAATGGAAATGTTGTACTATGAAAATATATATTCTAATTGCATGGATGAAAATTATGATACTATACTTTGTCCTTACAAAGAAAACGTGTTTATTTCAGTTTTCGTAACACAAGCCTAACTCATAGAATGAAGCAAATCTGACAATAATGCCAAACTATATAATACTCTTCTATAATGGCCTACCAATAATATAAGTAAAGCTGAAAAACCATTGTGGTTGTGTCTGAGCCGGTCTGAGATTTAACGTGACGATTGCGCTTGACAAATCAATGGTCTACAGTATTGCTAGCTCCACCCTTAGGTCTTTGCTCAGCTCGGTAGTACCTTAACAGAGCAGTAGCTAAATTGAGCATGGGTACTTAGGTTTGGTACGGGTCACTTGGCGGTGGAAAAAGCAACACAATCTCTCAGAGCAGAGATTGGTCACTGTGCCGTGCCATACCGTACCGTCCGGTGGAAAAATGCTATATGTGACTGCAACTGACCAAGGATGTACTTTACAGCTGAGGTAGGCAGATAGGCATGTTAGCTGGGTTCATCCCAACCACAGGAAACACTAGGACTCCATGCTCAAATCTTTCAGCAAGAGGTACAAACTGACCAGCTCTTATTTTCTGGCATCAGTCTTCATGTAATATGAAGGATGGTTCTGACATCACACAACCTCCAGTTCATCAATCCAGTTCTCCACCATGTAGGCTTGCTCAAGTCATGTATCGGTCATGTCACTGTTTGCCAGACAAGACACAAATGAAGGCATCAACAATGAAATACAGAGAGAGAGAGAGCTTTGCTGCAGGACCAAATTAAAACTTTTCAGCTTTTACACTGAAGACAAGCATCCATTAAAAAAATCACAATGATAATCCCACTTCACTATACCCTCTTGGAAATACTTGTTGCATGTTGAAATCATAACCAGAGAAAAACATGATTGTTGAACTCACAACACACAGCTAGAGTAATTTAAAATATTCTCACCAAGGCTTTAAACTTTAAACAGTTTTCCACCAGAGTTAACTGTGATAATGAACTGGGGAGAAAACATCAGATCTGAGACCAGAAGGGGGTAACAGATATATGGGTCAGAACCTCTTCTGACTGACCTGTTCAATCTCTGTTTTCCAAATGCTTTAGTAAAGAGATATGATTTTAGTTTTCTTTAAAATCAAGATACATTTTATTTTTTTCATAAAAAACAAACATTACAAAAAATCTGCATAGAGGAAAATTTAAAACAAATACTTCAAATGAAAGCCAAAACCTTTTTTTTGTGGGGGGGGATTTTTATTAAATCAAACCAGAAAAAAGAAAAAAAGAAAAGAAATGAAAAATAAGCCTGGCACAAAGGCTTGAACTGTGATGGATACTTGCCATGTCTGGGACAGTATGAAAGGCCCCTCAGGGTGCTGTTTGATTCAATTTTCCATTTATCCTACAACCATTTACTGTGTATATATCCCTTGAGATTTAAATAAATGTACTCAGAAATTCTGAAAAGGTCAGCAAGAGATTCCAAGTGTTTAGTGTTGTTGAATATACAAAGCACACAGAGTAGACAAGGCAATACTTGTCATGTCCAACTAAACACTTTCTCTGTGGTTAATTTCCCCATAGAACACTCTCAGAGGGGCCTTTTAATGCACCTATGCGAGTGAAGTAGATTGGCCCTGATCACAGAGTATCAGCAGCTGGCTCAGGCATGCAGGTGCCTGCAAAGCTTCTACTACTTTACCTGGAAATGTAAGCAGCTAATAGGACAAAGGTATTTACTTGAATAAAAAAGAATCAGGTCAGGTCATAAAATCATGTCAGATCTAGGTAAACTCATCCTTTTGTCATAACGCTATGTGCAAGTCAGTCTAGACAGTCAGCGACACAAACGTTAGTGTACCCCGTACTCAATCGCCACACATTGGAGGTTATGTATGGGGCATTCCTACAGCTCTTACTTCTCCCTTACATTACCAACATCACAAAATACTGCATTGTATACATACATCAACATGCCTCTCCTATGCAGAAATTGAATAATTTCTCAAAAAACTGAAAAGTAGCTTGAACACGTGAGGATAAGGGTAAGTAACCTATTTATTTCCATGATCTGTAGAATTCATAAATGTCACATTTGCATTCTGATGGACCAATATGAAGTAGAATTTTAGCCCTTTGACAGGGCTATACTGAGCTAGTACCATTAGTACACACACACACACACACACACACACACACACACACACACACACACACACACACACACACATATAACTTTGTCTGATAACATGTATTTTCATTAACAGGGAATAAGGGGCACTGACCGAGAATGTATATTGTTTTACAAAAGATAAAAAGAGTATCATGATAAGAAAAAGTTCTGCCACTCAATATCTATTAATATGGCCTTAAGGACTTATAGTGGAAGACTTGAGTCACTACTTCAGTTAGTATTGTTAACACTGAGCAAGCCTCACTGGTAGTTGAGTCAGTTTAACAGTGTGATTACAATCATCAAGATGGCCACTAGTGCTTTTCGGCATGTGGCTTTTTCCCTAATGAGTCTGCTAGGACCACGACTGCAAAAATTTACAAGCTTATGTCAATGATCAACCTTTCACTGGGAGATATAATCAAGTCAATTTTTCACACTAACTGCAGCGAAGACAGACATCAACTAGTGTTAATTTTAAGAATATTCAAACTGTAAAACCTCTAGGAACTCTTTCCAAGCCATACACTCATCTTTTCAAATTGAGTTACAGCTTTTAAATCACAGTGGATGGAAAATATTGATTGAGAATCAATCCCTGGCAAGCAGCTGCCCTAGTCAGACAGACGCAGACCCACAAACATGTTTGTGTTTCTACATCAGTAAAATCAGCTCTGTTCTGTCCACCACTTGCTCGCTCTGCCATACACACTTCCATGCTCTGCCATACACACACGTCAAACAAAAGTTCTTAGAGAAATAGTATTTAAAGTCAAGAAATGTCCAAACCATTGAGCCAGGCCAACATGGAAATTGAAATAATTGAAATATTCTAATGCTAAAAAACTAAATAAAAGGGAGGAATAAAAAAAGACTATTAAAGGTAAGACAGGAAAGATTTGCGTGGCTAGTCTTCCCCAGAGGGAGCTTCCTCTTCCGATGCGTCGTCTTCTTCCTCGGGCACCTCCTCTGTCTTCTTGGGGGGAGGGGAATCTTTCATTTCCAGCTCATGCTCTTCCTCCTCCTCTGGGGGACTCTCAGGGTCTCCCTCCTCTTCTTTGGACTTCTCCAGGGCTTTGGTCACGCTGGGACGTCCCTTCCCCTTGCCTTTCATGGGGCTAGGAATAACTGCATAGAGGGAGTGGATAGAGCACATTCCTTTTTCAGGACAACTTGACTCACCCGAATGCCATAATGTGGTAAGGCCTAAATATACTTAACTTTAAATTTGCGTACGTGTACATAAAATGCCCACCACGCGTTATCCTGTGGCCGTTTGGTGCGGAGCTTGTGCACATCCTCAAGAATTGACGTTACGCATACACGAGCAACAATACCGGCATAAATTGTGGGGCAGTATAACATGTGTGATGTCCAGTCTACGACTGACTGAAGAGAAACAGGAAGAAAGTGAAGAAGAAGAGAGAAAACTGGTGGAAAATTTTGAAGTGAGGTTGACATAGCTGGTCCGCAATTACATGCATCAGTATGATGTGTCGTTGCCGCTGCATAGAGACAAATATGAATGCCAGAATAGCTGGCGAGAAATTGCCAACATTTTAAGCCTGGACATGGAAACATGAAAAAATAAATAGAAGCAGATCCGAGATCGCTATGTCCGAGCACAGAGGAAAATGGTGGATAAACATTACTTTAATATTTAACACACAATTGTCGTCAATTACTTGTGAACTAATGTTGTATTTGAGACTGAAACTTAAGGAAATGCAGCATTTGTCTTAATAATTGGGGAAAATATATATATTTAAGGCAATACTTAATATAGCTTTTCCTCTACGATTTAGTCCGCATTCCACATACAATGTTTATTAAAGTTAGTGTTAAGTAGTTTGGTAGTACGTCATAGTAGCATTAACTGACTGTTACACCTTTTTGGTTGTGAATTTAATATAAAGAATCTACGAAAATATTTGATTTTACAGCTCCAGTGATGATAGAACTGGCAATGATGTATTGATAAAAATGGACTGGTAGGTACACTTGATAATGTTTATCAAAGCCAAAACTTGACATTACATCAGCTCTCATTAAGTTATTGACGTGCAATAAGACAGCTAGCTATCTATTTGCTCAGCTAAAACACTGACATTTATAACAAGCTAACTAGGTAGCATGTGTGGTCATTCTGATAAAGTTAGCAGCTAAACCACATTTGTAATGTACGTTATCAAAACGTATCTGTGTCTGTTATCCAATCCACATGGTAAATAAACAGGAAAACCAGCAGTACATTACCTACGCAATTTCTCTGCTACCTAGTGGATATGGCTTTTAAACATCCAGACAGATGTAAAGTTTGCAGTGGAGTATGTGAACAATTCCGCTCGTGTTGGGTGAAATATACTTAAGTGAAGTATATTTAGGCCTGTATAGTGGATGTAGGGGAGGGGGGAGCTGCAAAGTGGCTTTTCCTGCTAAAGCGCTGGTTCAGTGCAGCAACATGACAGCATTGCCCATGTCTTGGAACAGAATCCTGACTGTGCCTGTGCCGACTATGGCTGGATGCACCACAGGATGGTGCACCATTGCCCATAGTATTGCAAATTTAACCAGAGCTTTCTATCACATTCCAGGAATACCCAATATTGAGAAACTGAAAATGTAAGTGGATAATTACTATTGCCAGGCTACACACCATTGTCAGGCCTGACCAATATGCAGGCATTTAGCATCTGGTTTGTAAAAGCATAATTCCCATACTGGTTGTTCTTGTTTATTTATTTAATCAGTTTTATTGAATAAATAAAATAATTCTTACCCAAATCTTTTTCACAAAGCTCCCCCCCACCCATCTCCTTTTCACACTGCTTCCATGAACCCTCCTTACATAGAACTGTGATATCAACAACAAGCAACCCAACAACAACAACTACCCACCCCCCACCACACACACATCACACACCAGACCTCAACTAGGACACCCTACCAAACCCAGTCATGCAAAGTTGAGGCCGGGAAGTCAGATATACACTCTTCCATGCACACTCACCCCCCGTCCACTCCCTTCAATTTCCATAGACATCTCCACTCGTACTCACCCATCCAAACACACCACAATAAAAAACATTACCATTACATTACACAACCAACTGGAGGGCCACAAAACAAAGGGACAACCAGAATTGACCATGTCCACCATGGTATTAATGTATGAGTATTAATGACCGTTGTATAGCATAGGCAGCAAATGAAAGACATGTCAAAAAAAGTCAATAAATAATAAAAACCAAAAAGAAGTCAAAAAAGAAAATCCCCAGCAAAATATGAGGGAAAAATTCATAAATGGATGCATTATACTGTTATTCTTGAGGCCATAAAATCTAGATGGGATTGGCAAACGTATCTGAAATCCTCCAATCTACCTTTAAGGTTATAATACATTTTATATAAGGGTTTATAACATGTCATTTCATTTACCCACTGAACCAAACAAGGAGGACTAGTTGACTTCCAATATAATACAATTAATTTTCTAGCTGCTATCAATGTATCTTTTTCCATACCTGTTCCACCAAACCTGTTCGATAGTACCCAAGAGATAGATGGGTTAAAAAGGAATGAGAGTATGCAAATGTTAAGAGATTGTATCTATAATAGAGTTCCAAAATGTAGAAAGAAATTCACAAGACCAAAACATGTTAAAAAGTACTTTTTAGATTTTTACAATTGCAATACAGAAATTATATTTCATCATTCATTTTCTTATGCTCAAAAAATGCATTCTCCTACATTACTAATACAGTTGTTCAATTGTTCAGAAAAACATATTTTGTACTTTTTTGGATCACAATTATTCACACCCCTAACTATTCTTTTAAATGTAATCCAACAAAAACAAATCTTCATAAATATACAACTTATTTGAAATTAATTGTAAGGCTATGGAAATATACAGTGGCCTACATTACCTTCCTGTTTCCCTAGGGTATAAAAAGGAGGGAACACAGATTTGAAATACTGTGGTCAGCCATAATCATGGTGAAAGGAAAATAAATCCCTGAAAGCATGAGACAAAAAGTTATTGACCTCTATAGACCACAAGATGGCTAAAAAAAAATCACCGCTTTCCACTGTCAATTATTAGGAAGTTTAAGGCCACTTAAACAGTGGCTAACCTGCCACATAGAGGGTGCAAGTCTATCTTGCCCACACGTGTAGTGAGACGGAAGGTTTGAGAGGCAAAAAAAAGTCCAAGGGGCACAGTTCAAGATCTCCAAAACAAACATGCATGTTTGCAAGAGTTGCAAGAAGGAAGCTTCTTTTGAAGACAATTCACAGAAAAAGGCATCTTGAATTCACCAAAGTACACTGAACTACAATAGGAACTGTGTCTTGTGGTCAAATTAAACAAAAATGTAGCTTTTTGGACATGCACATCAGCGTTATGTTTGGTGTCCACAAATAGGCCGTAAGGTGAACACCGAAAATGTGTCGAGAAAGCGAATCTCGTTCCCATCAAACCGGACTACATACTTTTTACTTCATAAAAAAGATCTATTGGTGTTGACCGAGAAAAAAAAAGTTCTACTCGTGGAATCCTGCAGTTATTTTATAATCAGTGTTTAAATTCGGTACTAGTATGTCCTGGGCGTAATCAATAGCTTGTTGACGAGTGGTGAAGCGGCCGTCACGTGATCCCGCTAGACCAATAAGGTGGCCGCTTTTTGGAACTAGCTTCCAAGATGTGTGCCTCCACGTCATTAACAAGCAGTAGCGAAGATGAAGGAAATCCTGCCAAAAGTCCTCCGAAAGTGTGTTTAGTGCTTTCAAAATGATATATCGCAAGTTCAGGACTAAATAAAAGGTATCCAGGACATTAATTTAACATTTTCTTGTTTCTGGTGAAATTTCATTGAAATGTGTCAATGCGAAATGCAATATTTTTGACCCGGAATGTGAGATATCTTTGCCCAAATGCTCACTGCCTGCGCAATATGTAATTATGTGATTAATTGATTATGTAATGTAACTTCAGATAAGATAGATTTGTTCTTGCACTTACCTCAGCACTGGTTATGCTCTTGGATGCTTGTTTAGTAGGGAGATGTACTTATGATTTCCGGTGACTAGCAGTTCTCTTGCTTACCTACGTTAAATGCACTTATTGTAAATCGCTTTGGATAAAATAATCTGCTAAATGCCTGTAATGTAATGTAATGAATGGGAACAAAAAACGAATATCATATGCTGATGGTTCTGCTTGCAACTTTATTCTTGCAGCATCTGTGAGGCCATTGACAGCTACAGTACATATAGAACCGTAGGCAGAGGTCTATCTCGACCGAGATTTGACAATGTAATGGACATTCAATGATAACAATGCACAATTTGACTACATTACAGAGGGAATAGAGAGAGGGCTACAGAGCTAAGAAGAAGCAACAAAGGTTAAAGTTTGATGACACAGAGATGCCGTTCTGAAGCAATACATGCACAAATCTGTACAAGTACTCTGATGAGATATTTTGTGATGTTAAATGAATCTAAATAAAAGTTTATTTGGGCTTCAGTTTGTACATAGCACATGGAGAACTATGTCACTGCGTGACTGTAATGGAAGGTTTACAAACTCTCAGTGCTATTGAAGATCTGACATGTGATCATGAGGAATGTGACACCAGGGTGTTTTTACATGCACAACATGCTGCACAGGAATATCAAACTGTAGTCATCAAGAGCCCTGATACTGATGTGGCAATGATTGCTGTAAGTCTGCAGACAGATTTACCATGTAGGTTGTATTTTTTTCACGGGAGTTGGCAACAGAACGAGGATCATTGACTTAGCTAAGGTGTCATCAGCTCTTGACACGAGAGTGTGTTCGGCATCGGATCCATACCTTTTCTGGTTGTGACTCTACAAGTGCCTTTTATGGCAAGGGCAAAAGAAAGACATTTTCTGTTGCTTGCGAAAAAGATGAATACCTGACTGCCTTTACAAATCTGGGTAGCAGCTTTAACCTGGACCAGTCTACCTTTGCAATACTTTGCAAATACGTGTGCCACCTGTATGACCAGTCAGCTGCTGAAAATGTGAATGAGGCACGATACAAGGCGTTCATCAGCCTTGCCAGAACTATCCATTCCCCCCACAAGTGACGCCCTGTACCAACACTGCAAAAGGGCAAACTACCAAGCAGCAATAATGAGATCATCTCTTAAAGCTAAGATGTGTGCCCCATCACCTGCTGGCAATGGATGGCACCTTGAGGATGGGGACTTAACAGTGACCTGGATGACTAGAAATCCTGCCCCTGAAAGTGTGTTGCAGGTAGTCCACTGCAGTTGCAGGCAAGGCAAATGCGAGACAGGAAGATGTTCCTGTATGTCTGCAAGACTGTCTTGTACAGATTTATGTCGGTGCCAAAATTGTGCAAATGTTTTCAAAGAAACTGAGGAAAGGGCTACATGTGATCATAGCTCTCCTGATAGTGATAGTGATGACTAAGAAACTTGCCGTGTTACCTGGGAAATGTGGGGTGGGGGTGGGGTGTTTCTGATCTATAGACTTGGACACTTTTTTGTCTTGCTTTGACACAGACTGCTCTAACTGTTCATAAAGATTATGGTTTTGTTGAGGTGTACTTTTGACTTTTATTTAAATCAAATAAACTTTTATTTAGATTAATTTAACATCACAAAATATCTCATCAGTGTACTTGTACAGATTTGTGCATGTATTGCTTCAGAACGGCATCTCTGTGTCATCAAACTTTCACCTTTGTTGCTTCTTCTTAGCTCTGTAGCCCTCTCTCTATTCCCTCTGTAATGTAGTCAAATTGTGCATTGTTATCGTTGAATGTCCATTACTTTGTCAAATCTCGGTCGAGGTAGACCTCTGCCTATGGTTCTATATGTACTGTAGCTGTCAATGGCCCCACAGATGCTGCAAGAATAAAGTTGCAAGCAGAACCATCAGCATATGATTTTCGTTTTTTATTCCCATTCATTACATTACATTACAGGCATTTAGCAGATTATTTTATCCAAAGTGATTTACAATAAGTGCATTTAACGTAGGTAAGCAAGATAACTGCTAGTCACCGGAAATCATAAGTACATCTCCCTACTAAACAAGCATCCAAGAGCATAACCAGTGCTGAGGTAAGTGCAAGAACAAATCTATCTTATCTGAAGTTACATTACATAATCAATTAATCACATAATTACATGTTGCGTAGGCAGTGAGCATTTGGGCAAAGATATCTCACATTCCGGGTCAGAAATATCGCATTTCGCATCGACAGATTTCAATGAAATTTCACCAGAAACAAGAAAATGTTAAATTAACATCCTGGATACCTTTTATTTAGTCCTGAACTTGCGATATATCATTTTGAAAGCACTAAACACACTTTCGGAGGACTTTTGGCAAGATTTCCTTCATCTTCGCTACTGCTTGTTAACGACGTGGAGGCACACATCTTGGAAGCTAGTTCCAAAAAGCGGCCACCTTATTGGTCTAGCGGGATCACGTGACGGCCGCTTCACCACTCGTCAACAAACTATTGATTACGCCCAGGACGTACTAGTACCGAATTTAAACACTGATTATAAAATAACTGCAGGATTCCACAGTAGAACTTTTTTTTCTCGGTCAACACCAATAGATCTTTTTTATGAAGTAAAAAGTATGTAGTCGGGTTTGATGGGAACGAGATGAAATGAAAAACGGGTTCACCTTATGGCCTAAAAGAATTAAAGTAATCCCAAACATACATGCAAAGCAACTAAGAAATGGAACCCAAGAATCTGAAGGAACTAGAACAAAACTGCATGGATGAATGGTTGAGGATCCCCCCAAGAAGTTCCATCACCTCGTACGACACTACAGAAGGCAACTACTTGCTCTTATAATGGGCAATTGTAAAATTGTGAGCCGTTCGATTGTGATTCGTGCCAATGCATTATTATTAAAGAATATAATTTTCCACATTTTGTGAGGATAAAATAAAGCTCATTACTTACAATTTATTTTATATGATCTGTTTTGTTCATCTTTATCAAGGGTGTGAATAAAAATGGAGTCTTACTATACATGCAGCAAAAACAGAAAGGAAACAATATTTCAGAGATGCTGCATCCAATTCATAATTGAAAAAATAGTTCAAACAATATATGCAAAAACCCCATTAGATCAGTAAAATGCCAGTATGCTATTATAGCCATCAGGTTGAATAGGAACTTCCCAGAACCTACTGCAGTAAAGGACCAGGTCTCTACTAGGGACGTTAATGGTTAATCAATGATCAATTAATCTCCATTAAGAATTTGATCAATCAAGCATATCAAATTAACGATTATGTATCACAGCACTGTGGAGTTATCCAATAGCATAAACCCTAGTGAGTGGGAGTACAAATAATAATTTACTGAAACTGGCATAATCCGTCTCAGTTCATTGTCGGTCTAACATTCATCGATTTGAATGTTATTTGATGGGGTAAAGTGGCACACTGGGATTCTTAGCACAAAAGCCTTTAGTTTTTGTTTTAGTCATTGTCTTTTAACAATGCAAATAAAAATCTAGTATTCATCTACCAATGTTTTTAAAGGAATTTCAATTTCAACATGAACGTGGAAAAACAAACCTGGAATGGCATTGTGCCCTTCTCATGTCATGTCAGACTACTCATTTCAAAGAGGCGTTTGGCCAGTTGGGAGCATTCTTTTCTCAAGACCAAACAGAAATCTAATGTGCCAGCACAGTGATGGGGACACTGTAAGATGAGACATTAAACCAAGGCCCTGACTCACTTTGGGTTGAAGACTGATTAAAGATCTCATAACACTTAAGTAAGGATGTTAAACCTTTTATCCTGGTAAAATTCCCACAAAATATTCTCCCTACATCAGGCCACCAAATCATTCCCCTTATTATCCTACAATCCCTGGCATTCCCTACACACTTTGATTCCCAAGGTTGTCACTGCAAAATAAAATAGATTTCTCAGTTAACCACTTGGTAAAATAAAATTAATCAAATATCATTAGAAAAATTACACTTAAACAGGTCGTGTTGTACCTGTGGCCTTTAGTCTGGGCTTGGGGGATTTATTCTCCTTCCTCTCTGGCCTGCTTCTCCTAATGACCTTCTTGCTCCTCTTCTTGGAACGGCCATAGTCGCTGTCATCGTCGTCGTCCACCATGAAGTCCTCGTCACTGCCCTCTGACTCTGTATGGGGATGGGGGATGTTAGTGAGGTTCAGAGTCAGTAAGGCTTGTTGGAAATCGTATTTCCTCCACAGACAAAACTGAGTCTGACTGTGATGGGCCAGGGCCTAGTAGTAGGCCTGAAACCCAGGGGTCAGCCACAGGGATGGTTATGTCCCTTTATGAAACGATGGAGACAGCTGGGTGTAATGACCCAGCCTGTTGGAGGTGGACTGTACATGCCCAGGCCTCATGTAAGGAGTGCGATTATTATTAGGCCAAGCTGGTTGATGAGAGAACACCAGCTGTAAGGAAAGTACCCATGATTCTGACACTGATGCAACTGTAATCAAGTTTCTATAACTGTGTGCAATGTACTAATGTGATTAATATAGTCTCATGGAAAGTACCTAGAAAACCTATAGTGAAGTGTAACCATATTAGAATATGAATGTGTGCTAAACCCTAATAAATGAATAGGAGCCACTGTTCTGCACTCTGAGCCAAACCCAGGATGGATGGGTTCCTCTGTCAGGTCTGGGTCCATTCAAGGTTTCTGAAAAACCCCAAGGGAGTTTCCCCAGAATAGAGAGGGAGGGTTTTTTGCCTTGGGAACAGTTTTTCCTTGCCATCGTTGCTTTTGAAGCGTACCTGTCGGAAGCTGGGGCCAGAGATGATCAGAACTGGTTATGTGTAGTATATAATCAATATATCACAGTATAGAGTCTATGATAAAGGAACACTTGAATGATGTGTCTGCACTGGTGTATGACATATCTGTAATCTGATGCACATCTGTAATCTGTCTGTTAAAAGTTTGAATTTAGGTAAAGAATGTAACCTCACACAGATACACTAGAAGGTGATGTCTGTATAATCACACACAACGCGGTCACAAGATGTATCACAGAATGTATTGAGTTATTTTGTATCCCTGTAATGTGCTTAATTGGCTTAGTGTGTAATAGTAAAAAACATGTAATAAACCATTATTTTTAAAGTGTATTAGGTTAGCGGAACCACCATTGTATAATGGTGAGATAAGACTTGGCAAAGCCACTATGGTTTAATGACCAGTTGGGGGTTGGAAGGATGGGAGTGACCATTTAAGATAGGTAAACCACCATTGTTTCCGAGTGGCTAGTGTCAAGTCAGCACAAATGTAAACCAATTAGGACCGACCAGAGATATAAACCAATGAAGTGTAACTGTTAAAAAAGTATATAAGATGTTGTAAAACAGAGAGACATTGGAACAACTTGCAAGATGCTCTCGGCTTTGTGATTTCGTTTGGAATAAAAGTCTGATACTCTGAAGATCTTCTGCCTCAGCCTCTTCTCTGAATTTCTGAATAATTGAACAAAAAGGACTTAGAAAATAATTTGAAAAGATTCTGAAAACCGGGTAAGACTAATTTTCCACAACAGGCTAATCTGAGACACAAACCCTTTAAAACACAAATTTCACCCAAAGACTTAAAAAATGTATTTACCATCACAGATGATGAAAAAACACCCAAAGCATGGTACATGTAATACCCTGTTTGACAAAGATTTATACTAATTGCTCTGAATGACATAGGTTGGAAGAGCTGCTAATTTAACATGAAAAGTATATATATCGGCAATCATGCTCCCAGTGCCTTGTGATTATCTTTACGATTTCAAAATCAATCATCTATACATGTGCAGATAATTATCCTCCATGGGAACAATTTTTCCATTTATCAAACTATCTTGGAAGAGAGTGTATGCAGCCATTTCTGTTTCCCTTGCCTCAAGCTCCCATGAGTCATTGTCTGTGATATGTTGTTGAAATGCCTTATGGGAATTGTATTACAACGGAACATCCAAAGATCAAGTGTGACACTCTTTAAAAAGATTTGATGTACATGTTGTGCAATTTGATGTATTTAATGTACAAAAACCTATGTCATGACAAGCTGTATTTGGCACAGATTACTACCACAATAACGTAACAACATATGGATTGAATTAAACGTGGTGAATTTTTATTTTAAGTGAACACTTCATTGAGCTGTCATTATGAACTCTGCCATTTTCTGTGCTTCCTTTACATGTGGAGGGACTGTACATTACACAGAAACTGTATGATTGAAATTTCAACAATTCAACAATTTCATTGAATGTAATTTTGTATGCTTAACATTTTTCACCAAAAGACATCCACAAACGCTTAAAATATGACCCACAGGAAATTACAACAAAGGAATGCCCCTCTGTGTCACTCCTTTCCACCTTCCCATAGGATACTGTAAACCGGAAATACAGAACTCAAGCGCAACTAACAAAACTTAAACTGCAATCGTCATTCTTTCTCTGTCTATCACCAGCACCTCAAACAAGAGGCCATGCCAGTTCTCTCCCTCCATAGGATGCGTGAATACACACATCGAGAGAAGTTCTCTCTGAAGCACAGAGCACACAAGAGAAAAGTTATTTGAACAGCAACGGAACCACAATAGAGATCGACCTCCACAAACTGTGCTGTGAAAGGGTACAGCTGCAATATTGGACATCTTAGTGGTACAGAAGTGGCCAGCTCCCTTTGTCAAGACTCATCACCGACAATCAACTTCAGGCCCTGGAAAAAGAACCAGAGACTGCAAATGGCACAAAGTAAAGCTGTAACAAACTGGGCATGAACATAGCATAACTTAGCAACAGACTGTCATGTAGCTGGCATATCGGCTCATTCACTGTCTGCGTTAGTACTAAAACACACTAAACACAGACCCATGTCTTCAATGCATTGTCTACTAACCTGGTTATAACCCACCATTCTGCCTTCAACCCCTTAGTTGTGATTTGATTAAGATGAACTAACTATTAATATTGCAATTTAATTGTAATTATTAATTTAATTATTAATTTAAATTCCAATTTTATAGTTAAAACCCTCGTGATGTCCTCATATTCTGTATACACCCCATGTCCTCCGGGTCAAAATGACCCGCCTTCACTAAACCCCCAATATAAAGCAGCTTAATTGAATTTTAAACACCAAATCTATTTTGCCTGAAGAAACAACTTGTCATTCACCACAAATTGTGTGAATACCTGAATTTTCCCTCTTCACATGGCAGAAAGACTGCACTTATTCAGGAGACACCACTCGTTTCTATGACACTGTCAATTGTATTATTTTTTACTGTATAGGTAGTAAGCAATATTTGTATAGTATTTCTATAGCTTAAGAAAGTAGCAGAAATGTGCAAAAAGTAGTTTTGAATCCATTTTTATTTATCCCAATAAGTCAGTTTTTTTTGTTAGTTTTTTTTTGGCAGTGAACAATGTAATAAAATATACAAAACTAAAATGTGACCATGTGAACCAAACAACATAACTCAGTCAACTAATTAGCACATGTAGGGCAGTATGCAAGTGCACAGCCTTTGCAGATATAGTTCTTACACCTGCAGCACACAGTATGTGTTTTACAGTCCTTCTTTGGTGGGCAGAACTGACACCTCTTCCTCTTACTTGCCCCAGCTGGGCATTGCCTTGCCTCATATATAGTGCCATTTTTGTGGTGTGTAACTGACTCTGTGACTGTGATTTCAACTCAATTTGACTGTCGGGTCGTTTTGACCCGAAGACAATAGTAGTACCTTTTTTTGTACAGCTTACATGGAAATATTAATAAAGGCAACATTTCACTTTTTCTAATGTTGGGGTCAATCTAGGAAAAGTCATCAAATTTCAAGTTGAAAAAATATCATTTAGGGAATTTTTCTCTGCTGTTAAACACAGTGGCAGGTCATTTTGACCCGAGGACAACGGGAGGGTTTTAAGTACATTTCATGTGACTGATATACTAAAACTGATGCAACTGATATTATAAGAGTACTTGTATTTTTGCCTGCTACCATGTAAGGAATAAACAAGCCTTACATTGTGCTGTCAACCATATTAGAATTCTAATTCCTAGAGGGATAGCCCCTACACGCCACTCTTGCATGAAGACACACAAAATCGCACGCACAATCTGATAAACCTTCAGGGTGGCTGTAGACTTCTGCAGAGACAAATACATGTTCTGCAAACCAACCCAACTCCAAAGTATTTCTACTTTTACCTTTGACAGCTTGACACTTCCTTATGATTATATTATATTATAATACCAAAACAACTCTTTTGACTGCAATTGTATTACACAGACCCCGATTAACCTTAACCAAGGATCAGCCACAATGGAAAACACTGAGTCGCAGGTGCAAATTATCTCCTCGTCAGAACTAATCCTTCCCCCCGAGGGTTGCGAATGCCCCATGGATTCAATTCTCTAAGTGGGACTTACGGTCCATGAGGGCGTCCTCACGGTCCTCGTCCTCGCTGCCCCCATCGCCCAGTAGCATCTCCCTCTGTTTGGACACTGCCTTGGAGGCAGCCTGGCGTACCTGCCGCACCTTCTTGCTCACCTGGTGATCATCATCACTGTCATCTGTAGGGAACCCGACCACCCCAAAAACACAGTCTCAAGAAAGGGTTCCAGTCATACTCTGAGCAGGAACAACCTAAATAAATACTGATGGCTACTACTCGAGTACAAATCCATCTGGATCCACTGAAATGTACCAGTAATAGAAAGTACTAATGATGTTAATGATTTATCGATGATCGACTAATCGCCGTTAAGAATTTGATCGAACGAGCATATCAAATTAACGATTATGTATCACAGCACTGCGGAGTTATCCAATAACACAAACTCTAGTGAGTGTAATAATATTGCTTTGAAACAACAGTTGAATTTATCAAATATATCCAGCAATATTTTACAAAAGAAATCACTTACAACAACAAAACTTTTTTGTCATATTTTGTATAGCCTAACGTTACCCCAGCCGACAATAATGTGGTCTCTTGAATTCGCTGAGCACAACGTTACTTCCACATTTCTCTGAGTTTTTGGTGAAATCTTTTTTTTTGGCACTACAGTATTTATGTAGTGTCCTGTTCCTGTTCCTGTTCCTGTTCAATCCAAGATGGCAGCTTGGCTCTTTGTCTCTGTTCAGTGCTTGTTGATCTTTTGATATTTTATTAGATTTTAGCATACTGTAGGACCTTTTATATATATATTTTACTCCTTACCAAGGTTTATTAAACATAGTTGCTGATTTTAATTTTTCTTTGGTCTATCTGGATATTGGAACTTTTTAATCCTCATACAAGCTTCTAGGCTATATTCTGGCCTCAGCTATTGGCTTTCTCCACCAGGCCAGGCCTAGGCTGCGGCAACAGGCCACCTACTTCAGGCCAAGCCCAGGCTCCAGCAGCAGGTCAGCCATCACCAGGCCAAGCCCAGGCTTCTACAACTGGCCACCTACCACCAGGCCACTCTGGGAGGCTAACTACTACATCCACAGAAACCCACCTGAGCTTGTTCAACGAAGTGGGCCCAGTTTTATGGGCCCGTGTCGCCTAGCCTCCAGCTCAGTCCAGGACCCATCTTCTTCATTGGATGTGGCTTTCTTCATCTACCCTGCTCTACAGGTCGTGGCCTATCTATCTACTCAGCCGGCGGATTCCTACTTCAGCGGCTCTTTTTGACTGCGGCCTACTTCTGCGCTCTGAGACAGGTCTGATCTGCTCTGAAGCTTACATTACTTTATGCACCATGACTTCTTCAAAGGGTCAGTGGTTCTCAGCTGCACTACTGTTTCTGTTTATGAGTAGCTCTGCCACTTTTAATCCACCCTGTTGTGATCTTAGTCAGTTTACCAACTATTTGCATTTATCGTGCACTATGTCTCATTTGGAGTTGGTTGATAAGCCTATGAATTATGGACTTCTACCTGGAGGGTCACAAGTCAAATCAAACTATTTTACTATTTTACAATGGATTTGTGCCTCCCTTGATCCCTCCCATGTGTACTGCCTCTCTGATGTTTTTAAGAAGAAGTCTCGTGTGCTGGTTATTTTGCTGCTCTTGTTATCGGGTAATATCGAATCGAATCCTGGCCCGTTGTCTTGCTCTAATTTGCCTACTCCTGCTGATTTTAAAGAAAGAAATGGTCTTGGATTAGTGCACGCGAATGTTAGAAGTTTGGTCCCGAAAATAGATTTAGTCCGTGCTTGGGTTCAGTCTTCAGATCCTGATGTTTTGGTTTTATCTGAAACTTGGTTAAAAAATCCATCTCTGATAGTTCAATTGTTATTGGTTATTATAATTTGTTTTTCGTGCAGATCGCTTAAGTAAGGGAGGCGGAGTTTCTATTTACGTAAAAACAAACTTCAATGCCAAGGTAATCAAATCTTTTTCCAAACCTAAACTTTTAGAATTTCTGGCAGTATGGCTCTCCCTATCTAGTGACTGTAACATTACGGTTATTGGCGCTTACAAGGCTCCCTCCGCTTCAAAAGAAGCAGTGTTTTTTATTTCAAGTGTTTTGTCAGAATTTAATGACTCAGAATTGGTCTTGATGGGGATTTAAATTGGGATTGGCTCACTTCTGCTTCAGATGGTCTTAAAGGAGTTTGTAGTGATCTGAACCTATCACAGCTTGTTAATTTGCCAACTCGTCCTAACTCGAAACATCCTAGGAAATCTATGCTCTTGGACTTAATTCTTACAAACAATCCTCATAAATTCTCGGCCGTTGGAGTATTTGCAAATGGTCTTAGTGATCACTGTGTGGTTGCTTGTGTCAGAGATGCCAGGCTTCCTAAAACAATCCTAAATCACGACTATAAAAAGAAATTACAGAAGGTTCTCAGAACAGGCGTTTCTGCACGATATATATTATGGTGATTTGGATAGAGTTAACTCGATCCCTGACGTGGACATTGCGTGGAATTATTTTCATTTCTTTTTCCTAGCCACCACAAATAAACACGCCCAACTTAAAAAGTATAGAATCAAAGGAAGAGATCACCCCTGGTTCTCTACAGAGCTCTCCGATTTAATTCATGACTGTAATGTAGCATGGGCTAAAGCCAGAGAATCAAATTCTGCTTCACTCTGGTCTAGATTTCGCTATTTTCGTAATAAATGTACTACTTCCATAAGTAAATTTAAATCAGAATTTTATTTAAACTCGATCTCTGAAAATTTAAATGATCCATCCAAATTTTGGAAAACAATTAAGTCACTTAACCCCACTGCTTCTGCTTCTCTCCCCCAGCTAATTTATCATTGTTCTCAGTCGATAACCGATAAGCAATGTATTGTTGATGTTTTTAATGATCATTTTGTTTCTTCAGGGTACTTGTTTGACCGTTTATATCCTGGTGTGAAATCTAGTGTCTTGGAATGCCGTTACTGCTGATGTCACTACAGGTTCTGGTTTTGTTTTTGAGTGTATTTCTACAGCTGATGTCCTCAGGGCTCTTAAAGCCATAGATCCCAAAAAGCCCTCGGGCCCAGATGGCCTTGACCCTTATTTATTGAGACTCTCAGCAGAATTAATAGCGGAACCCTTGGCCCACATTTTTAATATTTCCCTTTCTACAAATACCATCCCTAAAATTTGGAAGGAGGCCTATGTTTTGCCCATTTTTAAAGGGGGGGATCCCACTGACCTTAACAACTACCGTCCTATTTCAAAGATCTCGGTGGTTGCTAAGATAATGGAATCTCTGATAAATACCCAGTTAAAGGATTTTTTACAGGAAAATGGTTTGTTAAGCCCTGTTCAGTCTGGTTTTAGGTCGGGCCATAGTACTATAACTGCAGCCTCACAGGTGATAAATGACATCATACAAGCTCTGGATAATAAGAAACATTGTGCAGCATTATTTATAGACTTAACAAAAGCATTTGACACTGTGGACCATACGATTTTAATTAATAGGCTCCATGACATTGGCTTGAGTTTAAAATCTGTCAGCCGGTTTGTAAACTATCTCTCTGACAGATCACAGATAGTACTTGCAGATGGTAAGAGATCATCCCCCAAGTTAATTGCCAGGGGTGTGCCCCAAGGATCTATTTTGGGTCCAATCTTGTTTACCATTTATATAAACAATATTGGTTCAGTTGTGAAAAACTCCAATGACTCAAATATCCATCTGTATGCAGATGATACTATTGTTTACTCCTGTGCTGCTTCTTTGTCTAGTGCAGCCCTGAACCTCCAAGAATTGTTTAATTCGATCCAGGCTGATTTTAAAGATCTTAAATTGGTTTTAAATACAGGTAAAACCAAAGTTATGCATTTTTCAAGATCTCACTCTCAGCCTGCTATTCCCAACATCTCAACCCTTGAGGGGATCTGTATTGACCAGGTGGAGTCCTATAAATATCTTGGAATCTGGCTTGATGCAAAACTGACATTTAAAACACATATAGAAAATCTTGTTAAAAAACTCAAGATCAAACTTGGATTCTATTTTAGAAACAAAGCATGTTTTAATTTTGTTGCTAGGAAAAGACTAGTAATGGCTACTTACCTTCCTGTGATTGACTATGGAGATGTGCTTTATATGCATGCTTCTGCCACTTTGCTTCAAGCTATAGACGCTGCTTATCATGGTGCCTTGCATTTCATTTTGAAAGCTAAATCTCTGACCCATCATTGCCTCTTGTATGAATGGTCAGGTCTTACCTCATTATATTATCGGAGGTGGCTCCATTGGCACATCTTTCTTTATAAAGCCATTATAGGGCTACTCCCTGCCTACTTGAATTGCCTCTTCATTCGCATCACAAGTAGTTATAATTTGCGCTCTCAGCATGTGCTACTTTTTACAGTCCCTCGCGTTTCCACGGAATTTGGGAAGACTGCCATTGGTTATCATGCCCCATGGTCCTGGAATCAGCTCTAAAAAAAGGCAAATATGGCTGACTTCATTCCTCTAGCGGGTTTTAAAAGTTTGTTACAGTCTTTAAAAACTGAAGTCTGTAGCTGTTTTAATTGAGATTGTATTTTTGTATATTGTTATTTAATGTATTGTATTTCTTGTATTGTCGTTGTATTGTATTGGGAAACTTATGTTGCTGCCTTCTTGGCCAGGGCTCCCTTGTAAAAGAGATGTAAATCTCAACGGGACTCACCTGGTTAAATAAAGGATAAATAAAATTAAAAAAATATGCATCTCCGGGATATCGGATCCATTGGAATGGGTGTTGTCAGTGGCTAGTCTTACTGTAAACTGGCTGCGCACACAGCTTACTCCTGAACACATGGATATGCTTATATTCTTAAATAAAGGTTAGGTAGGCTCTCTTTTCTTTTCAAGTTGTCAAGCCTCTGCTACTGGACAGCCATTTTAATTTCAAAAGTATTATTGTTTTCATTGCTAGGCCTACTGAATGTTGTTTAATTTCCTTCATAATTTTTATTGTTTTATGCTGTTAAAATAGGCCTGTCTCAAAGGTTTGATTACAGCTTTGATTGAGGAAAAATTTGTATAGCATTTTGTATTCTCTGTCATATGCTACATTTAGCTTCTTTTTTAAAAATATTAATCGATTAATTGTTTGTTAACATGGGCGATGATCGATCAAGGAAATGTATTAAAATGAACATCCCTAGAAAGTACCTGTAATATGGAACAGGAAAAGTACCTGCATCTCGTTTCCTCTTTGGTGTCCGGCTGCTCACTTTCTTTCCCTTTTTGCCACTTTTGGTGTTGTAGTCACTGCCCCCTTCCTCGTCTTCCTCCCCTCCAATGTCATTGTCTTCATCACTACCGAAATCATCTGAAATTAAATGAACATGAGGGTGACCCAAAAGGTTGATCTATTATGCATTTTCAACACAGCAAACAAGGGTTTCAAGTCAGGAGGCAATACACTCCTGTCTACCAGTCTTGGTCTTCTCTTGCTGGGGAGGAATCTATTCAAATTCCATATGTACACTTTTCACACAACATTGCAAAGCCCTTTATTGTAGGCCCTTAAAGATCTTTGTGCTTATATCTACAGCCCTTTGCACTAATCATTTTCAAATTAGCCATAATCTGCATAGCGCATACCATTTATACAAAAGAGGTGCATTTCTCATTGATGAAAACTGAAAACGTAACTTTGTGAGTAGCTAAGCTCACCTTACCTCTGGTGAAACAAAGGCAATTATATTCTACTGCTGTGGACTCTCAGTCATTATAAGGGCAAACAACACATATTATTGCAGGTGCCAAACTGTAAAAGGTTCACAACTTACCTGCTGAATCATTTTGGGATTTTGAGAGTTTTTCATCAGACTCATCACTGAAAGAGGAAAAACAAAAAGTCTGTATGTGCAACAACCTACTATAGAAATAGTGCTCATCACAAAAAAGCTTATCAAAATGTCAAATAATACTCAAATTACATAATGAACTGCTGCTGTTGCAGAAAGAATTACCCAGTGGGTCATTCAATGAATGATGATTGAATGATATAGCCCCAAATGCCCACAATTCAGAACTAAGACCTCATATATGCAGGAAGTTAGCTTAAGCAGAATTCTGATCAAACTGAGTAGCAAATATTTCATCTTCTGATGGTAAAATATGAGGCCAAAGGTTTCCATCCATTGAAACATAGCCTACTAGCAATACAATGCATTTCTTGTTAGAGTTATTGACACTAGAGCAATAACCTCTTAATGTAACATCCACAGGCTTGGAAGAGGCACTCTAGAATACACAAGAGCGGTTCCCACTCAAATATTCTGATTGTTGATTTTCCTCTGGATTTAGCCCTTGGGACTGGATTTAGTCACATTGAACTTATTATAGTCAAACTGTTCAGTCTTTAACTGTTCTTCCCCCCTCAAAAACAAGCTGTACATTAACCCAGAGGGATTGAAAGAAATGTGTCCATTTCACAACGATACCAATGGGGGTATTGGCGGGGCATGTTTCCTTTGGAGGGCTAGCCGCCTCACCTGTCCTCCTGTGAGTTTTTTCCTGACCTCTTCTTGTGCTTCACTTCTCGTGGGGCCGCTCGCATCTTTTTGGGCCTCTCTGAGTCTCTATCATATTCCTCATCTTTAGAGTGAGATTAGTATACGTTAGGACCTGGTTACAGCAGAGCACGTTACGGCTAAAAATACAATGCTACGGCTAAAAATACAACACCTAAGTGTTTGTATTTTCCTTCTAAATTATATTCACATTAAGACCCTTATGCCATGATAAGCAATTTACATTTTTTTTTAACTGATTTACTGTAGTGCATTTTTTAAATAGGGCCATACTAATTATTTGAATATATGAATTTATATATTTTTTGAAATGTTAAAACAATGGTTGAAATGTGTTATTTTCAAAGCGTTGGAAATATATTACATATAGGCACTGAACCATCAAACAAAAGTGAACAGTCTCAGAACTGCAGAAATGTTGCATGCCATTTTTATTTAGCTCATTCAGATAATATTTATGATTTATAAAACATTAATAAATCCCCAATCAAATCTTTATTCGTATAAGCAACCCAATTAATCAGATATTGTTCAGTGGTCCTTGGCTCACCTGCGTCATCAGACTCTTGGAACTGTGAGTAATTCACCACCTTCCTGTTCCTGAAGAAAAAACAAAAAAACAGCTGCCATCAGGAACAACACAGAGATTGCACCTTAACATTTGTTTGACGGCTATGTGGCCAACACTGCAACGGGATGTTGGACACGGTCATAAATCACATTGAGCCACGTGCTTAACATTCTTTGAGAAATTACCCGATACTGGCCCTGGTTTCATCGCACAGGGATTTCTGAGCACAAAGCCAGGTGTATGAAAGAGGCTCTGAACAGAGATAATGCTTGCACAACGGGTCGAGAAATCAAACAATCAACCAAGCAATTTGGTCTCGTTAATCAACTCATAGTATATAGTAACTCATGATTTCTAACCATTTGTATAAAGCAATGATGGTATTATAAGCATTTTTGCCAATCTAAAACAATAGGTGTACATTATATAATTCACAAAAACTGTATAATACATAAAATAACAGAAAAAAGTCAATCAACCAAACATGATTTTTAGCCAAACCACTTAAGTAAAAAAAATTAAGGGTAATGCAACTTGATGGCAATTACATTTACATTTTGCGCATTTAGCAGCTCTTATCCAGAGCGACTCACAGTGTACATTTCTTTACATACAATCAATTTACACAGCTTGGATATTTACTGAAGCAATCCAGGTTAATAAGTACCTTGCTCAAGGCTACAATGGCAATGCTCCCCCTGGGAACTGAACCAGCAACCTCCATATTACAAGTACATTTCCATAACCATTATACAACACTGATTATTCGCATGAAAAAGCATATTCCATTATCCAAATTGTCATAACTAAGATTGTCCTTTTATCAAATACATTTTTACTACATGATTTAAATGTGAGAGAACTTCAGCTTTTATGTCTGAGTCTTTTGCCAACCATGTTGTGCTGAATATAACAAGTGGGCTGATGGTTCCACATTTGTGAGCATTTGTGACTTGGTTAAGAACAGAGAAAATATAATTCCTAATTCCTAAAACATAAAATAAGAGCTTTGCAAAGACCATTTGTACCACTACAGCACAAACAAACATTTGTAAAGCATTAATATACTTTTAATTTAGAAATGTAAAGGCTACAGTGCTGGTGTGAATTCAGATAGCCTGAGATTTCAGATATGGTTTACAATCACGCAAATCGCCTTGATATTACCCTTGAAGGTTACAGAATATTCCATCTGGAATAAAATCCTGTGTTCTTATTATATGTTTTAAGATACATAAGTAGCCTACATGTTTTAAATTATTCATTTTTCTCTTCCTTTAACTTTCTCACGGATGGTTGGTTTTTGGAAATTCCCAGTTTGAAAGAATCCTTTCTCTACCCTTGGAAAGCATAGGGTATGTGAAAAGCACCCAGCTTTGAGGTACTGTTATTTTCTAGTGCTGCTGTAACCAATTCATATAATCAATGAACCAATTACTTTAATATTCTTCATTCAATGAAAATGAAATCTTTTTATGAACAGTAACTAGCTAACTAGTAAAAGCGAACTAGCTTCTGGCATGTCAAGCTTGCTATGGTCTGCTACTTGTTTACCCACAAAACATGATACAATCAATGTTCTGGACATGAATAAAACAGAACTACACTGCTGCCAAATTAACACTAATAGGATTCTTTACAACATAGTCTAGTTGTTTGCTTTTTTAATCTTCAAATCACAGTAGAGAGGAGCCAGGTAGACAGCATTCATCTTTATACTATCTAAAATCTCTACTTCCTCTCTAGATAGATATAATACTTTGTTATCCCAGAGGGGCATTTGTTTTGCAATGATACAGGCATTGGAATACACATACAATCTAACACAATATACACAAACAACATTTGTTTGTTTTACAGAGGGTTTTCTAAACATTTGGCCAGAGGGTAGCAGTGCATACTGGTTATTTAGTGGGTGGTTGGAGTCATGTATGATTCGTTTGGCCTTGCGGATGGTCTTAAAGGGATGCTATCCTCTGGCTTGTGGTGCTACAGACTTTACTTGCTATATTGACTATTATGTTTATCTTATTGGAGTTGGGTATGGAGAGTGAACTGTACCAGCTGAGGAAACAGATTGTTAAAATGCTCTCAATTAATGTTTTATAAAACAGGTTATTTTTAACAGGGCAACATCAAACTAGAGCAAAGTAAACACGTTGAAAGATGTTATAAAATAAAAAGGTAATATTTTCCTCACCTAGCTAGCTCATCAGTGAATGCAGAAGCTTGGTTGCAGTTTGCATTTGTGCAAATTCTAAAGTCTTCTTTAGAACATTGCCCACTATTTTACAGCTGGAGAAAGTAGGTTTAAACTTTATTCTAGGGCTGTCCCCGACTAAAACAAATCTTGGTTGACCAACAGCCCATCGACCAAACAATCGACCAGTCGACTAAATGGGGTCAGCCCTACTTTATTCAAGCACATTGACATGGCACCTGTTATTGGTGCTGCCATGATGCAGAATACATTAGAACCAGTGTTGCAAATGCATCGAGGACAGAGGTCATTTGGAATTCAAAAATGTTTGTAACTTGGTGGTGTAAAGATTCACAAACTATAATTGTTTGAATACTTATGGAAAGGTTTTTTTTCTTACATTTGTTTCAGATTTCCCCCCCAGTTTTTCTCCCAATTTAGTAGTCAATTAGACCCTCTATTTTATTTCAATTTACCCTCCCCACATGGGTTTGCCACTCGTCTCTACAAGGCAAGCTAATTCTCTGAGGGCAGCAAACTCCACTTCCTTTGAGACAGAATTTGCCCATCCATGTTCTGGAGACTCCTTAATCAGGGGTGCCCAACCTTTTTAGACATGAGATCTACTTTTTCATTTGCCAACCTGAGGAGATCTACCAGTCTCAGTTTAGAGCCCTGAAACAACAAACTAAATGGAAATTCAGCTCCCAGAGTGTGGGACTATCACTATAATACCCTGATGCACACATCAAATAAAAGCTACTCTTACACTACAGTGGACTAATAAAATGTTTTGCATTTTTTAAAAGGGGAAATACATTAATTTCCTACCTTAGTGTGACCTTTGGCACTGGGAGGAGGCAGCTAGTTTCTCATAGTCAGGGCAGTAGCAGCTGGTTGCAAGTCTCAGGCAGGCTACTAGGTGGTCATTTGTCATGGTAGATCTGTACTTGGACTTTATGATATTCATGTGAGAGAATGCACTCACATAGGTAGGTTGACCCAAAAAGGGCTGACAAGTAAAAGGCACACCTTCTTATGTTGGAATACTTCTCCACCAACAGTTGCTCCCAGAACTCACCCTTCATCTCAGTGGTTGCCCTGGATTTCATCTGAATGTCATTTTGCAGGGTGAGAATTTAATTCTCCACTGCAGTTGTGTCCAGGTTAAAGAGTGATGCCGCTTTGGAGGCAATGTCATCAACATCTATATCTGTGCCAAACGGAAAACACATATATGTGGCAGCATGCTCAAGTGACGCAAAGTCAATAAAGCGTCTGTCAAACTCTGATGAGATGCTCTGAACTTGCTCAATGTAACGTGCACTGTCAAGCTTCACTCTGCCTTTGCCCTGACGCTCAAGTTCTGAATGCATATTTTGTAATTAGCACAGGTCCTGGCGCTGCAACTTGTTGAGAGCAGTTGTAGCTCCAGGAGCCACTGCTCATCTTCTAGCTGTGCATATTCTGCACGTTTAAAGAGCTTCAAAAACCCTTTGATTTCAGGAAATAGCTTCCTAAATCTTGCCAAAAATTTAACTTTGCTCAGCCACCGCACATCAGTGTGCAGCAGCAAGTCTGTGTGTTCAAGTCTCCTCCATGTGAGAGCGGAATAGCCTCCTTTGTAGACTTTTTTCCCGAATCGAACACACAATCTTCATTGCAACATCCATCACCTCTTTCATGTTTAAAATCTTACCGCACAAAGCTTGTTGGTGAATGATGCAATGATAATGAATAAAGTCCGGAAAAGAGTCACTTTGTTTGCACAATCCAATGAACCCACTAGTACGGCCTACCATTGCGGGTGCCCCATCAGTGGTATCTTGTTAGCGAACTCCATGAAAGCCCCATGTATGTCCTTTCAGTGGCAAAATGGTGAGTAGTTCCTCTTTTGCACTCATGTCCTCGAACACCATTCTAATAAAAATACATAACTGCGCCAACTGCGACCGTATCGGTCAACTCGTCGAACTGAAGGGAGTAACACTCACACGCGCGAATATCCTTTTTCATTCGACCCTGGAGGTCCTCCGCTATTTCCTCACATCGCCGTGTTACTGTGATTTGGGATAATTTAATGTCCTTGATAGCAGCCACAATTTCAATCTTATTCTTAAAATCCCCAAACAGCAAGCCTGCAGCCTCAAAAAATGCCTTCTTCACCATCTCTCCATCTTTGAATGACTTTTTGTGCTTTGCAAGAACGTGACTCATGCGATATGATGCTATGGTCGCTGCCTTTCCTCTGCTATTAAGTTTCATGAAAATGGACTGCTGTGCTGCTAGTTGAGACTTCAGTTCGTGTGCCTTTCTTTTTTTGTAGTTCATTCTTGGCTGGGAAATCCCTCTCATGGGCTTTGTGCGTGGTTTTGAAATGCCGTTCTAGGCTACCCTTCTTTGCGATGGAGTTGCTAGCACGGCAGATGAGACACACATTTTGAGTTTGACATAACTAAGAAATAATCCTCTTCCCATTCCTTGTGGAAATGATACATTTTCTGTTTCTTTGCATCCGACCCAGTATTCATCTTTGGTTTGATTCTGGATATTTTACCAAACACGCAACAAATAAGAATCAATGCTACACTAGCCAGCGCACTCTCCTTGGCCTAGCACAGCCCCCCATTGGCCTAGAAGCAGAACTTCTTAGCTAAACAATGCAACTTTCCGATTGGGTTTACGACAATGAATGACAAAGTTACGGACCAAAGAATGGAAGGAGAGTCTTTTCGTTTTCATCTTTTATTGGCAGATTTATGGTAAGTCCCACCCCATTTTGAATGTGGAAATCTCTGCTTCTCTTTACCCGAACAATGTGAAAATACGAACACCACACGGCGAGAATCTTCGCTTTTAAACACATTTTTCTGATTAAAGATAGGTTAAATGTTTTTATTTTATAGGCATTTGAAGAAGAGGAGTGCTTTTCAGGGCATCCACGCCCCGGTAGGTCCTAGAGGGCAAGAAATGATAATAGGTATACTGATTTTATACTTTTTCCAACAATCATCTCGCGATCGACCTGCAAGCACTCCACGATCGACCAGTAGATCACGATCGACAGATTGGGCACCCCTGTCTTACATGCTTCACGGCAGACCCGAGCCTACACTAGCCTTATTTTTTTAATAGGCAGATCTAATTTTGTTGTTAAACCTTTGTTAAATTAACCAATAATCAAACCTGCACTAATAGGGATCTTACTATAACCTTTTTTGTCTGCCGGCTTTACTAACAATACATCTCCCTTTCAGAGATCATCTTCAAGAACAGCACACTATTCACAAAGCTGAAAGACTGTGTCTATTAAGGCTGAATCATAGTGAATGTGATTTAATTTAAACACAGTCAATGTTGAAATTGTACTCTATAGCTAGTGTACTTTTGTAATGCTTTTGTGATACTTTAACACGGAAATCGATTGGAGTCATATGTAGGCCTAAACTCAGTTAACCCCCTTAGGTCGACTAGATCGCCGACGATCCGAGCACCAATAAAAGTATATTACTATTTCTAACATCGCAATATTTCATCATACACAAGCGGCAAAAACATTGACAGAAACCATAGAATCACGACTTTCCGATTTGAGCACTGGCAAATAATATGAGATTTTTTAAATTAGGTTAATTAGACCAAAAGTAAACCTTGCCTTTCACTCTCTGTTTTACCTGGAAGTACCGTCCCCCTTCTATTGACATGGTAACTATGTGCTAGTCTCGGGGAGGGGCATGGGGCCATGTGTGAAATCGCAGGTGTAAACAACGCATACAATGTCCCGACAATTTGAAGCACATTTTATTCAAGATGACAAGATTTTCTGTGCTGGAGTGTTTGAGAGCATTGATGGAAAGCGACGAGGACAACAACTCATCATGTCCCGATATTGAAGAGGATTCAGATGAAGAGACAGCATTTTGAATTTAGAATTGATCCAGCTGAGGACCTAACTGACGAAGAGTAAGTAACTATATTTTATTTGCCATGTTTTCAAATACTTGTGAAAATATATGAATTCCGCATCTTGTGACTACATATTCCGTTTGTTGCAACATAACAAATTGCAATAGGCACACAAGATCTATGTAAAAATTCTTTTCAAACAGCCTAAAATGTTATCAAAAATCGTATGTAGCATCTTGTCTCTGTTTACGCTTGCGATCTGCCAGCAACAGACTGTGTATGCTGATATTTATTTTATTTCCCATGTTTTCACATACTCATGAAAATATATAAATTCTGCATCTTGTGCCTACATATTAGATAGATAGATCCTTTATTTGTCATTGTAACACGTACAACGAAATTGAAAAGCCAACCAGTCAGTGCAAAATTACAACAGTATATAAAGCCATGTAAGAATAAAAAAATATCAGTAATTTAAAGAATAATATAACTAGGATAAATACTAAGTGAAACACACACAACCACACATTCAAACATTCTCCGTCATTGCACATTCCCTTATTGCACTTTAAGATAAGTATTGCACTTTCAGACATGTATCACAGGTTATTTTGTAGCTGCATTAAGTGTAGTTATTGTTGATGGGTAGAAACTGTTTTTGAGTCTGTTTGTTCGTGCTTTGATGGATCTGTACCGTCTGCCTGACGGCAACAGTTCAAACAGGGAGTGTCCAGGGTGGGAAGTGTCCTTTGTGATGTTCACAGCTCTTGTGAGAGAGCGGGAACTATGTAGTTCTTCCAGTGTGAGGAGAGGGGATCCGACAATCTTCTGGGCCGTGTTGATGACCCTCTGGAGCGCTTTCCTCTGAGCCGCTGTGCAGCTGGTGTACCACACACATATACAGTACGTCAGTATGCTCTCGATAGAGCACCGATAGAAGGACACCAGCAGTCTCTGTGTGATGTTGTTCCTCCTGAGCACCCTCAGGAAGTACAGTCTCTGCTGGGCCTTTTTCAGCAGCTCAGCGGTGTTCACACCCCAGGTCAGGCCCTCCTCCATGTGGACTCCCAGGAAGCGGAAGTCCGCCGCCCTCTCCACACAGACCCCGCTGATGGTTAGTGGTGGAATGTCTGTCTTCTTTTTCCTGTAGTCTATTACCAGCTCCTTGGTCTTTGAGGTGTTGAGGAGCAGGTTGTTCTCTCTGCACCACGCTGTCAGCTGCTCCACTTCATCTCTGTATGCTGACTCGTCCCCCCCAGAGATGAGACCCACCACCGTGGTGTCATCCGCAAACTTGACGATGGTGTTGCTGTGGTGGGCGGGGGTGCAGTCATGCGTGTAGAGGGTGTACAGCAGAGGGCTCAGCACGCAGCCCTGTGGGGAGCCAGTACTGACACTGAGGGCCGTGGATGTGTGATGGCCCACTCTGACCCTCTGGCTGCGACCAGTCAGGAAGCTGTTGATCCACATGCAGGTGGAGTGTGGAAGTCCCAGGTCCCTCAGTTTGTCCAGCAGTTTGTGGGGAGGATGGTGTTAAATGCAGAGCTGTAGTCTACGAAGAGCATCCATACATAGCTCCCCCGCTGCTCCAGGTGGGACAGTGCAGCATGGAGGGCTGTAGCTACGGCGTCCTCTGTAGATCTGTTCCTCCTATAAGCAAACTGGTGGGGGTCAAAGCTCGGGGAAGGAGTGATGTGATGTGACCACGGACCAGTTTTTCAAAGCATTTCATCACCACTGGTGTGAGTGCAACTGGCCGGTAGTCGTTGAGGCTAGAAACGTGGGGTTTCTTGGGCAGGGGGACTATGGTGGAGGATTTCAGACAGGGTGGGACAGTGGACTGGGCTAGGGACTGGTTGAAAATCCTTGTGAAGACTCCAGCCAGCTGGTACGCGCAGTCCTTCAGCACACGCCCGGGGACGCCCGTCAGGTCCAGCAGCCTTCCTTGGGTTAACGGCCCGCAGCGTGCGCCTCACCTCATGCTCCTCCACTGTGAGGGTTGTGCTGCTGTGGACCGTGGGGTGTGGGGTGGCTTCTGGTGGCTCTACCTCGAAGCGGGCAAAGAAGAGGTTCAGCTCCTCTGCCAGCGGCGTCACCTTTCGGCAGCTCCGAGGTTGGTCTTGTAGTTGGTGATGTGCTGGACTCCCTGCCACACCTGCCTGCTGTTATTGCTGTCCAGGTGGTCCTCAATCTTCCTCCTGTAGTCCGCCTTGGCCTCTCTGATGCCCCTCTTCAGGTTAGCTCTGGCCGTGCTGTAGTGGGCCCTGTCGCCAGCCCTGAAGGCGCTGTTCCTCTCCTTCACCAGCTGCTGGACCTCCCGGTTCATCCAGGGCTTCTGGTTGGGATAGACCCGGATGCGTTTGTCCACTGTGACCATACCTATGCAGAACATAATGTAGCACAGTACACAGGACACGAACACCTCCAGGTCCTGGTGTTCAAAAACATCCCAGTCAGTTTGGTCGAAGCAGTCCCGCAGCTGCTGGATGGCACCAGCAGGCCAGGTTTGGACAGTTTTTGTGATGGTAGGAGCAGTTTTCCTGAGGGGGGCATACGCAGGGATTAACAGCAGGGACAAGTGGTCAGACTGACCCAGGTGTGGTAGTGGTCTAGCCCTGTAGCCTAGCTTGATGTTGGAGTACACCTTGTCCAGTGTGTTAGCTCCTCTGGTAGCACACTTAACATGCTGGTGGAATTTGGGGAGCGCTGCCTTCAAATTTGCGTGATTGAAGTCCCCTGCTATGATGTGCACAGCGTCAGGGTATATGCTCTGCTGGCTGCTAATGCTGCCATGTAAATGTCCAATGGCCGAGTTAGCATTAGCATCGGGTGGGATGTAAACAGCCATGATCATGACCACGGTAAACTCTCTGGGGAGATAAATGGGCCTGCATTTAACAGTCACGTACTCCAGGTCCGGGGAGCAGTGACTATCTACAGTCACTGTGTTCGTACACCAGTTGTTGTTAACGTACACACAAAGCCCCCCTCCTCTGCTCTTACCGGAGTCCGCTGTCCTATCATGACGCTGTGCGGTGTAGCCTGCTAGCTCGATGGCAGAGTCCGGTATGGATGAATGAAGCCAAGTCTCCGTAATCAACAGAATGCAACTGTCCTTCGCGGCGTTGTTAGCTGCAGTCTGTAGCCTTAGTTCATCCATTTTGTTAGCGAGCGATCTGGCGTCCGTGAGAAACAGGCTGGGAAGCGGTGGTTTCAGTGGCTGCTTCCGTAGCCTGGCTAGCGCGCCAGCCCTGCAGCCTCGCTTTCTCCTCCTCTCTCTGCGCCGCCTTCGCCCCCTCCCCACGGGGATGGTAATCCACGGAGAGCCGGGGCTCCTCGCTATGTCCACCAGGATATTGTGTGAGCGGAGAAAGTCGGTTGTAATACTCCGCTCGTGACAAACTCCAATTTTAAGGAGATCATGCCGGCTATAGATGTTGTTCGCCTGACAGAATGTAACATTACAAATAAAAAACAAGTACACAAACAGCCACACAAAGCACTGATCGACAGAGCATTTAGCTGCAGCAACTACGTGCGCCGCCATCTTGCAACAATCCATATTCTGTTTGTTGCAACGTAAGAAATTGCAATAGGCACTCAAGATCTATGTAAAAATACTTTTCAAACAGCCTAAAAGGTTATTTAAAATAAGCTATTCACTGTAATGCTCTGATGTATTGTGTGTCCTTACAACCTTTTGCTTTTTAAGTTTACAGTGAAGACGATGTGGAAGACAAAGCACCTACTCCTCATTGCACAGCTGTGTGGTGTCTCACAGAAGGTACCCAGACAGCAGGCTACTTTTGATCATGTGCCTGTGCCCACTGCCAAACAGACTGTGGATGTTGTTAAACTGGCTTCTGTTGGTCGCAAGAAATGCCTGCAAGATAATCTGCAAGATGTCGGGGAAACAACGGTGCACTCCATGGGAGTGCAAGGTTTGTGATGTTCCCTTGTGTCTACAGTTGACCAGAAACTGTTTTGAGAAGTGGCACCAAAGACTGTGAAAGAACAGATCTTTTAATGTTTCACCATGTTTTAATTTGGAATTTTTTGTATATCAATCAATCAATCAATCAAATTTTATTTATATAGCACATTTAACATGACGCTCGTCAACCAAAGTGCTTTACAATACAGGTAGACTAAGGGTAAAAATAAACAGAAAATAAACAACCAACAGACATACAAAGGAACAGAACAAACAAGGCAGGAGTCAGTGTGAGTCGGGAACGCTAAGGAATACAAGTGAGTTTTGAGCTTAGATTTAAAGGACTCGATGGAGGGGCAAATCTGATGGACATGGGGATGCTGTTCCAGAGGTCAGGGGCCACGACAGCAAAAGCACGCCCCCTAGACTTGAGGTTGGACTTACGGGTGGTTAGGAGACCCTTATCAGCAGATCTGAGGGCCCTGACGTTGGTATAGGGGGTGAGGAGGTCTGCTAGGTAGGAGGGGGCCTTACCATTTAGAGCTTTGTAGACAAATAAAATAACTTTAAAATCTATCCTATAGCGTACTGGGAGCCAATGAAGGGAGGCAAGGACAGGGGTGATATGAGCTCTCTTCCGAGTACCTGTGAGCAATCTAGCAGCAGCGTTGTGGGGTAGCTGTAGGCGGGCCATGGTCGACTTATTAAGCCCCAGGTACAGAGAGTTACAATAATCAAGTCGTGATGATATGAAGGCATGAATGACTCTCTCAAGGTCTGAGGGGGAGAGAATGGCCTTAATCTTAGCTATGGTCCGGAGCTGGAAGAAACATCCCTTCACCACCGAGTTCACCTGCCTGTCAAAGTGAAATTCAGGGTCGAAGAACACGCCTAGGTTTTTAACAAAGGGCTGAACTAGGACAGACAGGTTACCCAGGCTGCTGGCCATCACACTGGTTTTGTTTGGGGGGGCCGAAAAGGAGGATTTCACATTTAGACTCGTTGAGTTGTAAGAAATGTTGTGCCATCCAGCATTTGATGTCATCTAGACAGGATCGGAGGCTGTCAACACTGGACTTGTCATTGGGTTTCATGGGGAGATAGACCTGAGTGTCGTCGGCATAACAATGGAAAGAGATGTTGTGTTTCTGAATGACTAAACCAAGGGGCAGCATATACAGGGAGAATAGAATAGGGCCAAGGATGGAGCCTTGTGGGACCCCGCAAGAGAGAGAGGCGGAGGGGGAGGAGCAATTGCCGATATTAACAGAGAAGCTTCTATCACTGAGGTAGGAGGTGAACCAAGATAGAGCTGTGCCACTGACACCAACTGCCTGGCAGAGACGATCGATAAGGATGTTATGGTCTATCGTATCGAAGGCTGCACTAAGGTCTAGGAGCATAAGGACAGCACAGTCGCGGTTGTCAGTAGTGAGAAGCAGGTCATTGGTGACCTTGAGCAGGGCAGACTCTGTGCTGTGGTTGGCTCTAAAGCCTGACTGAAATGTATCCAAGATGTTATTCAAGTGCAGGTAGGGAGACAGCTGGGAGAGAACAACCTTTTCAAGGACCTTTGACAGAAATGGGAGCTTGGAGATTGGCCTGTAGTTATTGAGCTGGGTGAAGTCTAGGTTGGGTTTTTTCAGAAGGGGCTGGACCACTGTATGTCTGAAGCAGGTTGGAACGGTACCAGTGACTAGGGAGGTGTTAATGATAGAGAGGATGCTGGGGCCAGTTGTGTGAAATACTTCTTTCAGAAGAGCAGAGGGAACTATATCAAGGGGGCAGGTGGTCGGTTTCATAGCTGAGACTATATCTGTGAGAGCAGAGAGAGTGATAGGTTGAAAACAGGCCAGGTTGGATGAGCAGAGCGGTGAGACATCTAGGCTACATGCAGGTGGTGTGATATTACTTCTGATGTCCTCAACTTTGTTGATGAAGAATTTTAAAAATTCCTCACATTTTGTTGGAGACACATCCAGGCTAGTGCTAGAGGGGGGGCTGATTAAAGAGTTAATGGTGGCAAAGATTATATATATTGTATATATTGTATATAGTTTGATGTTTTCAATATATCTTCCAAAATGAAAAAAGCTTTTTTTTTCTGTCTTCTGCATGGCTCACTGACTATTGCTTACTCTGATGGCTTTTGTCTTTGTCTGATGGCCTTTGAGAGAGATGGCCCATCTGACAGATCTTAGAGGTGTGGACAATTCTCAGGTGTGGATCATGAATATTCAGGAAATTAGCATATAGCCCTCCCACAGCCTGAAATAAATTTGACCAGTTCTGATAAAAACAGGTTTTTAGCTATTTAGATCTCAGATGTGCTAACTATTTTGACATCCTTACATAAACAAGACCTTGATGAACAAACTCATATTGGCAAAACAATTTGTCACTATAGTTTAGTGTGTGCTTTTACAACTTTTGTGACGGCAGAAAAATTTACACTTTATAACTTGTGTGTTTGTAGATCTATTTACAAGCTGCATATGATACTGACCAAACTATTGATGGTATATAAATGTAACTGTGATTGCCCTTCAAAGAAAAATATCAAACACTTTGGAGTAAGTGTGTGTTAAGTTGATGAAATTGAGATAAATATCAGACGACACCAAAATCACAAAGCTTCTCTGAGCTAAGCACGGACCTCAGGGGGTTAAATGAACATTGGTGATTTTGCTTATTAGTTATGAGCCTGACAAGTGTAAACAGTGTGCACGTATAATATTTCATTTGACCTACACAATGTGCAGTTGCTAATCTGATTTTCCTTATCAGAGTAGCAAAGATAGTTCTCGTAAAATCTCAGTCAATGGCTACCTGGCTCGGTACGGTGTCTTCTGTGTAGTAAGCTATAGACACAAGACCAGATGCCAGACATAACCAATCTCTGTAGTTTTTTTGCTTTATACCAATTGTACCTGATTGACTAGCTTTTTGTGCCAATAAGGCTAACATTACACCGGATTTCAGATTGGCTGGACTTGCATTATGAAATAATATCTGAAAATTTGGCATTTTAGTATATTGTGGTCTTGTGAAAATGCTTAAACCTGCAGTCTGGGAAGACAGCAATCTGACAGAATGAATGCAAAGAATGCAGTTTTTGTCACAAACAGCTCATTGTAGAATACCAATCAATTGCAGCAGTAACGTACCCAGGTCCACCAATAGGGGATAGTTTTCTCTATTTATCCATTAGAGCAGGAAGGGGAAATTGTACCTAATAGGTGTTGCGATAATGCAGCTGCACCTTTCATTAACAAAATCAGGATAAAAATACTCATCAACTAAGGGTTGTTTCATTTTTTCAGACAATCATAAGAAATGAAAAACAATTCTCACTTATTGACGAAAATATCAGATGAGATTAAACAAAAATTAACCCAGGAGACAACTTTAACTGTGTCGCTCTAATATTTAATAAAACATTATTTGAGTTGAATAATCCAATCACAGACATGCAATATCTGCTGCAAAGTGGTAACAGAGTGGACACTCATCATTGGCAGTCATTGTCAGTAAAGTGGTGCTATGGTTGTTTTGTTTTTTTTGCAAAATGGGAAAAAAAATTATGTCAGTGATAGATAGCCCTACAGGCTGCCACAACCCTGGAGTGAAAAAGGTCAAGCATTTAAAAGTCATCCAAGACACTTTGCAAGGTTACAATGAGTGATGAGACATGTACCCACAGTTTGAGGGGAACGAACACCACAAATCTGAGGAGGCATCTGAAGTAGAAGCATCTGGCCTCTACTGATAACATTAATGTAGATTGCTAACCGGTAGGGGTAATTGTTGTCTAAAAGTAAAATACTGGCTTGCTGGCTGGCTTACTTTTAAAATGAACTGTAATTTAAGATTTAAGATTATTGAGCTGGTAAGGACAATTCTAGTTATCAATTACAACCATGTGGTGCTACCCAGCAACAGCACCAAGTTATGTTATTGCTTGGAGTAGAGCCCATCCATTTTCCACATCTATACTAGAGCAAGAATGGCATTTTCAGATTTGTCCATTTAGGAGTGTCTTCGAAAGGGTCAATTTTTGGTGACAAAAACGCTGTCTTAGTGTGGACGGAAGGCCGAAGCGGAGAAAAAAAAGGTTAATTTTCAAATGTATCCGCATTAGTGTGGACATGGCCTCAGACTGGATGTCTGTGCACCATTTGAAACTAAACCTCAGCAATACAGAACTCCTTTTCCTTCCAGGGAAGGTATGCCCACTACTATACCTCTCCACCACCATCCACAACTCTGTGGTGTCCCCAACTTCAACCTCTAAATACCTGGGTGTGATACTGGAAGCCCAGCTGTCATCTTCTCCAAACATTGCGGCGATCATTCGCTCCTGTAGATTCATCCTCTATAACATCAGGAGATTTTGCCCCTTCCTCACAAGTGAAGCAGCGTAGGTACTGGTCTAGGCCCTTGTCATCTTGCAGCTGGACTATTGCAACTCTCTCCTGGCTGGAGCTCCCGTATGTGCCATCAGACCCCTGCAACTCATCCAGAATGCTGTAGCCCATCTAGTATTCAACCTCCCCAAGTTTTCCCTCACCACCCCACTCCTCCACACCATTCACTGGATCCCTGTGGCCGCTTGCATCCGATTTAAGACACTGATGCTGGTCAACTGGGCCATGAATGGAAAAGCCCCTCCCTACCTATTGGCCATGGTCAAACCCTACATCCCAATCTGTCCACTGCCCTCTGGTTCCTCTAGGCAATTTGTTACTCATTCATGCTAGGTGACCAATGGCTGCTCATACCGGCAAGACTATTCTCTGTCCTGGCACTGTCATGGCAATTGTTGTCAGGGTGCCAATATGAGCCCGGGGTGATGTAATCCGGGTGAATATCAGTCCGGGGTGATGTAATCGGGTGATGTCATCGGAATTTTGGACTGTAGTTGCTATGCAAACATGACGTGCTCGCATTCCTGAGTGAGAAAACGCAGAAGAATGTGTCTGGGTGATGTCATAAGCTGTACAGTTAAATTAGCTGCCTTGCTACAAACATAATATATGAATTATAATAAGGAACTAGAAAAAATTCCACTGAAATTTTGAGGGTGCCTGATCCCCACACACAAGCAGTAATGCACACACACACACACACACACGTGTAGGAGAGGAGTAGAAAGATACGCATATGTTAGTGTAAGATGAAAATGTTTTGAAGATTTATTTTCACACACAGCGTCACACACTTCATCACTTAGAAATAATGTTTCATTAGCATACTAACAATACCTAAAATAAAACTGTACTTTTGTTTTGTGGCAAACTCAGATTGCAAACAGTTATCACTGAAGCAGACAGCCGTCCATCTTCTTGGTATTAGTCACATTTAGACCAATCCATCGCAGTGTTTTGTACTGGAATAGATCAAATGAGCAGAACTGGCAACAAAAAATGGATCAGTAACACCAACACATATGGTCAAAATAAAACAAGTTTTATTTCCAGTGTTACACATATATGCATAGTGCTGGGTTTATCTGGACATACATTGCAAGAGCAAAGGTACGGCAGATCTGGACCTTGATACTCATGTGTGTGTGTGTGCACGCGTGTGAGCGAGTGTGTGTGAGTGTGTGCGTGCGAGTGTGTGTGTTTGAGTGTGTGGTGTGGTTTGTTAAAAAATGTGTTTGTTTGGTTTTAAAAACTTGTTTTTAAAACAAGTTGGAAAAATGATTTTAATGTAGCGGAAAATCTAACGGTTTAACCAGTGTAAAACTTAGCTAGGTATTCGCTTTGATACCCGCCTC